>LPNX010897916.1:1043328-1209325 GCA_001517045.1 Pseudotsuga menziesii
CTAATTTAAAGGAAGAAACATGTTCTTGCTTGAAGGAAAATCGATTGTAATCTTTGGGGTGCAAGCTCAGTGGTACCCAACGCCCCCATCATTGTTGTGGAATATGGGTGCATGATCAGTTGTACCCGACACCCTTTTCTTGTGTTTATTATTGACAAGCAAGCATGATTCAATTGACACTTCTAAATGGGTAAAGGAGGAAAATGAATACAAAATGCTTACCATGAAATTGAACTTCTTCAGCAAGATCTTGAAGATGATTTTCATGAAATTGACAAGCTACATAAACTAGACAATTCAATAGGGGGTAATTTTTTTAAAGGAATTGTTGATTGCACTAGAAAACGCATTAGTGAACTAATAGAAAAGTTGGAATAAGTGGACAAATGGGTAAATAATCTCCTAAATATTCATGATAAGAAAGATCAAATGATATAATCATTGTACCAAGAGTTACTGGCAAAGGAAAATGCATTGTTGGCAGTGAAACGTGAAGTAAAAAATTTTAACCAGGAAAAAGTAATGTGTGATGCACATGATTATGCAATTTGCGATACAAGTAATGCCTATGACAAATTTAAGCAATTTCTTTCAAACTTCTTGTAGTCCAATGTAGTAGGAAAAAATAATTTCAGCCAATAAAATCAGCATCTATTACACCTCCAAACAGTTGGGAGACGTGGTGATTATAGACATTAGAATTTGAGTAACACCATGTGCCAAAGGGATCATTAGAGACACTTAAGAGAATGAGATATCTTGCTTAGAATCGATATCTTAGAAGGAGATACACATGGATAGCTGACATGGAAGAGACTAAGGCTTCTTGGGCTTTGAGTTTTGACAACTTAAGCACTAATAAAAGATAAAGGTTCATTTGTTCTCCAAACCATATGAAGGCATGGAAAAGATGCAAAATGCACCTGAGATGGACTAAGAATGATTTCAAAACTAACTTGTCATTTCTTGTGATACCAGTTCTTGTGGAGTTGTTTCCCGAATCCTGGATGCAGTCTGTGACTACTTTCATGCTAAGATTCCAAAAGGAATGTCATCATGTATAAAATATACGTTTGACAAGAGCTGCTTGAATCATTGAAGTGTCTGTTCAAATTGATAGGAACTTGATATAGTGAATAAAATCTAGGTCTGACAAGAACTGCTTGAACTGTTAGTTCAAATTGATAGGAACTTGATCTAGTGTTTGTGTTACTAAAATCCCATCAGAATATCTATATAGATGGATAATCATTTATAGATATGCCTCCACTAAGTGTATAAAAAAAGTTAAATGAATAAATAGTTGAATATGTTCTGCCAATTTACTGAACAAAATCTTGATATTTATAATTTCAAAGAATATTAAATCTCTTCAAAGTTTGACAGATTACCTTGAGAACTCCATTCTGTATAGTGAGTTTTCTAGCTGCAGATGTAGCCCCTCCAGCTAAGAATCTAGAATGTTGGAATGTACCCCTTAATTTCTGTATACATAACAACAAACTAACCATTTTAAAAAACAGCCTGCAGGAAAACCTAGCTCCTTCTAGGTCCGCTTCAAAAGAATAGACTACATTTGTAACTGCCATTAAAAAATCTAAAGAGGACCCTATGCTGGAAATTAAAATGCCATTAATGAATTGTTGATTAATCCAGTTGATGATGAAATGCCTTTCCTTTATTAATCATGTTTGTTCAAATTAAAAAATGACACCTCATCCTCCACAAGGAATTTTTTTTTCCAAATAAAATATTATGGGGAAACACAAGGGATGCTTCCTCACAATTGTGGATGGCATCCCTAGTAAGCCTATCTTGGTAGAGAAATTCAAGTAACCTAACTAAATTCAAACCAAGCACCCACTAGCATGGAAATAGTTAAAAGCTTAGCTACATTGGCCACAACCATTTGAGCTAACCCCTTGGGTTCTCCACAAAGAAGACTCAGTAAAAAACATTCACTTGATTGGATGGCTTCTTCATTTCCAAAATATTTCATCAAAATAATACATGAAGCATGTTTTGCTCAGAGGTTGTTACATTGTAATCAATATCATTAATCGCAAATAATGCAAGTGCCATCAAGATAAAAAAAATTGGTCACAACTACATCCATAACATCAACATCTACAAAATATTGTCAATAGAAGAATAGGAGCCTCAAAACGCAGCTAGCATTACACCAGATAACAACCTTCTATCATTGTCCATAATGTTACTTATTCTAAATTTATAATCCATATCCAAACACAAGTTTAAAATTGATATTAAATATTTCATTCATTAGTTAGCGGATGGGGTCTCTTCAATAAGCCAATCCAATTAGTTCAAGAAATCAATTTGGAGAGCAAAGGTGATATTTCTTCACTCCACCACCATTACTCCTCTTTTTGTCTTTTCTGGCCATTCTTCCTTGACCGCGAACCATTTTTGCATCAACTTTAGAATTTCAACTAGGATCTAAAGTGTTTCCTCCTCAGTATCCTCGCATTAACTGGTGGCCCATCACCAGCCCAACAATTACTCTCAAAGATCATGCATGCGGAAATTTTACATCAGCCAGAAATATATCAAATTATGAATTAGAGCAAATAATCAACAAAAGCCTTAACAGTATGCTATAATATCAATCAACTTCTGATCATAGATGCTCAATCAAATATGCTCTGTAGACTTACTCAAACCAACTCAATCTCAGCTCATAAACTTAATTAACATATGTTCAAAACTCAATCTAAGATACACAATCAATCTGCTTTACAAACTTTGACAAATATGCACTTTGGGGTCGGTCCAATTCAGTCAACACACTGTTGAACAAGCAACCCTTATGCACAGTCAAATTTTGCTAAAGGATCAGTCAAATACATCCATAAGCACTCCTCAAACCCAGTCATAAATCAGCCTCAGTTAGCTCTGAATTTGTCTCAGACTGTGTTTTTACAAGCCAATGATGCCAACACGAATAGAGATAAGGCTGAATTCATAAATTTGACTGAGATAGCAGGAGATTTAGAGCATCCGAATTGACCATAGTTCACTGCTGCAAATTGGAGCATCTATATTTGACCTAGAGTTAAGTGTGCATTTCTGGGCTTTAGAAAGAGCATGTGAAAAGTAGACATCATTTTCTATTTCTTAAGCTGTACTAATATTAGTTTAGCTGACCTCTCTATTCCTTGCTCTTTTATTTTATTATTTTATAAATATATGCAGCTCAAATATATTTCTCTTGACTAAAAATGTGATAACTCCCTGATTGGTTGTACCTTACATGTTCATTTTGTATTTTAGTCCCATCAACTTCTTTTGGTAACTTGAAGATACTAATAAAGTACAGATTTAATTTCAATTCAATCATGAAATTAATTACAAATTTAATGTAAGACCATTTGTTATAGAAATTGACATCTTGTACTCTATAGTTGACAGTATGGTCACTTATTGGTCTTCATCTACTTGCTATATTCATGCTCTCTCCGCTATGATAGAACAAAGTAGACAACTTTTGTACTATTGACAACAACTTGCTACTTCATATCTTGAACTTGATTCTTAGATGAAATATAAGGCAAAAGAGATTATGTCTATCATGAACATGCCAGATCCATTTGACTATGTCAAGATCAAGGGATTCTTAAATAACGTGTCTTGTGACTCGTCTCATCTCTTACAGGGTTGAACTGTGAAATGACCAACATTATTAGAGTCATCAATGAAAGAAATATACCAAAAAGGTTACAAAGGTGCACTTAACTAGATTGAAGGAAAATAATCATAGAATAATTTTCAACAGAATTTGCTTTCAGAGTGTTTGTGCACATATCTTCAAATACATTTCATAAAATCAGGTACCACAACCTCTCAAGAAGACATCCCCCGGGTTATTTCAAGCCACCACAACCGTTGAGAAAAGCCAACATGAGAGCCATCAATAGGATCAGATTTCAAGGTTTTTTTTCATTTTTGACATGGGTTATAATGTCTCATGGCTATTGTGTCTCAATGATTATAACAAATCTTGAAATTTTGAGTGTATAACTACTATTGTTTTCCTTGATTAAGCATTGGATTGGTACTGGCGAGTAGCCATTGCCATGAATTGTTATCAAGGAAATTCCTTATTTCCACTACAAGTTCCTTAGGCATATTATAAATATCCCTTGCCAACAAAGGATAAATCCCTATATGCTTCATCTTTTAAGCATGTTGTATGAATACATATTTGTCCTCTACAAACATGCCAACAAAGCCATTGGCATGATCTATCAACTCTGAATCCACCATGTCTGGCATACCACTGTCATGGTTGTGACTCTCAAACAATGTAGTGGAAGGGTACATGTGTCTAGGGCACATTCCTATCTCCTTGGCAATGGTAAGTTCATCTTCTCTAACCAGCCTTAAAACTATTTCTACTTAAAATTCTAATGCACGATGGATAGTTTCAACTATGTCATTATGAGGAGAGTACAAAAGTGGAAAGAGGCCTAATATATACCAATCACCTCCAAGGCCTTCTTGATCACTCTCTGAAACTGCTTACCATGAAACTACAAGAGACCACGAGCCTCTCTCCATGAATATGTTTACAAGTTCATGCAATCTAAACACTAGAATATGTTTTGTTGATCCTTTAATACCATGGTGCATTTTTCCATTTGTGGTTAATTCACAACAATGCAATTTTGGGGGGAAGGGGAATTTATCTTATAAATTACATGCAAGAGAAAGTAAAATGTAGAAAAGAGAAATACCCATTTTCTTATTTTTTCCAAGGATTTGTATGATGTCCACGCTATTTGATCTAGCTCTGGATGCTCCTTATAGAAACCTGCATACAATAAGACAAAAAAGATTTTTTTTCAAAATTATTTGAGCTAGAGGAGAAGAATGAGGAGGAGTATGATATTCCATTATACTTGCACACAACACTACCGAAGAAATTTTTTTCGTTCCAAAAACTGTAAAACTTGCTCAAAGAGAAACCAACATAAACCCTCTTACATTTTGGGTGAATAAAATGTTTTCAAATGAGAAATAAAATAATATACCTCTATATGGTGTACCCACTACAGGCGTTGTCTCTAGGGAGCGCTGAGACAGGGAGAAAATTCCAATGCTGATCCAGTGTGTAAATTCCCTAATCTTGAACCTCAAGTATCATCCTTTAAGTATCTGCAAACATCAAAATCGTCGATGCTGGTGTTGAAATAATAAGTCGTTCGTGACAGATGCCACAGTGCATAAATATTGTCGAAATAGGGGATGCATGACAGTTTATGTGTCAATCTCATGGAAATTGAGGGGGAATGCCATAGCATACATAAATCTCATTGAAATTGGGGGGGAAATGCCACATTTTCCCCAAATTTCATGGAAATCGGGGAGCGAATTAGAGATTCCTGAGAAAAAATCGGGGATGAATGCCATTTCTATGTAGAACTACTAAAGGGAAAAATGGATGAGAAACATAATTTTGTCAATAAATATGGGGCTATCCCTGCTCCTCTGCGTAAACTCACTTGACCTTCGGCAGCACCTCCAGTGACCTCCTCTGCGTGACCTCCGATAAGCCTTCTCTATGTGACCTTCGAAAAACCTCCTCTGTGTGACCTCCAGATGTGGAGGTATATTGTGTCAGCTCCGCCGTGAAATTATTGATTGGGTTCTTTGTTTCGCGAAGAAATATTGTGTCCAGACGGTTGTGGTTTTATTATTATTATTATTATTTTTTGCCCGAGTGTCGAAAATATGACGACATAGCCTTAGTGTCGGAATAGCCATAGTGTCAGAAATCCTACGCCCAAGTGTAGGATATCCTACACCCAAGTGTTGGAAATCCTACGCCCTAGTGTCGGAATAACCCTAGTTTAGGAATAGCCCTAGTGTAAAAAATCCTACGCCCTAGTGTCGGAAATCCTACGCCCTAGTGTCGAAAATTTGACGGTGCTAAAATAATTTAAAAGGCTCAGTACTTTTCATCATTACTATTTGACACATCTGTACTATACGTCGGATGTCGTCGGATTTCGGGTTCAAATCCTGTTGTGTTCACTCCTTATATAAATTCATACTCACAATATTTATATCCTTGTTTATAATGTTTATACATCTACTATTTAGTCATTTAGAATATGTTATCCTGATCTCTATTTACTTATATTTTTATAAGCTTACAAACCTAGTCATCCATTAAGCAACTTTAAGATCCTCTAGGCTTTGAAACTTAGTATTCTAGGTGCAAAATCTAGTGATAACAACTTCTGGTGTCATTGTTGGGGATGGAAGTGAAGCAAATATTCCCTAGGAAATTCTCATTGATCTGATTTTGGAAGGTGAACAAGATTAGAAAATTTTTATAGACTAATTTTTCACCAGCAGTTTACAAACATCATAGTGGCTTCTAGGAAGATAGGAACTGGGGGAAATCCTTCATCTCCTTTGGATCAACCTGTTTCATTCCTAGAAAGGTTGTTGAGGGAATCTAGGAAGAGATTAATTTCTACAACATAAAATATTTAGGATACATTAGTTTCAGAGTCACTAGGTGAATTTATTTATCACCCTTCTTCTTCATACTTTTCTATAATCAAAAAAGAAAAAGAGAAGGAAGAATTATATGTTTTTATCCATGAATTTCAAAACCCCAGTCAGGTTGATAGCTTTACTGTGTATACAAATCCTTTATTAGTTAAGAAAATAAAAGAAGAAATTTTGAGTTCAGAACATTCTCATTATTCAAAATATTTGACATCACCTTACACACCTTTGACTAGCGAAATTCCTATCAGCCAAATAGGAATCAAGATACCATCTCTACCACAAACACAACATTTGATTATATCAGTTCCATCACCCTCGGTTCCTACTACTCCGAAAATGGAAACCCAACCCCTAATAGGATGGATGCTATAGTACCTGCTCGATATTCTCCTCTAGTCTTTCCCCAACCTTTGAATGCCCTTCCTAGTTGAGATTATCATAAGTATCTCCCAATAGTTAATGGCCAGGGAGAGGTTACAACAAAAGAACATCGGGATGCTTATTTCAATTATGCTGATAACTAGAACATAGAACATCAGGATGTATGGATGAGAATTTTTGTTCAAAGCCTAGATGGAGAAGTGAGGAAGTGGTTTAGAGAGCTTCCCCCAAACTCAATTGATGGAATAAATTCCTTGGAAGAAATATTTATGAGGAAGTGGGGAGACACCAAAGATTATATTTATTATATTACTAAGTTTGGATCTTTAAAAAGGAAGCATGGGGAAACAATCACTGATTTTACTAAACGTTTTAATAGAATGTATAGTAAAATTCTTGCAAAGCTCAAGCCTACTGATACTTCTGCGAAGCTAACCTATGCTAATTCCTTTGATGATGAATTCTCTCTTTTGCTAAGGGAAAGAAGAGCCAATACCTTAGTAAATATGTAAGAAGAAACCTTAGATGTAGAATCAAATTTGATGGAAGCAAATAAATTGAGAGGTAAGTCGGATCATCAAGAAGATAACATGAAAAAGAAAAAAGACATGTTGCCATCTACTTTAGGGACCAAAATAACAGATAGTAAAATAGAAGATATTACCAAACTTATCAAAAGTCTGTCTCCAAAACTCAATAGGATGGAAATGGAGAATACAAGTCAAAATAATCATGTTCGGGATAATGACAATAAAAACCCTAATCAGTTCATAAGAACATTCAATCCTAGGTTTTTTCCTAGAGATAGGAGAAACAATGATGATAAAAAAATTCAGCCTCCTATTTTCCAAAATAATCTGGAGAAGACAAGCACAGTTGCACAATAAAACAATTATTTTAGTACATTAATAAATACTACATTAATATGGGATGATGAGTATTATGAAATAGATGAAATGGAAGTTGAAGATTTAGAACCTAATATTGATAAATTAGATGATGTTCCTTCTTCCCAATTGTTTACTAAGGCTGAAAATCATTATGCAAATATGGTTGATTATCATGAAAAAAATTATTTTGAACAAGAATCACATATGCCATAGATTTATCAAGAGATGTAGCATAAGACATATGGTCTTAGGTTAGGAATGAATCAAGCAACACAGGGCAAAAATAAGGTAAATAATGTTCCTATTAAAGAAAGTTTATCTTTTGAGAAAAAGCAGGAACAACAAAGAGATAGGAATAAAATTATAGAAACATAAGACATGGGAAAAGTTGCTAATTTTAATTTGGAACATGAAATTATAAAAATAAAGATTCCTATTCCATTAACTGAGTTGGTTAGGAATAATTCATATAGGGAGCCTACTCTTAAAATCCCGAATTCTTCAGCTACTCCTATTTCTTCAGGTGTGATTAATTTGCAGGATGAGAATCCAGCCATTATTTTTGGTTCTAAAACATTTGATCAACCAGATGATAAATGTGATTATCCTCCATTTTATATCACACTCACAGTTCATGATCAGATGTCGCACAACTGCCTTCTAGATTTTTGCGCCTCTCATAATCTCATGCCCAAGGTAGTCATGGAAGCATTAGGGATTGCTATCACTAAACCCTACCATGATATTTATTCCTTTGACTCTAGAGAAGTAAAATGTCTTGGAGTCATTAAATATTTGGTAGTCAATCTTACACAATTTCCCATAAAAATTGTACTCATGGATGTAGTCGCAACTGATATTTCTCCTAAATTCGATATGTTATTATCAAGATATTGGGAAAAAAGGGTAGCAGGAACCCTTAAAATCGATCTTTATTATGCTACCATACTGATATTTGGAGGTGAGCATAGAAGAATTTATAGAGAAGTTCAACTTGCATATCTTGTGAGTGATGTTGGAATATTGGTCAGTACTGAGAAGGGGGGGGGTGAATCAATATTGTTAACTTTTTACCATTTTAACCACTTATTAAACTTTAATCAAAACATATAATCAACAAGATACACAAAACACATATTTTCATCTTGGAACCCCAATTGGGTAAACCACCAACACTTCCTATTACTGGAAAATTGTTAATTACAAATAGTTTTTCCTGCTTCTATAGACAAGGATGGTATTACACCCTATTTACCAACAACTACTGGAAGGAGGCTATGACCCCTTGGTTTATCAGCTGCTTCTGAAAGGATGCTATGACACCCTATTTACTAGCTACTACTAGAAGGAGGCTACGACCCCCTGGTTTTGTCAGCTACAACTGACAGGATGCTACTAAACCCTATTCAACAACTACTACTGGAAGGAGGAAACAACCCCCTGGTTTTGTAAGCTACAACTGACAAGATGTTACTACACCCTATTTACCAGCTACCACTGGAAGGATACTACAACCCCCTATAGGCATGTTTCCTTCCCTAGCGCCACCCTGCCTCCCTAATATGTTTTCAGTAATCTTTCATATTTATTTTCCCCTTGATCTTTGTCACACTCATTGGTCTCTACTTCTGGTTTTATAATATGGACCTCAGAGATAATTTCTCTCACTCATCCCTCTGTGTATAAATACCTTCATGTTTCCTATGGACGCATGTCTTCATTCTGGAAACATGCCCATTTACAATCATTCCCTTTCAAATATGATATTAATGATTTTTAATTAAATAATTAATTTAAAACTTCTTAATCATTTCTAATCTGCGAGCTCCCTTCTTCTCTGATCACGGGATTCATCAAACCAATGCCTGTGGGCTTCCTCTCCTCCATCAGTGGGAATACTCTATCTTCAGGACTTCGGGCTTCTCTTTATCTCATGCATGTGGAATTCTTTTCCTCCTCTGCGGGCTCCCTATGGGATACCTAAGCTCCTGTTAATATTCCAGTCGTGTTGTTCCGCAATCTCTATTTTCGAAATCACCCTGAGCCATTGATCTCATTTCGGGCATCTTCCCGACCGTAGATCCAATATAGGATGCGGTATGTGGATTTCCTAACTATGAAATTTCTTAGAATGCCTTTCTGCACTTATCTTTCCACCTCGACCATTCCGCATCGTTGATCTCTTTCAATCTCTTCGTGACCGTCGATCTCCCAAACTGTGGTTTGCCTAACTATGACTCTTTCTCAAAATGTCTTTCCACACTTTTAGCTTTCCACCTCAACCATTCTACACCGTCGATCTCCTTCAAGCCTTTCGTGACCATCGATATGAGGTGGAAATCAAATATCAGATATGTGAAATTATCATTCCACGACTTCTGTTTTCTGTTTCTGCACCAAACGTTCCGTACTGTTGATCCCATGCGGTCTCTTCCATGATCGTTGATATGAGATAAGATGTGGATAGTGGAATGCAGGTTTGTGACTTTTCCAAAATGTCATTTCGATATTTCCGCTTCCGCACAAATATTTCCACACCAATATTTCCACACGGTTGATCTCCTGCGGGCTTCTTCGTGACTGTTGATCTTCCGGATCACGGGACGCGAAGTGCATGTTCTAAAAAACTCAAACGCTTCTTTCACAATTCTCTGCCTTCCATTTTTTGCACTAATCTTTACGCACGATCACTCTATCAGGGATGTCTTTCTGTCTGTCGATCTTCCGGATCGAGGGATGTAGAGTACATGTTCTCAAAAAATCAAATGTTGCTTTCACAATTCTTCACCTTCTATTTTCTGCACTAATATTTGCGTACCGTTGATCTTTCACGGATGCCTTTTTGACCGTCGATCTTCCGGATCGCAGGATGCAGAATGCAGAACTGTGACATTTCCCACATTCTTTTTGTGATTCTCTGCCTTATTCTTTCTTCCTTCTAGACTTCGGTTTATGGAAACCCATATTATCCTAGACCTTGATCTTTCACTTTCCATTTTCCGCTTTTCTTATGAACCGTTGATTTCTTTTCCGGGTTCACTCCTGTCCATCGATCTACGATCTACTATGGGTTAAATCCTGAATGTCCGTTCGCTAGCTCACAACTCCTCTACAGATTCAACCATGACCATTGATCTCTTTGATCATATTCATATTTATTCTTCAACACTCCTTCTTTTGCGGAACCCTCCTACGACCGTAGATCTATTGCAGAACGCTCCTCAACCGTAAATCTTCGTACAATTTTGGAGCTCATATCGACCTTAGATATTCTATAGATCTAATGTCTACCGTCGATCTATACTCTTTTGCGAAACTTCACCTTTTCTGCCTATCCTTTGTGGATTTGATCCTTAATCGTCAGATCTCGTGCGGGATGCTTCTTGACCGTCGATTTTAGATCGAATGTGGATATCAGCATGAATTTTTCCAATCTGCATGATTTCTTTGCGGAAATCATCTACGATAGTTTCTAATAGTTTTGAATATTTATACACTGAGAATTTCATCATGCTGCGGATTATAAAGAATTTATAAACACTCTCGCATATATAGTTTCTTCGTTCTTCGATTGTTACATATACTCTATCTCCCATTCATTTCACTCTTCTACACTTCCAACACTCTCATAGATATAGTTTCTCTATTCTTCGATTGTTACATATACTCTATCTCCCATTCATTGCACTCTTCTACACTTCCACTCTTCATTTGTTTAAAAATATTTGTCATTCATACTACATATCCACTTCCACTCGACCTTTTTTCTTTGTTTCATTAACCATTGTTTATATATACTATCAACACTGTCTTGGAAGTCTTCCGATCAGTCATTGATGTTGTCTTATCATCCATATCCATTTCATCCATTTCATTTGTCATTAATGAACTCTTATGACATCATCATTAGGACACCATCATATTCCATATCATCATATATACTATGCCACATCCTCAACTATGACATGCCATGCTATCATATCTTCCATATCATCATTCATGCCATGTCATCACTACCTTTGTCTTTTACTGAGTTTGTCCTGCTATCATATCCATTGGTTATTCCTTTGTCATTCGTGAACACCTTTGACATCAATGAAAACTATATACTCAACAATACCCCCCTTTGGAATTGAGAGAAACATCTAAACATTCTCCCCCTTTGACAACAATGACAAAGGATAACCTTTTATACCAATGTTGTACCTATTTTGATATAGGGTTTCCTGTCTTTCTTCTTTCTGAAAAATCCCCCTTTCATCACATCTCCCCTTTGTTAACTGAACTTGGCTATTTAGTCAATCTATTATAATTTATCTTAATATTTCCTTTCTTGCAACAGGTTTTTGGATGATAACTTAAATGATAGATCCATGGACTCCCCCTGTCACTATACTTCCTCTCCTTTTCCAACATTTTTTTGACAAAGTTTACACTCAACATTTTCTTCCACACACTGTTCTCCATTTTTTTTAAACTGTATTATGTAACTTGCTCTCTTCAAGATGTCTTCACATAATCCTTGGTATGAGATAACAGTCTTTAGATGTATTTTCACTAGATTTAGTCTGGTTCAAAATTTGGTAGAACCGCTAAATTAACCTCACTGGACCAATGGTCCATTCTGCCTGTAAGTTAACCTTCCTCCGCCTTTACCAAAATTCCTTAGGCCAGTGCATTTATATCTTCTTTACCTGTAGAACCTCATTAATATCATGACATTTTTTAATAAACTGAATTTTTTATTTTTTAGATCAGACTTGAGTTTTCTTCCACTGTCAACAATTTTTTTATGTGTCATGACTTCAACTTCTAAGTGAACATAAAATATTTATCTTCTATTTTATTGCAGACTTCATGGTATTCATGAATTGCACACTTTGTTGTTCTCATGTTATTTCATAGGTCTTGCACTTTCTCTATTTCAACCGTACATCAATCTTATCATTTAACCTTGATAATCTATTGTCTTTGAGGAAAATAGATTTCATTATACTTTAACATACCAATATAATTTTTTCTTAGATACCAATTGGAATTTTCTGACTTTAACTCCCCCTGAGTATATGATCCCTTCTAATGTTATTTTCAGGGTTCTCTTTAAATCATGAGAGATCTTTTAGAAAAGGATCCCACAATAATCACTACATTCTTCTTCATCACCTTCATCTTTATTGGTGTATTCTTTTATATCTCCACTTGATTTTCCTCATAATGGATGTCATCCTTATTTATGGAACTATTATGCTCATCGTCATCGTTGGAGACCTCACTGATGTTTGAAATATTTATTTCTTCTATATCTTTGGAGTCAGGCCTTTCTTCTCCACATCTTTCCATGAGGTACTCTGCTTACTGGTTTTTCATTTCTTTGTTTCTTGGTTTTCATCTTCCATACCTTTTTCTGGGTTTCCTTGGAAGGTCTGCATGTACTATTCTTGAAATTTTTTGCAAAGTGTCCAATATTGTGGCATATGAAACATATAATAAGTATTTTTCCATTTGATATGTTAGTGTCTTCTTTCTTTTTTCAGACCTTGATCTTCTTATTTGATTCTACAATCATCAGCCTTGTGACCAAACTTGTGACAATAATGACAATATCCATATAATGTATGTTTGGAGAATATTTGGTTTTTATGCTTGTAATGACTCTTTTCATTGGCATGTCTTCTGAATTTTTTCATCTTGGGACGATGAGCAGAATTACGATGACTAGAATTTATTTCCTTGCCATTCTTCTGCTTCCTGGATATGTCTTTTGAAACATCATCCCAAGTTTTAACCTTTCCAACATCTTCTTGAGTGATGGAGCTTGATTCTTTATGATTATATCCAAGACCTCTTTTATCCCTGGAGGATCTTTGTAAGCTGAGCATTTTATTAAGAGCTTCAGTAATTTCCTTGAATTTCTCATTAACAGTTTGTTGATCTTTTATATTCTTTATTTCTTCCTTGCATTTAGCAATTTCTTGTTTTAAGCTCTCGACCTCTTCTTTGCTAGCCAACACTTGTTGTCTTGAATTGTGCAGCTCTTCTTGGAGGGTTTTGAATTCCTCTTCTTTTGACTTATGCTCTTCTTGATACTTTGACAATTTTTCTTTCAAAAAGTTGTTCTTCATCCTACTCTTTCTCAATTCTTCAACGACGCTTATGAGTTATTTCTTTAGGTCCACTTCTCCTTACATATATGCATCATCTTCTAAATCTACTGTCCCCATGAATGAATTTTCTTCATCTTCATCAATCTCTTCGAGAATAGCAGTTCTAATTGCTTATGCTCTTTGTTCAACTGAGCAAAGTTTTTCTAATTTGACCCAGAGTTCCTTATCTAAGATACATTGTCCTATCTTTTATTTGATGGGTTGAGGTAATCCATCAAGTATGGCCTCCATTTCCCTTGCTTTATTGTTCTTGGAATCTTTCTGAGATGTGGTCCTTACTCTTTTTGGTAGGATGTAATCAGAGATAACTGCATTCCATACACCACATCATAATGATTGTAAGTATACACTCACTCTTTTTCTCCATACTGCACAGTGCATATTCTCCTTTATTAAGTGTTGGAGCTCTGCTGGAATCCATCCCTTCTTGTTGATCCATAGTGGTTTTTAATAGTATCTCCTTCCAGTGGTTAAAATGTCATGAAGGAACCTGCTCTAATACCAATTGTTGGAATATTGGTTAATACTGAGAGGGGGGGGGGGTGTGAATTAGTATTGTTAAATTTTTACTAGTTTAACCACTTATTAAACTTTAATAAAAACATATANTTTATCGTGGAACCCCAATTGGGTAAACCACCAATACTTCCTATTACTGCAAAATTGTTATTTACAAATAGTTTTTCCCGCTTCTACAAATAAGGATGGTATTACACCCTATTTACAGCAACTACTGAAAGGAGGATATGACCCCATGGTTTATCAACTGCTACTGAAAGGATGATACGACACCCTATTTACCAGCTACTACTGGAAGGAGGCTACGACCCCCTAATTTCGTCATCTACAACTGATAGGATGCTACTGCATCCTATTCACTAGCTACTACTGGAAGGATACTATGACCCCCTGGTTTTTTCAGCTACAACTGACAGGATGCTACTACACCCTATTTACCAGCTACCATTGGAAGGAGGATACAACCCCCTGCAGGCCTGTTTCCTTCCCTAGCGCCAACCTACCACCCTAGTATGCTTTCAGTAATCTTTCATATTTCTTTTCCCCTCAATCTCTTTCAAACTCACTGGTCTCTGATTCTGGTTTTATGATTTGAACCCCAGAGACAATTTCTCTCACTCATCCCTCTATGTATAAATACCTTCATTTTTCCTATGGACGCATCTTTTCATTCTGGAAACACGCCCCTTCACAATCACGCCCTTTCAAATATGATGTTAACAATTTTTAATTAAGTAATTAATTAAGAAATTGTTGATCATTTCTGATCTGTGATCTCCCTTCTTGTCTGATCGCGGGATTCATCAAACCAATGCTTGTGGTCTTCCTCTCCTCCATCAAAAGGAATACTCTATCTTTAGGCCTTCGGGATTCTCTTTCTTTCACGCCTGTGGGGTTCTTTTTCTCCTCTCCAAGATCCTTGTGGGCTACCTAAACTCATGTTAATATTCCAGTCATGTTCTTCTACAATCTCCGTTGATCTCATTTTGGGCATTTTCCTGACCTTAGATCCAAGATAGGATGCGGTATGTGGATTGCCTAACTATGAAATTTATTAGAATGTATTTCCACACTTAGATTTCTGCCTCAACCGTTCTGCACTATTGATCTCTTTCAATCTCTTCGTGATCGTCAATCTCCCAGACTACGGATTGCCTAACTATGGCATTTCTCAAAATGTCTTTCTGCACTTTTATCTTTCCACCTCAATCGTTCTGCACCATTGATCTCCTTCAATATTTTTGTGACCTTCTATTTGAGGTGGAAATCAGAATCGGATATGTGAAATTAGCATTCCATGATTTCTGTTTTCTAAACCAATCTTTCTGCACCAAACGTTCCGCACCGTTGATCACCCACGGGCTCTTCCATGACCGTTGATCTGAAATAAGATGCAGATAGAGGAATGTG
Source organism: Pseudotsuga menziesii (assembly GCA_001517045.1). Taxonomy (NCBI): domain Eukaryota; kingdom Viridiplantae; phylum Streptophyta; class Pinopsida; order Pinales; family Pinaceae; genus Pseudotsuga; species Pseudotsuga menziesii. The sequence goes on from LPNX010897916.1 coordinate 1,059,239, forward strand.
GGCTTGTGACTTTTCCAAAATGTCATTTCTAGATTTCCTCTTACGCACTAATATTTCCACACCAATCGTTCCACATGGTTGATCTCTTGCAGGATTCTTTGTGGTCGTTGATCTTCCAGATCGTGGGATGCGCAGTGCGAGTTCTAAAAAACTCAAACGTTGCTTTCGCAATTCTACGCCTTTCATTTTCCACACTAATATGTCCACACCATCGATCTTTCACGGATGTCTTTCTGGTCATCAATATTCCGGATTGCGGGATATGGAGTGCAGGTTTTAAAAAACTCAAACGTTGCTTTCACAATTCTCCACCTTCCGTTTTCTCCACTAATCTTTCTGCACCGTTGATCTTTCATGGATTTCTTTTTGACCATCGATCTTCCAGATCGCGGGATGCATACTATGGAACTATGTCATTTCCTACATTCTTTTCGCATTTCTCTTCCTTCCGCTTTCTTCCTTCCAGAATTCATTTTGCGGAAACCCATATTATCCTAGAACTTGATATTTCGCTTTCCATTTTAAGCTTTTATTATGAACCGTTGATTTATTTTGCAGGTTCACTCATGTCTATCGATCTACGATCTACTGTGGGTTAATTCTTGACCATTTGTTCTCTATCTCACAACTCCTATGCAGATTCAACCACGACCATTGATCTCTTAATCAAATTCGGATTTCTTCTTTCACATTCCTTCTTTTGCGGAACCTTGCTACGACCATAGATTTATTGTGCAACGCTCCTCAACCATAGATCTTCGTACACTTGCAGGTCTCTTCTCGACCTTAGATCTTTTGCGGATCTAATATCGACCGTTGATCTATACTCTTTTGCGTAAATTCACCTTTTCTGCCTATCCTTTGCGGAACTGATCCTTAACCATTGGATCTCATCCAGGATGCTTCCTGACCGTCGATTTTAGATTGAATGCGGATCTCACCATGAATTTTGCGGATCTGCACGATTTCTTTGCAAAAATACTCTGTGACCGTTTCTAACAGTTTTGAAGATTTATACACAGATAATTTCATCATGCTGTTTATTATAAATAATTTATAAACACGCTCGCAAATATAGTTTCTCTGTTCTTCGATTGTTACATATACTCTATGTCCCGTTCATTTCACTCTTCTACCCTTCCAACACTCTCGTGGATATAGTTTCTCTGTTATTTTATTGTTACATATACTCTATCTCCCGTTCATTTCACTCTTCTATACTTCCACTCTTCATTTGTCTAACCAGCTTTGTCATCATACTCCATCTCCACTTCCACTTGACCTCTGTTCTTTGTTTCATTAACAATTGTTTATATATACTATCGAGATTGTCTTGGAAGTCTCCAGAGCAGTCATTCATGGTGTCTTATCATCCATGTCCATTTCATCCATTACATTTGTCATTAATGAACTCTTATGACATAATCATTATGACACCATCATATGCCATATAATCATATATGCCATGCCACATCCTCAACTATGCCATGCCATGCCATCATATCTGCCATATCATCATCCATGCCATGTCATCACTACCTTTGTCTTTCAGTGAGTTTATCCTGCTGTCATATCCACTGGTTATTCCTTTGTCATTCGTGAACACCTTTGACATCAATGAAAACTATATACTCAACAGTCTCCCCCTTTGGAATTTATGGCAACATCTAAACATTCTCCCCCTTTGACAACAATGACAAAGGATAACCTGTTGTGCCAATGCTGTACCTATTTTGATATAGGGTTTCATGTCTTTCTTCTTTCTAACAACTCCCCCTGTCATCCTATCTCCCCTTTGTTAACTGGACTTGGTTATTTAATCAATGTATTATCATTTATCTTAACATTTCCTTTCTTGCAACAAGTTCTTGGATGATAACTTAAATGATAGATCCATGGATTCCCCCTATCACTGTACTTCCTCTCCTTTTCCAACATTTTTGTGACAGAGTTTACACTCGACATTTTCTTCCACACACTATTCTCCTTTTTTTTAAGCTGTATTATGTAACTTGTTCTCTTCAAGACATCTTCACATAATCCTTGGTCTGAGATAACAGTCTATAGATTGATTGCCACTAGATTTAGTGTGGTTCTAAATTTGGTAGAACCATTAAATTAACCTCACCTGACCAATGGTCTATTATGGCTGCAAGTTAACCTGCCTCCTTCTTTACCAAAATTCCTTAGGCCTGTGCATTTAGATATTCATTACCCGCAGAACCTCATTAACATCCTGGCATTTTTTAATAGACTTAATTTTTTATTTTTCAGATCATACTTGAGTTTTCTTCCACTTTCAACAAATTTTTTATGTGTCATGACTTCAACTTCTAAGTGAACATACAATATTTATCTTCTATTTGATTGCAGACTTCATGGTATTCATGAATCACACATTTTGTTGTTCTCATGTTACTTCATAGGTCTTGCACTTTCTCTATGTCAACCATACACCAATCTTATCATTTAATCTTGATCATCTATTGTCTTTGAGGAAAATAACTTTCATTATACTTTAACATTAGATACCAATTGAATTTTTTCTTAAATACCAATTGGAATTTTCTGACTTTAACTCCCCTCGAGTATATGATCCAATCTAATGTTATTTTCAGGGTTCTCTTTAAATCATGAGAGATCTTTTATAAAAGGATCCCACAATCATCACTACATCCTTCTTCATCACCTTCATCTTTATGAGTGTATTCTTTTATATCCCAATCTTGCTTTTCCTCATAATGGATGTCATCCTTATTTATGGCACTATTATACTCATCGCCATATTTCGAGACTTGACTGATGTTTGAAATCTGTATTTCTTCTATATATTTGGAGTCTTCCTTTCTTCTCCACATCTTTCCATGAGGTACTCTGGTTACTAGTTTTTGATTTCCTTGTTTCTTGGTTTTCATCTTCCATACCTTTTTCTGGGTTTACTTGGAAGATCTGCGTGTCCTATTCTTGCAATGTTTTGCAAAGTGTCCAATATAGTGACAAATGAAACATATAATAAGTCTTTTTCCATTTGAGATGCTAGTGTCTTCTTTCTTTTTCAGATATTTATCTTCTTATTCGATTCTACAATCATCAGCCTTGTGACCAAACTTGTGACAACAATGACAATATACATAGAATGTATTTTTGGAGAATCTTTGTTTTTTCTGCATGTAATGACTCTTTTCATTGGCATGTCTTTTGAAATTTTTCATCTTGAGAGGATGAGTAGAATTACGATGATGGGACTTCATTTCCGTGTGATTCTTCTGCTTCCTGGATATTTCTTTTGAAACATCATCCCAACTTTTAACCTTTCCAACATCTTCTTGAGTGATGGAGCTCGATTCTTTATGATTATATCCAAGACCTGTTTTATCCCTAGAGGATATTTGTAAGTTGAGGACTTTATTACTTTCCTTGAACTTCTCATTACCAGTCTATTGATCTTTTAGCTTCTTTATTTCTTCCTTGAATTTAGCAATTTATTGTTTTAATCTCCTGACCTCTTCTTTGCTAGCCAACACTTGTCTTGAATTGTGCAACTCTTCTTGGAGGGTTTTGACTTCCTCTTCTTTTGACTTCTGCTCTTCTTGATACTTTGACAAATTTTATTTCAAAAAAATGTTCTTCATCCTGCTCTTTCTCAATTCTTCAAGGGTGCTTATGAGTTCTGCCTTTAGGTCCACTTCTCCTTCCATATTTGAATCATCTTCTGAAGCTATTGTCCCCATGAATGAATTTTCTTCATCTTCACTAATCTATTCGATAATATCAGTTCTTGCTTCTGCTCTTTGTTCAATTGAGTAATGTTTTTCTAATTTGACCAAGAGTTCCTTAGCTGAGATACATTGTCCTATATTCTCTTTGATGGGTTGAGGTAATCCATCAAGTATGGACTCCATTTCCCTTGAGCTATTATTCTTGGAATCTTTCTTAGATGTGGTCCTTACTCTTTTTGGTAGGATGTGATAAGAGATAACTGCATTCCATACACCACATCCTAATGTCTGTAAGTATACACTCATTCTTTTTCTCCATACTACATATTCTCCTTTATTAAGTGTTGGAGCTCTGTTGGAATCCATCCCTTCTTGTTGATCCATAGTGGCTTTTAATAGGATCTCCTTCCAGTGGTTAAAATGTGATGAAGGGACTTGCTCTGATACCAATTGTTGGAATATTGGTCAATACTAAGAGGGTGGATGAATCATTATAGTTAACTTTTTACTATTTTAACCACTTATTATAATTTGATCAAAACATATAATCAACAAGATACACAAAAAACATATTTTTACTGTGGAACCCCAATTGGGTAAACCACCAATACTTCCTATTACTGCAAAATTGTTATTTACAAATATTTTTTCCTACTTCTATAGACAAGGATGGTATTACACTCTATTTACTAGCAACTACTGGAAGGAGGCTATGACCCCCTGTCTTATCAACTTCTATTGGAAGGATTCTATGACACCCTATTTACCAGCTACTATTGGAAGGAGGCTACGATCCCCTGGTTTTGTCAGCTACAAATAACAAGATGATACTACACCCTATTCACCAGCTACTATTGGAAGGAGGCTACGACCCCCTGGTTTTGTCAACTACACCTGACATGATGCTACTACAACCTATTTACCAGCAAACACTTGAATGAGGCTACAACCCCCTGAAGGCATGTTTCATGCCCTAGAGCCACCCTTCCATCCTAATATGTTTTCAATAATCTTTCATATTTCTTTTCCCCTTAATCTCTATCACATTCATTGTTCTTTGCTTCTGGTTTTATGATCTGGAACTCAGAGACAATTTCTCTCACTCATCCCTCTATGTATAAATACATTCACGTTTCCTACGGACACATCTCTTCATTCTGGAAACATGCCCCTTCACAATCATGCCTTTTCAAATATTATAATAACAATTTTTAATTAAATAATTAATTAAAAACTTCTTGATCATTTCTGATCTGCGAGCTCCCTTCTTCTCTGATCGTGGGATTCATCAAACCAATGCTTGTGGGCTTCCTCTCCTCCATCAGCAGGAATACTCTATCTTGAGGCCTTCAGGCTACTTTTTCTCTCATTCCTGTGGGATTATTTTCCTCCTTTGTGGGCTACCTAAACTCCTGTTAATATTCCAATCATGTTCTTTCGCAATCTCTATTTCTGAAATCACCTTGAGCCATTGATCTCATTTCAGGCATATTCCTGACTATAGATCCAAGATAGGATGCGGTATGCAGATTTCCTAACTATGAAATTTCTCAGAATGTCTTTTCGCACTTAGCTTTCTTCCTCGACTATTCCACACCATTGATCTCTTTCAAGCTCTTTGTGACCGTTGATTTCCCAGATTGTGGATTGCCTAACTATGACATTTCTAAGAATTTCTTTCCACACGTTTAGATTTTCGCCTCAATTGTTCCACACCATTGATTTACTTCAATATTTTCATGACCGTCGATCTGAGGTGGAAATAGGATATTGGATACATGAAATTATCATTCCACGATTTCTATTTTCTGAACCAATCTTTCTGCACCAAATGTTCCGCATCAGCAATCTCCTGAGGGCTCTTCCGTGATTGTTGATATGAGATAAGATGCGGATAGCGGGATGTGGGTTTGTGACTTTTCCAAAATGTTATTTCAATTTTTCCACTTCCGCACTAATATTTCCACACCAATCGTTCCACACAGTTGATCTCCTGTAGGATTCTTCATGACCGTTGATCTTTTGGATCGCGGGATGTAGAGTGCGGGTTCTAAAAAAATAAAACGTTGCTTTCGCAATTCTCTGCCTTCCATTTTTTTCACTAATATTTCCACACCGTCGATCTTTCACTGATGTCTTTCTGATCGTTGATCTTCTGGATCGTGGAATGCATAGTGCGGGTTCTCAAAAACTCAAACATTGCTTTCGCAATTCTCTACCTTCCGTTTTCACACTAATCTTTCTACAATATCAATCTTTCATGGATGTATTTCTGACTGTCAATCTTCTGGATCGCGAGATGCGAAATGCAAAACTATGACATTTTCATATTCTTTTCGTGATTCTCTACCTTTTCTTTTCTCCTTCCACTTTCTGCCTTGCGGACTTCGGTTTGCGGAAACCCATATTATCCTAGACCTTGATCTTCTACTTTCCGTTTTTCTCTTTTCTTATGAACCATTGATTTCTTTTGAGGGTTCACTCCTGTCCGTCGATATACGATCTACTGCATGTTAAATCTCGACCGTCCATTTTCTATCTAACAACTCCTCTGTGGATTCAACCATGACCATTGATCTCTCGATCAGATTTGGATTTCTTCTTCCACACTCCTTATTTTGTAGAACCCTCCTACAACTGTAGATCTATTGCAGAACGCTCCTCAGCCATAGATCTTTGTACACTTGCGGAACTCTTCTCTACCTTAGATATTTTGCGGATCTAATCTCGACCGTCGATCTTTACTCTTTTGTGAAAGTTCACCTTTTCTAGCTATCCTTTGCGGAACTGATCCTTAACTATTTGATCTCATGTGGGATGCTTCCTAACCGTAGATTTTAGATCGAATGCGGATCTCACCATGAATTTTGTGGATCTTCCTGATTTCTTTGCGGAAATCCTCTGTGACCGTTTCTAACTGTTTTGAAGATTTATACACACAGAGAATTTCATCATGCTTTTGACTATAAAGAATTTATAAACACTCTCGCAGATATAGTTTCTCTGTTCTTCGATTGTTACATATACTCTATCTCCCATTCATTTCACTATTCTATACATCCAACACTCTTGCAAATATAGTTTCTATGTTCTTCGATTTTTACATATACTCTATCTCCCGTTCATTTCACTCTTCTACACTTCCACTCTTCATTTGTCTAACCAACTTTGTCATTCATACTGCATCTCCACTTCCACTCAACCTTTGTTCTTTGTTTCATTAATGATTGTTTATATATACTATCGACACTGTCTGGAATTCTTCAGATCAGTCATTCATACTTTCTTATCATCCATGTCCATTTCATCCATTGCATTTGTTATTAATGAACTCTTATGAAATCATCATTGGGACACCATCGTATGCCATATCATCATATATTCCATGCCACATCCTCAACTATGCCATGCCATGACATCATATCTGCGATATCATCATCCATGCCATGTCCTCACTACCTTTGTCTTTCACTGAGTTTGTCCTGCTATCATATCCACTGGTTATTGCTTTTTCATTTGTGAACACCTTTGACATCAATGACAACTATATACTCAACAAGTGATAATAAAAATCCTACAAATCATCAAATTTATTCAGTTCAAGAATATTTTGGCTCTTGCATGTTGCATCTAAATGATGATACTACAGGTGTTTTACAGGTTGAGAAAAAATATGTAGAACAACCTAAGATAAGAGATCAATATTATTCCTGGAAGATGTACTTCGATGGTTAATCATGTAAAGAAGGAGAAGGAGCATGAATTATACTTATTTCTCTTGGAGGTGAGATTATTTCCTTGATGTATACATTGGAATTTCAAACAAAAAATAATATTGCTGAATACGAGGCATTAATTCTTAGTTTAAGGGCTGCAAAGGATTTAGGCATTCAACAACTTATTGTATTTGGAGACTCCGAATTAATTGTACAACAGGTAAAGGATGTATATCATGTTAAACAGTCTTTATTCAAAGTATATCAGAATGAGGTATGGGATTTGATTTATAACTTTTTATTAGATTTCAACATAACTTATATTCCAAGATATCATAATCAAACAACAGATTAATTGGCATTGGCAGCGACTTATTTTAAAGTTCCAAAATTAACTCAGCTTAAGTATCCAATTGAAGTAAGATACAAACCTTGAGTTCTAGATAATATTAAACATTGGAAAGCTTTTCATGATGAGCAGGAACTAAAAGAATTTCTAGAGTTAATAGAGGATTTTATAATTCATTGATTGATCAAGATCAAGATATAGATTGGAATGAAAGAGATTCATGCATTAACAATTCAATTGGAAATCATGAGATAGTTGAATTAAAAGGAAATTTTATTCCTAAAGGGCTTGTACCTCTTGAAATATTATTCTCAAAGGATGATATCTTATTAAAACCTATAGTACAATTTATTGAATAAAATGTCTTAAGTTATAATATTGGTTCTGAAAATGAGCCTAAAATGATTAAAAGGTATCTAAGACACTTTCAGAAAAGGAAAGAGATAGGTACATCAAGCTACTGGAATAATTTGTTGATATATTTTCTTGGTCATATGAAGATATGAAAACTTACAATACCAACATAATTCAACATAAGATTCCTCTAAATCCAAATACTAAGCATTTTAGACAAAATCTTGGGAGGCTTAATCCAACATTACTTCCACTCATTGAAAAAGAATTTAAAAAGTTGTTAGTTGCAAAAATCATTATACCTCTCGGATATTAATCTTGGATAGAAAAATTGGTACTAGTACATAAGAAAAACAGAGAAATCAGATTGTGTGTGGATTTCCATAATTTGAACAGATGTTCCCTTAAAGATAATAATCCCTTTCCCAAAATTGATCAAATTTTACAAAGAGTGATAGGTTCCTAGAGGATATCTATGATTGATGGATTCTCTGGTTACAATTAGATTGCAATAGAACCAGAGGATAGGGAAAAGACATCCTTTACAACTCCCTGGGGAACATTTATGTATGATAAGATGCCTTTTCGGCTCATGAATGCAGGTGCTACGTTTCAAAGAGCTATGGATATAGCTTTTGTTGGTGAAAAAGAAAAGTTTGTGGTCATATATTTAGATGACATAAAAATATTTTCTAAATCTATTGATGAACATTTAAATCATTTAAAACAAACTTTTCTTAAATACAGGAAATATGGATTATCTTTGAATCCTAAAAAGTCTCATTTTGCTATAGCAGAAGGTAAGATCTTAGGACATATAGTCTCTGCTGAAGAAATTAAAATTGATCCAGAATGGGTTAAGGTTGTCCTGAGAATCAGTCTACCTAGAAACAAGAAAGGAATTCAGTCTTTTCTTGGAAACATATTTTTGTTAAGATGGTTTATCCCTATTTTTGCAGAAATTATCAAACCAATCAGTAAAATGCTTGAGAAAGACAAAGAAGTCAAGTGGTCAATTGAGGTTAGGGCTTCATTTGAAAAAACAAAGCAAGCACTTATAGAAGCACCAGTTTTAAGAAGTCTTGACTTGGCTAAAGAATTTTTAGTTTTCTCATTTGCATCTGAGGACACTATAGCTATTATTCTATTGCAAAAGAATTTAGATGGTTTAGAGCATCCAATTTCATTCTTTAGCAAAACCTTTAGAGATTCAGAGATAAATTATAGTAAGTATATTATGATGGAGAAACAAGCATATGCATTGGTCAAGGATATGAAAATTTCCAGGATTTACGTTTTGCATTCTAAGATTTTAACTTATGTTCCTAACATAGAAGTTTAGGAAATTATGGTGTAGCTTGTCAGTCAGGGAAAAATAGGAAGATGGATAGCTAAAATCATGGAATATGATGTTGATATTAAGCCTACGAAATTGGTAAAGGGACAAGGTCTAACAAAACTTTTGGTAGAGTCAAATTGTCAGGATTTAGATATTCATATGGTGTCTGAACAATCAGTACAGGATTCATCAATAGGATATGAAAATAACAGATTTATAACACGTATCTTGATTCTCCATGGTATGTGAAAATTGTTTATTTTCTACTGCATTTACAATGTCCTCCTAATAAGAAAAAGAATGAATATAGATCATTAAAACTTAAAGCTTTGAAACATGTTTTAATTGATCAATTTTATATTGGAAAGATCCTAGAGGCATGTTGCTTAAATGTTTGGATAGATCAAAGGCTGATGTTGTTGTTGTAGAATTACATGGGGGTGCATGTGGGGGACATAAGTATTGGAAAGCAATTGCATTAAAAATTTTAAGAGCGGGTTAATATTGGCCCATTCTTTTTACAGATGTGTATCTTCAGGTCAAGGCTTTCATGGAATGTAAAAAATTTGCAGGTAAGCACAAGTTGCAGTCTTTACCCTTAAAACCAATTACAATAAATGCTCCAATTCAAAAATGGGGTTTAGTATTTATAGAAGAAATTCATCCTACTTCCAGTGGAAATCATAAATGGATTTTAACCGCCATTGATTTATTTACCAAATGGGTGGAAGCAATTCCTACAAGAAGAGCAATAGATAAGGTTATCATCGGTTTTATTCAATATAATACTCTGAGCAGATTTGGTTGTCCAAGGAAGTTATTAATCGACAAAGCTCCATCCTTTAAGTCAAAAAATATAATAAATTTTTGTGAAGAAAATAACATCATATTAAAGAATTCCACACCTTATTACCCTCAGGGGAATGGATTACCAGAATCCACTAATAACAATATTGTGAATAGTATAAAAAAAATGTTATTTCAAAACAAAAAGACTCGGGACATTAAATTAAAATATGCTCTTTGGGCAGATAGGGTAACTAAAAAGAGATCCATCGGAACATCACCTTTTCATCTTGTTTATGGAATTGATGCAATATTTCCAGTTCAATTAAATTTTCCAAAAATCAAGCTTTTGCAAGATATAGATGAAGAATCAGATGAAATGAAGAGGTGGATGTTTCAGATCGTCAAGTTACAGCAAGAAAGAGAAACAATAGTGGAAAAGGCTAAAACTTACAAAAAGAGGGTAAAGGAAAGTTTTGATAAAAAGGTCAAGAAAGACAGTTTCTCAGTTGGTGATGCAGTTATCAGATGGGATGCACGAAATGATGAAAAATGTAAGCATGGAAAATTTGATAATTTATGGTTGGGACCTTTTACAATAATTAAGATTTTAGGAAATAACATTTTTGTCTTACAAAATATGGATGGTGATGAGGTTGCATGCCCAGTAAATGGGCTGTTTTTGAAACATTTCCATACATACTGAACTTAGGTATTCATATTCATTTTATATATCATTAATTTTTTTTGTATATAGACTCCATCCCATTAAAGTAGTTTTGATTTCAGAGGTATGATTCTAGCAGGTTTTCTGAAGGCACATGGTCAAGATGTTCTTAAATCCTCACAAGGAGAGATTTATCCCCAATCGTAGCCAGATGTTATCTCTAGATTTGTATCTTTGTCATACTTTAGATATTTTTCTGAAGTTCTACCTCAGTTTATCTTTAGACCTTTTTTAAAAACTAGTTCTTAGGTTTTTTAAAGACTATTTTATCATTGTTTTATTTATTAAAATAAACAAGGCTATTTTTCGTTAATCTTTCAAGCTTTTAATCTTTATTGAAGATGCATAGTTTGATTAAATCCAATGTATGAGTAGGCTCATTTTCCAATGAATAAACTTTAGTTTTACTTATGCATAATGAAGGTTTGGGTGTTCAAGTTTTGATTGTATTTCATTAATAGTCTAGTACATACCGACAACGCATTGAATAATGGATGATATGTTGGTGCTGTTGTTGGTCAGATTAATTATCTAATTAATTAAACAACTCAAACTACCAAAAAATAAATTGTCAACCCGAGGAAGTCTTTTATTTCAAAGCTATTGTGCAATGTCTATGCAAGCACAATTTGTACCTGACATTGTTATCTATTGGTATGAAATCGAAACTCATTGAAAAATAGATCACACCTTCTTGAAAAGAAATTAAACTTAAAACCTATTCATGAAACCAAATTGTAAATCTAATCACACTTCAAACAAAATGAATTCTTATGAAGCAAGATCTAATTGCATGAATCTAAAAGAAGTGCTATGTTGGCCAACGATCTATCAAATGAATTAATAGGAAAAAAAATGATAAATCTAATGAATGAAAGAATGAACTAAATAATAAACAAATATACATAATAAAACACTTACAATCAACACTACCAACATCTGCTCAAGGAAAAGGGCCCTTCCTCCACTGAGCAGAGCTGGATCTCGACAATGAAAGTCTACAACTCTAGAATTAAGAATATTTCAGCATGTATTATGAGAATGAAATCATTACAACAGAGTCTAGATCAGATTCTATAGCATAACATTGCTTGCTCCTCCCCCCCGAATACATCAGAAATATTACACATTTATACATAAAATTCTCTCAAGAGAATGAGAAACCGAATCCCCAACTTGTGATATGTTTCAACAAATTTGCTAATTTGGAAATCAACCACAACAATAAATATGTTAATTACACGTTTATAGAACCACCTATATATCTCAAACCGTGGCTTTGTTTGGCGATTTCCTCATAATTCAGGTAATTGAGGCCATTACACATAAGCCCCATGTCCCATATTTTTTAGATTCTTCTTAATCTGCCCGAAAATCGTGACGCAAATCAATGTGTTCTTATCTGGCACATGTTTTTGGTTAAGGCCGTTTGATCATGAGCTGGAGGCTGCCATGTTGGACTTGGGCACGAATTGAAATCACAACCACATAATCAGTCCTAGAAATGAAACCATGTTGTGAATCTTCATGCCAACTTTGGAGGCTCGAACCATGAGTGTTACTACTGTTAATATGAAAAATCACTCCATAATCCATCATTAGTAAAATTATGCATAATAGTCTTCAATTCATAAAAAATAAAGGAAAATAATTATGATTAACCGTTAAAGCATCAATGAAAGTAATATGGTATTTTACGGGCAATTAAAACAAATGGATGGAAAATGGGATGATAAATGGATAATAATATGAAGAAGAGGGATGAAATATATGTCGATAGGTGATGAAAATATGGACAAATCCATGACTCAACATCTCCCCCAAATTGAACTTGTTGCATGTCCTCATGCAAACCAAAACCTGTGTAGCGTCCAAACTAGAAGGACTCATTCAATTGTTGCTTTAATTTTACCATTGGAAGAGTTGCAGCCAAAAAATTGGCACAGTTGAACATAGTTGTAGCTGCGAAATGGGAAAGTTGGGTAGAGTTGAACCTGCGAAATGGAGAATTTAGCAGAAAATTTGGCAGTGTAACAGCTGGTGTATAAGACAAATATGGCAGAGTCATAACTGCGAGGATAGGAAAAATGGACAAAATTGGTGGAGTCGCAGCTGGTGTATAAGACAAATTTGGCGAAAAATTTAGTGAATTCGCAGCCATTTAGCGGATAATTTGGCGGAGTCGCAGCTGCGAGAATAGGAAAATGCACAAAATTGGCAGAGTCATAGCTGATGTTTCAACAAATTTCCTGATCTTTTATCTCACAAAATATAAATTGGGTTTGTATGAAATTTTGCAAGAAGGTTTCTACAAGTCCAATGCATCTCCACATTGAAAATCAGAGATACCCACATCACGACTTTCGAAAAAAATGAAAATTGGATATAGGTGATTATGGCCATTTGTTTTGAAATCTGTGAAGTATTTTTACCTGAAAATTGGTGAGTATATTCCTCTTAACATAATGCTTCTGCTCCCCAAATCTAAAATTCATCTGATGCACGAGTATTGAGATATAGGCAAAATGGTTGTAGGTGACTATGTTTGATTTCTCAGAAATTACAACCTACGTTTTGCTGCAAATTTGAGGTATTGTTCATATTACCTTGGTGCATCTACTCACTATTAATACTGAATATTGTTCCTAGTCTATGTGTGCTATTTTTCGAAGATTTATTTCCTACTACTTTTCATTTGTGGTTTGGTTTTGAAGTTTCATAGTGATAAATACTTTTTGTTTGATTTTATGTTTATAATGGTTTTGATTTATTTCCTTTTATTTATTTTAAAGTTTTCCTTTGGATTATTAGGGGTTATATATATTTAAAGTCTGAAAAATATTACATTAAAATCTATTCTAAGATTTATCTTTATGACCTAACCCTCGTTTTTGAGTCATTGTTCAAAAGATATTCAAAAAAGGATTCCTCAGTAGTGGCTCTGTTTTTCCTGTTTTTGTCATTATCATTGAGAGCATATTACGAGGTGATGGAAATGAATTCTAGAAAACCAAAAGATAGTTTTCTCCACAACAAACTCATTCACAAAAACCTCTCTCAGTTTTGCAACAGCTATTATTGTTTGAGAAATTCAAATTCATCTTTGTGGCCTATTTTTCAGGGTTTGAATTATTTAATAGTTTCCTATTTTAGTCACAAATTTCCAGCATGTATTCCAATCAATTGAAGGGGAAATTTTAAAAACCAAGAGAGGTTTTTGTTCATAACGGACTCATTTAAAAAAAATCTCTCATTTTTTGCACAGGTGTCCCGGATACAAAGATATGGAGGCATCTTTGAGACCCAAATTTTCAGAAATTTGCCAAATTTCCCCAAATCCGATTTGTTATTTTCGGTTAATTAGGCTTTAGGGATTTGAATTTAGTTTGTAACTACTTATTGTAACTGTCTCAGAATAGGCCTAAAAGACAGTTATGGAACTACTCTAGTTTGTAAATGATAAAAGGAGGAAAATTTAGTGGAATTAGAGGTTCGAATTTTGTGCAAGTGGAGGCTTTAGAGCTACTATGTATAAAGCTAAGACTCAAAACTCTTATGTAATTTTGAAGAATGATTATGATATATACAAACTGATAAGTCATTATTATCTTTATTGTTGGTTTTATTTCTGATCTGTTTGATCACTCAATGTACAACTTCATTTCCTGTTTAATGTTTTTATCCATGAAATGCTTGTAGGTTGTAGGTGAAATCAATGCCATGCTTATTACTGTTCTTGGTCTATATTTTGCATATTATCCATCTCAGTATTTTAATTTTGCATGATTTAGTGATTGTTTTAGCTTGATTAAGTATTTACCCTCTTGTTGATAAATTTTCAAACCAAAATCAATAAACCCTAATTGCATTTTACTTTTATTTTTGAGATTGTTCTAGCTTGTTCCTATAGTAGTCTAGGAACAATTTCTAGGACAAACATCTTTGGCACCATTGCTGGGGACAAAACTGAAGTATATATTCCCTAAGTTTTTATCATTCAACTGATTTTGAGAGGTGGGAAAAATCAACAAATCTTTTAGACTACTTTTTCACCAAGCAGTGTCCTCAGTGGCTACTAGGAAGATTGGGACAAGAGGGAAACCTACTTCACCATTGCATTTGGTTGTCTCAGATCCAGGACATATTTTGAAGGAAGCTAGGAAAATTCAAAAAACACAGTCTTCTCTTTCTTTGTGTACCCTTGATCAATTTGAATTAGTACCACCTTTTCGACACTCAGAGGAGGAAAAATAAAATCTGTCATGGTCAATACCTTCTAAACCAGTTAGCAGCTTTCAAGTTTTTACTAATCCTTAGTCCTTTAAAAAAGAAAAAACTCAATCTCCTGGAAATATTCCATTGTTTCAGTTTAAAATCAATAAAATCCCTTTTCAGCCAAGTTATAGCCAATTAAATAAACCTTTTCCTTAAGCAAAACAAAGTAGTTCCAAGATGGAAGGATAACCTCTTGATATGATGGATAGAATGGTAGCAGCTAGATATGAACCCTTAGTTCTTCCCCAGCCCCTAAATGCTCTCCCTGGAGGGGATTATCAGAAATACTTTCCTAGGTTCAATGTTCAGGGTGAGACAACTGCTGAAGAGCACTGGGAGGCATTCCTTAGTTATGCAGACAATCAAAATATTGAAGCAAAAGATGTATGGATGAGGATGTTTGTGCAGAGATTGGATGGGGAGGTGAGGAATTGGTTCAAGGAACTACCAACAAATTCAATCACTCTTATAGAGGAGTTACAGGATGTATTTATGAGGTAGTGGGGACATAGAAAATATCATACTTATTACATTACCGAATTTGGAGCTTTAGGAAGAAAAAAGGATGAAACTATAGCAGACTTTTCCAAATGCTTTAACAAGATGTATGGTAGGATCCCAGCTGAAATCAAACCTTTTGAAACCTTAGCTAAGTTGAGTTATGAAAATACCTTTGACCATGAATTCTCCTTGCATCTACGAGAAAGAAGGCCAATCACTTTATTAAACATGCAGGAGGCTACATTGGAAGTGGAATCAAATATTATAGCTTCTAATAGGCTTAAGGAAAATCCAGACCATCAAATATATGACAGAAAATGTAAGATGAAGGTGATTTCGGCAGCCTCTACATCACAGTTAGCAGATGGAAAAATAGATGAAATGGTTAATTTAATAAAAAATTTAACAACAAAGTTAAATAAGTTGGAGTTAGAAAAGAATCCAAATAGGCCTGCACAAGAAAGAGAAAGAAACCCTAACAATCCTAATAAATTTAGGTGCCAGTTTGCACCTAGATTTATCCCTAGAGAAATAAGAAACAATGACATATAGAGGGAGAGAAGAGAAAATGAAGATCAGAGGGTTCCTCCTCCACTCCAAAACAATGTTACAGATGAGGTTGAAGAGGATGAAGATGGGAAGTATCAAGTTACAAATAAGGAGATAAATTACTTTGGGGATTCATTATCAAAAGGGTTTTTAATTGAACATGATTATCAAAATTCTGAGTTTTTTTATGCAAATGTTTACCAAATAGAAAGTGATTTAGGTCCTGAAGTTTCAGCTGAAATATATCAGTCAGAACCTAAGAGGTCTATTAATTTAAGGTATGGTCGAAAGCAAGTTTCTCAAATTCCAAAAAGAAGACAATTCCTCCTCCTAAACAATTACCTAATTAAGTACAGGAAAAAATTCAAAATGAGGGTGATCTAGATAAGGTTGCTGAAATTGAAGAAGTGAATAAAAATGTGCAGAATTTTAATTTTGAAAATGAGTTATGTAAGATTAAAATTCCAGTACTTTTTACTAAGTTGATGAAGAATCCTTGCTATAAAAATCCAGTTCTAAATATGATAGGTTCAACTGCCTGCCAAATACCTTTAGATACTGTAAATTTACAAGAATAAAATCCTAAAATCTTTATTGGTTTTGCCCTAGCTAATAAGACTGAAAGTGATTCAAATTCTTCTCCACCTTTTTATATAACATTGACTGTTCATGATCAAATGATTCATAATTGTTTATTGGATTCTGGTGCTTCTCACAATTTGATGCCAAAAGCAGTCATGGAGGCTCTATGTTTGAGTATCACAAAACCATATCATGACTTATATGCATCTGATTCCAGAGTTGCTAAATGTTTGGGAGTGATTAAGGATTGCGTGGTTAACTTGACTCAGTTACCCATGAAAAGTGTCATCATGGATGTGGTGGTGGTTGATATTACTCCTAAGTTTGGAATGTTACTTTCAAGGTCTTGGGCTAAGAAGGTAGGTGGTACATTGCAGATGGATTTATCGTATTCAACTATTCCTATTTTTGGAGGAGAAAATAGGAGATTGTATGGAGAGTTACAATATGCTTATATTGTCACAGATGATAATAACCCAACAAATCACCCCATTTATGCTGTAGAGAAAGATTTGGGGTCTTGTATGCTATATTTCAGTGATGAGGATACAAATGGCATGCTACGTGTGGAAAAGGAGAATATTATAAGTTGTAACATTGATACTGAAGATCAGCCATGTATTGAAGAAAAACACGAACCTTCAGCATCATCATTTGAAATTTCCTAGAATGCTCCTCATTATGATGAAGAGATTGGGGTTCTAGGACAAGAATTCAGTGATGAATTATATTCTATTCCATTTTGTTTTGATACTAATATCAATGAAATCTAGGCTGTTGACATTTTTAATGTTATATCAGAACTTTTTTATATTCATGGTTATGATAAATCTGCTGTTCAAAACCATTATGAAGATGCTCTAATTTTTTATAAATATGATGATGAAATTGAAAAGAAAGACCTAGAAATGTGTGATGTGTGTGATATGGCACAATCTGATCAACAAATTTAGGAATGCATTCATTCCATTATCCTTGAACAACCAGAGCCGATGTATGATAGTTACCCATTTGAAGACAGTGTGGAAAAGGAGGTTCAGCTTGTTGACATTATTGATGATACTGTCCAAGAAATTCTAGAGCAAATTCAGGATGATCCTGATGTCTTTTATCGCCAATGTCTGGTTGATATTCATGAAACAAAACATTCTTATGGACAGCTTATCTTTTTCATAGAACAGGAAGAGGTAACTTTTGGAAATTTTTATGATCCAGTGGCAGATTATTTAGAGTCAACACTAAACTATAAATCTTTTATCTTGGACACACCATTTGATGAAAGTGAGTACAAGTTGCTAGATCTTTGCTCTTCATGTTTTTCAATATTTTTGATTGCACATGTATTCGGAGTTGGAAGCAAGTTTTGGTCGCTTGATGGAATTTTTTCCTAGTTACATTGGAAATGGGATTACAATTTGATCAGGTAAAGTTTAATGGTGTGACATAGGTTGAATAAAGACTCCATAGCCCAATGGAAGTTTTGCAGAATAACATACAGTTTTAGTTGAGATGGCAGAAGGCACTAATCTACAAGTTCTTGAAACCTCACAAGGAGGCTTTCATCCCACAGCAGGAGCCAGATGTTATGATTGAATATTGTTTCTAGTTTACGTATGTTGTTTTAAAGATTCATTTCTTATTTACTTTTCATTTTTGGGTTTGTTTTAATTTTTATTATGTTTAATGCATTTTGTTTTCTTTTATACATTATACTTGTTTGAATTTATTTTATTTTTTCTTTTTTCTTTTTGGCTTATTAGGTGTAATATATCTCTATCAAAGTCTGAAAATATTATATTATAGTTTATTCCAAGCTCCATATTTAAAATACAACTCTCAGTTCCTATTTGTAAAATATTGCATAAAAATATTCTTGTAGCGCAAAATGCAAAGTTAATGAAATGATGCGCTACAGGAATCTTGAATCATTGAAAATTGTGGTAGATAATCGTGGTTGTTTGCAATTGAAAATAGTGGAAGCCTTTAGACACCTGTGAGGACATAATGATGCATTTTCAGAACCCAGTCATGATTAAGACAAGTGTATGAGAATGTGCAAAGATTATTGAGAAGATCGTGGTCTTAACTGTTACAATTTTGTTTTGGGTATGATTTTATTGTTGTAGTTTTTGAAATATTTGAAGTTTTCAAAGGATATTCACAGGACATATTACAGAGGAAATATACAAGTTAGGTTTTAGTGCAGAGATGAAAAAAAGTGGGAAAACTAATAGATTATGCTTTGTTTTTTCCTGTTTTGGTCATTGCAATTGAGTGTTGATCACGAGCTGATGGAGATGAATTTTAGAAACAAAAAGAGTTTGTTGCTCAAAATAGAATCATTCACAAAAAAATCTCTCAGTTTTTCAACAGCTGTCAAGGTTTGAAAGATTCGATTCAATCTTTACAGCCTATTTTTCAGGGTTTAAAAACATTTAATATTTTCCAGTTTTAGTCTTCATCTTGTGGGGCATATTCTGATCAATTGGAGAAGCATTTTTAAAAACCAAGAGAGGTTTTTATCCATCATGGACTCATTCAAAAATAATTCTCTCAGTTTTTGCATAGGTATCCCGGATTGAGAGATATGGGGGTTTCTTTGAGACCCATTTTTCAGAAATTTGCCAAATTTCTCAAGAATCCGATTTTGCTAATTTAAGCCAATTAGTTTTTAATCTTTGAAAGTTGGTTAATGTATCTGCTGAGTAGTTTCTAATTTGACCTAAAGAAGTGAAGGTAGAACTACTTCTTTGTAATTATAAAAGGTAGACAAGTGTACAGTGCTGGGGTTGGAATTTTGCTCAAGGAAAGGCTTTAGGGATGATGTATCTCAAGTTAAGACTAATTACTCTTATGTAAGTTTTGAAGACTGATACTGAATATACATACTTATAAGCCATTATTATCTTTATTGCTGGTTTTATATCTGATCTGTTTGATCACTTAACATATAATTTCTTTTCTTGTTTAATGTTCTTAGTCATGCAAGTGCTTATGTGTTATGGGTGAAATATTTGTCATGTTTATACAGTTTTTGGTTTATATCTCATGTGTTTACAGCTCAATCTTTCAAATCATTCCATAATTTAGTATTTGTATTAGCTTCTTGATGATTTTCTTTCTTGACGATGAACTTTCAAACCAAAACCATTAAAAAACCAATTTCATTTTATTTATTTGTGAGATTGTGTTAGCTTGTTCTTGTGGTAGTCTAGGAACAATTTCTAGCACAAACACTCACCAAATTTCACAAAGACCCAGATCACCATTGGGAGATATGCCCACTTCAATTTCTAGCTTGTTTTTAAAAAACATGTATGAATAAAACATGAACTAGCCATCATGATTGTTAATGTCCCGAGTGCCCACTGATCACAGATTCCACATTAAGTGTTGAGCTTGAAGGTCACTCATTTATTATCTTAGTTTAAACAGAGCATGCAATCCTTTAATGAGACAAATTAAATCCATACAAAACCTCAGCCTTACTGTTACCAAGAGAAATTATGGCAAAAAGAGAAACATACCGTTGATATCCCAAATTCATAATTCATTTGTAAAATAGTTCCTTCAACCCAGCACACATGTAATTTAATTTGTTCATTCTTGGTGTACCAACTATGAATGCTTCAAAGTATCCTCAAGATAGCTCAAAATTGTGAATTTTAGCTTTGAATATGTCCTCTCCATTTAGAGAGCACTTGGGAAAACAAAAAATCTTGTCATCCTTATAAGAAATTCAGCCTACAATTATAGATCATAGAATTTGTTTGGAAGAATTCAAAGGCTCAATTCAACTCTTGACTGTCTCAACAAAATACCAAGAGGTGTATGAAGAGAAATGCATGGACAACAAGCAAATATGAACTCATGTCTATGTTTTACACTCATTTGCATTCAGGTTGTTGGATAAGACACTCTCATCCATTCTTCCATCATCAATGAAAACTAAGGATAGCTTTTGTATGTCCACTATGATTTTGTTGCTTGAGAATTCCAATAACTACAGGTTAGAAAATACATTCATCTCCATAATAGTTTTACTGATTGACAAAGAAAACAAGGTGCTACAAGAAATTAGCTCATAATATTTACAAATAAATGGTTTAAGATCTGCAACCCATTGCTTAATGCAACCAACAAATTTATTGCACACAAGTTCCAGTAATCAAATCCTTTAGTACATCCAATTTGAGAAACCCATGAGGTATGGAACACCTTATTGCAACCGCAAGGAATTTTCAACTTTACTCACTATTGCATGAAGGCAAGAAAAACATAATGTTCTAAAGTGATTTCAATACCCATTGATTAAGTGGCAATCAGATCTTGGAAATATAGGATTGTCATGGAAATTTGGAAAAATTTTGAGTTTACCAGTAATTTGCATTTTTAGCTAGTGATCTGCCTCACTTGGATTTTCATGTAGTAGATATTGACCCTTGTAAAAGAAAAAATAGTCTTACCTATAAGATGCAACATTCAATCTGATTTCACTTCCATTCAAGGTAAATGATCCAACCCATTTGTCTTTGCCAAAAACTTCATGTTGCTCTGAATTTTGAACATATACTGAAATTTTGTTTTACCTGCTGGTCTGAAAGTAAGAATTGCAATTTTCTCTTTCAATGCTAGAACACGCATGCACTTGTGGACTGTGCCTTATCTTCAATTAATTGATTGTAAACATATGCACTTTTGCAACACACAAGATATAATCATTAACTTCATCAACTAAATTGTAATTTGCCTCAGTCTAGGGATGAAAATAATATTGTGTGTATCATATTAATGCATTGAATGCTCAATAATGAAAATATCATAGAGTGCACAATAATCCTTCTCCCCCAAACTGAATGCAAAGCATGTCCTCATGCATCATTTCCTGATAATAGAGTTGGAGCATATTGTATGATTCAATTTGCAGCCATAGAAGATTTGTAGTGCCCACATGCACAAAAATTCCCAAATATGGAAAGAACAACCTTCAAGCAATAATATGACCGTAAAATTATGAAGAAAAATACCATGTTCTGGTGTATGTTTGATGGAAAAGGAAAACATGAGGTCCATGATGATCCATATGTGGGGGATTAGAGTAATCTCAACTTAATCTTTGTTCACAATAACTTCTTTTGATGTAGATTCTTGTGGCCATCTTGTCATTTTTTTCAATTTCCTTAGCATGTGTATCAGTTGCTTTGTTTCTTCTCATTGTCGGTTTTTATGTGGCAAAAAAGCATATTTTATCACCACTGGTTCTTGTGTGGCAGCAGCAAGGTGTCTTCTTATGCTTGGATGTAGGAGATGTAGGGAAGAACTTTATTCGGATGTCCGTGAATGATGAAGTGTTAGAATTGAGTGGGCAAGGATGGAAATGGATGGACATAAAATTCTATATAGAAAATGGAAATGGATAATGCTTAGTGGTTCTTCATGACATATTTCTAAATATTTAATAAATAAATAAAATCATGTTATTTTACCTCAAGTTCTACCTCCGTGGAAGCCTTGGTTAACTACTATTGAGGGATGTAGCTGGAAGCTAAAACTTATGAAGGTTGAATATGATCCATGATGAGGAACTGTGCAAGCTGACCGAAAACAAATGCTAGCAACTGAATGAAAAGAATACTATTTTTAATACCTTGGTTTTAACCCTGCTTGCATTAAATATACATGATACATATATTGTAAATAATCATGGTGCGGAGCTAAGGGCAAAATCCCCACCATCATTTTAGTTATGTTATGTTTCGGATTGGAATGGTCACCGATGGTATATCAGGACATACGACATATATTAAATTGTGACATCATGTAAATGTGCATTTTAATTAAATAACCCAACCAGAAATGTTCACTGCAACTAAATTGAGAAGGGGCATGATTCCTAAGGATAAGGAAGGGGGGATGTTGAACATTGAGTCATGAAGGAGAAGCCATGTGTCCCACTCTCTTTTGCTCACCACCACCTTAGTTTTCCATTGTTAGTTGGGGCAGCGATTTGCTGGCAGAAAGACCACTACCACGCCCACACTTGCTCTCACTCTCCATGATGTGTGGATGGTCTGCCCACTAACCAGATCGTGAGTCTGTTCAGTTTCTTCACGCGGACTGAGTTAAAAGATCCCCAATTCATTGTTTGAGGGTTCACCATTCCTTCACACACCGCTTGCTAATTGAAGAAAACGTTCTTCCTTTGTTCACGCAGAGTTTTTTATATTTTTCCATCAATTTCAGACTGCATATTGTTCTGTTATGTCCACCGTTGATTCGAGGCTGTAATGGCATCAATAGTTTGGTGGGGTTGTGTTTTGTCTTTCCCATATAGAGTGGTAGTCTGATCTTTTACCCTTTTCTGATCTATGCAAATTATACAGCAATTGTATTGAGGATCAATTGGATGCTGTGAGTCCCTATGCTGTGGTGGCGATGGTCTCTTCCACTTTTTTCCTTGGTTGTGTCTTTTTCCCCTCACGCACATATTGAGAATCGATTGCCTTGAGGATTAGGAGCTATGGTTTCATAGTTTTTGTGGGCTACTGTTTGCCCACGTCTGATTGACTGTGTTTTTCCCTTGTAAAAGCTTGAATAGCTGACGGTTGCTTGCATGCAGTGGTTTTGTCCATGGACTGCAATGGAGTGGTGAATGAGGGCCTGAGGTGCTTGATAAACCTTGTGGGTCAAGAACCACACAGACAGAGCTACTGAGATGGATTTCTTCTCCACAACCCCTGAATAGCACTAGAAGGGAGATCAGGGTTTGAGGGACTGCGTTGCAGAGAAGGGATGGGTTTCCTTGTGTTGGGTGTGTGTGGGTGTTCTAGAAGACAGGCTGGCTCTGGTGTGGGTGTCTGCAGCTCTTCAATGAGCTCACTAGATTAGCATTTAGACTTTTCCAGCTCCTAGATGGCCTGATAAACCCAACTTTGTTGGCTTGGCTGATCTGTTGTTCACCTGATAAACCCAACTGTGTTGGCTTGGTTGACGTGTGTATCCTTGTGGTGTTGTTATCCTTGGCTATGTGTAAGCCTGTTAGTTCCTTATTCCTTTGGGAATCATGCCCGACTCAGGGGTGGCAGTGTTACTGAGAGATTGAGGAGCACATAGGCCTATGGTTGGGTGGAACGTTGCAGCGACATAGATGGTTCCGGAACAAGTTCTTAATAAGATAAGTATTCGTGCCTAACTTGTGTCTACAATCATATTTACCATTGATGAATGATGATATACATGTTAAATGCTAATCTGTATATGCATCAGTCTTGATTGATATGTTTTGCTTCCATTGTGTATATGAATGATTATGCTTCGTAATATGTTTTATGTTTTTAAGTATCATGCTTCATCAGTATATGTATGTATGTCCATGTTCATGGGGCTAGATGCCTGGATGATTTGATGTATCGTAGCATCCTCTTTGTTGGTCAGAGGGTCGGGGATGTTACAGTGTGGTATTAGAGCTTTGGTTGCAGCATGGGCCTAAATGGGCTGTGAGGATGCAGTGACAGAGTTATGTTGCAGCATTGGGCCTCAGAGGGCCATGAGAACAGTTAACAGTGGTAGGTTGCCTACTGCCCAGTAGAAACCAAGAGAAAAGGGCGAAGACAGGAAAATTCAAAAAAAATTCTAAGTGCCAGAATGTCGGCTCATCCGAAAACTTAGTGACAAGTTCTTCTGATGCAGCGAAGCACTTAGTGGGAAGGCCACTCAACGGATAGTTGACCCAACAGCCGATGCGGCAGGAGACTGAGGAGGAAAATTCAAAAAATTTTCTGAGTGTTTGGCCGTTGGCACATCGGAACACTTAGACAGATGGATAGCCAATGCTTAGCTGATTGAGCGCTTCCGTTGCGGATGGCTAGACCACTATGCTTCTGACGGGTAAGACCTACGACCGCCGATGGCGCAGAATTTCCAAATTTTTTTCTATGTATCGAATTTGTCGGCCATCAGATCATGTTAATGGTATTCATCGCCGCTGCCACGGTGTTTAGTGAATAGTAGCGGCGACAAGCAATTTCTTTGATCGGCGAAGGATAAGGGAGATCGAGCCAACGAAATCAATGGAAGGAAGAGGAAGACTAAAGAGAAAGATTTCAAATTTTTTTCTAAGTCATAGAATCATCGGCCATCGATGATGGTTAGTTAATGACATCACCGATGAATAGGTGATTCCGTTGCCGATGAGCTACGTTGGGTAAAGTTTTTTTATCGAACGTCCACCGTCATGGAGACCAAAAGGACTAACCACCCGATGAGGATACCATCCAAGCACCGGTGCCGCACCTTCTAGAGTCTCCGATCGTTGATAGACCCATGGCCATGGAAGATGTAGTTTGCTTGTAGGCCACCATTGCAGAAATCTTAATGACTAACCGTTCGACGCGTAGAACCCGACCGTCGACGCAACATGGTTAGTCTATTCTATCGCCGATAAAGTT
The DNA here is from genome assembly GCA_001517045.1 of Pseudotsuga menziesii. Taxonomy (NCBI): domain Eukaryota; kingdom Viridiplantae; phylum Streptophyta; class Pinopsida; order Pinales; family Pinaceae; genus Pseudotsuga; species Pseudotsuga menziesii. The sequence goes on from LPNX010897916.1 coordinate 1,084,583, forward strand.
CAGAACGATAGATGATTGCAGGCCCGATACAATGGAAGGAATTAGAGGTTTAGCCGTTGAAAAGCCAGGGAGTTAGCAGGGAAGAGACCCGAATTTCAAGAGTATAAAGGCATCGGAAATTTGTTAATGATCGGATCGCCGATCGGAAGCTTAGTTGGTTTGCCCGTGGAAATCGTAGTAAGATTAATTTTTGTCATTGCGCCTGCTCAAATGACTCTACACCCGATGAACAGTTGATTTCCTGCCAGTGCAAATTGGAATTCTAGTTGTTTGCCCGCTGAAACACCAGAGAAAAATAAATAAACAGACCACCGATGAGATAGCTGGCTTGACCACCGAAATGTCGGAAAAATAGCTAGGAATAGGTCCGATTGGGCCTAGGGAAATTTGGGTTTTTCGAAGGAATTTCTCAGTGATTTTGAAAGTAGTTTCCAACCGTCTTTCAGTAGGTTTCAGTATATTTTAGCAGACTATCCGTGGTCACAAGGCTGAAAAGAAAAAGAGGAAAATTTTGTGTTTTATGAATTTCCAAAAGAGGAAGGTAAGTAGCTTTGATTTATATTAATGAAATGCATCTAACAGTTTGATACTAACACATTGCAGAATTATAGACAACTTATAAGAGAAGTACTCCGGAAATAACAATGTGGTAAAGCAAGAGGTGGTTCAGTCATGAGAACCCATGATGGGTATGATGCTCGGGATTCTTACGAGCGAGCAGAAGATGCCATGGGAGAAAATGTCCGTAATGGAAATGATGACATAGAGCCTAATGGAAGGAGATTCCAGGGGACACCATTCGAGGTTGTAGCCACCATGAGAAGCCTAGTAAAATGCCGAGAAAAGCAGCATCAGTTGAATGCTGCCATATTGCAGAGTTTGACAGACTTGTAGAAAAAGATAGACTCTAGGCGAGAAGGAAGTAAGAGCAGCACTAGGAGAAGGATAAGGACTTTTAGTGAATCATCTGACTCTGAAGAATCTAGTGGAGTGTTGGTCTCTCTGGGAAGACCGGGGTTTCCTTTAATGTACCAACAAAACCCCTAGCTCACTGGCCCTTTCGGTGACAGACCGCAGAGCAGCCTGAAGTCTCACCCGAAGTGATCTTGGATGGGTCGGCTGAAGACTCAGGTGTCTTCAACTGGGTTCTGTAGCATCCTATGGTCTCGGGACTCTTCTTCAACAGTAGGATCTCTCTACGATAGCGATCCCACCTTCTAGCTGGCGCTGGTAGGAAGCAGACTCTTATCGCATTGCTGCTTCTAGTGCGATGCACAAACTATCTCCTTTGCTCAGCTCTTATCCTGTGATATCTCACATCGAGGTTCCTCCGACAGTGCGATATCGCCTTTCTATACTTATGATATCATTTACGGTAAGATGTCAATATGACTCTCACGGTCCAAAGGCTTCCTCCCTTAGTATAATAGTTAAGCTAAACAACCTCACTTAGACTCCTACAGTCTTATATGATTAATCATCAACTACGTTGAACTCACGGAACTCATATACCGGAGTCACTTAACATTGTGTTTGTCAAACTGTTATGAACTAAACACTGGTAAACTCATATACAGACTACTTGATACCATCAACTTGCGTTTAACCCTCTATGTGCTATAAACTGAAGCATAACATACATACTTCCATCAACTGATAAGCAACATTCATGTAACAGATAACAGATAATACATAAGTAAAGCACAAACACATGAAATAGTGGCACAACACACGGATTTTACGTGGTTCACCTCCAGGGGGGAAGCTACATCCATGGGAACTGGTTTTTATATTATATCTTGAGAGGATAAAAACAGTTCCGCTGCAATCTGATATGCAGCTCGAGATCTTCTGGGAAACTCCGCACACACAACTGGGAGCCCTTTTCTCTTAGATCTCTTCTCTTATATCGCCTTCTCTTACAATATACTCTTCCTCTCTCTCTCTCTCTCTCTCTCTCTCTCTCTCTCTCTCTCTCAATCCCCGCGGATTGTTCAATCCATGTGGATTGTTACATACATGCTCAAGGAGCCAGCTACTGATTACAGTAAGATAATACAGATGGATTAACAGGACCAGAGCCCGACTCTTACAATACTGCTCTCTAGAGACACTTGGATAGATAAATGACTCAGCGGCTACCCCCCGTCTGACTGTCTAAGTAGCTACCCAATTGTCTAACCTTTTACATTACAAAATACATGCTTATATAGGAGGCCCGAAGGTCTCGCCATTACAACATTGTGGGCCTTTCCCAACAGTAACCCAAAAACCCTAACTGTGACAGTCGGTGCATCTGTACTGTGGGCTGCCGCTTACTGTCACACCATAGCTTTTTGCAGTCTTCCATGCTTCCCGGTGCTGATCGTGGGTATGGGCACCGCTTCCTACTGTCCTTTGTCTTCAATACCTCGGCCCATTGCTCCCTTTCCTTTATGAGGGTAGCTGAGCCTTCCTGTCTTTTCCGCTGCCTTAAGTGCAGTGGTTGAGCTCTCTCTTCTCGGCTGCTCAGGTACTGTCTTCTTTGAATTCCCTGTCCCGATGTAGTAGCTTTTCCTGTAGCTATGGGACCTTGCTCCAACAGTCCCCTAACACTTACTTGTGGCTCGTCCCTGAGCCACTAACAACTGGCTTCTCCTGTTGTAGCTTCTCCTTGGATTCCTGCGAAGTCCTTGTGAATTTCTCTCGAAGTCCTGCGACTTCGTTGTTCATAGCTTCGACACACTCTTGTGCCATTTCAAGCATAGCTTGACTAATGCTGGAGTCTTCTGTAAACTTAGTTCATAGGTCTCTCTTACCTTTTCTTCCCTTATTGTCATGCTCTCGCTCTCGTCGCTTGCAAGACCTGCCATCCATTTCTTCACGATAAGGATTCAAATCCCTGGTATCACGAGAACTCCTCCCTATCTGGGTTAGAACTCGTATCCCAATGAAAATATAAATCTGTATCTTCCAGTCTTCTTAAACATTTCACTCGGTTTGGATCCTTTCATATGAAAGCTATACAAACCATGAATTCCATTCCGAGAGCAAGCCTTTGTCTGCATTCTGAAGTTTTGCTTGCCTCTTTCACTTTTCTTCTCAGCAAATCGCTCCAGGTATTCATGCTGCCTAGATCTTCATATTTTCGTTTCTTTGCCTCTGCAATCTCTTGTTCTTCTCTTAGGTGATGAGATAGGTCATCTTCCTTCTCCCGTTGCCATCTTTTCCTCATTTTTACTTTCTTCCTGGGTGGAGATTTCTTCTCATCATTCTTCTGCTCTATTTTATTATCTTCAGTGATTTGGTCATCTTTCCGGTTCTCTGCAACAAAGACTTTGATGACATCTTCTACATCCTGCGCTTGACTCCTCATCCTTGGCGACTGTCTGACTTGTGATGTACCTAATTTCTCAACCTTGGGCGACGTCGTCATAGCGGACGCAAGGCCACCACGCTGGAATCTTTGCACAATGTCCTCTAAAGGCTTTGTCTCGGACAAAAACCACTCGGTGCAATACTCTGGACGGGCAATGGTTGCGAAATTGGGGAAAACTAGCACTCTGTAACTGAAGTATCTCTACACAGGACAACTCTCCAAATTGCTCTGTAACTCTCAGAAATCGTAAAAGTAACCCTTCTATATGAATGATCTCTGAATTTATAACGAAAGCGATAATCTCTGAAGCAACGGTCATCTAGGTTGGAACCATCGGTGGTATTAATTGCATGGACAAGACAATACCCGTCGTTTCGATCCTCATTAATTTCTGAAATCCGATCAAATTTCCCTTGAAACTTGTGTACAAGCGCCGGTCTCGACCAAGATTTAGGAGATCTGGAAAAATCATTATACTGTTGCCAAATCTAGGGTAACGTATACCGGTCATCTCTGTATTAACTGCTTGTCAGAAGGCGAAGTGACTGGCCCTCTGTCTCTTTTCAAACTTGTCTACGTGGCACGGGGAGCATCGCATTGCTGCGATGTCACACTGCATTGATGTGATGTCACACCGCATCATCTCAAACCCAAGTGTCGGCATGAACTCCGCAAGTCGTCCTATGACTTGCGCAACATAACTTTTCTGATGCGATTCCTCATACTTGGATTTTATTTTATTTTATTTTAGTGTAGACTCATTCCCGGTGTGATGCCTCCTTTCAACTACACTGGACATCTGCACTCACAAAGCTGTCTGAGTTAGGGATGGGAGGTGGAGTGGCTGTCACTATGAAGCTTAAGCCTACTGCCATTAATCAATGTAGGAAGAAGCTCCCTGTTCAGTTTGCTGAGTTGAACGGCACCTCCTTCTGTGACATACTAAATTTGATATGGCCCCAACCAATGCATCTTGAACTTTCTTGGAAACTTAACAAACTTACTGTCATATAGGAGCACTAGGTCTCCTATCTGAAAACTCTTGCTCTTAATGTGCCTCTCATGCCAAGATTTTTCTCGTGCCTTCTGCACTCTCTGATGGAATCCTGCGATGAATCTGTCTTCCTCTAAGGCAAGCAGCTGCGCTAGCCTTTCATTCATCGTATCTGTATCAGCTATCTCGGTAATTTGAGCAACTCTTAAACTGGGAATAATATATTCCATAGGCATAACAACCTCTTGTCCATACACCAAGCTGAAAGGTGTGTGTCATGTAAGTTTCTTACATGTAGTCCTATACGCCCATAATACAGCATTAACCCTGAGGTCGCAATCATTTCTTTGGCTGTCACAGGTCTTAGCAAGGGCAGTTTCTAGAATCTTGTTAAAATCCTCCACCATACCATTAGCTTGTGGGTGGTAGGGAGTGCTCTTATGGTGCTGGATCTGGAATTCATCCGTCAGGGCCTCAATAGTGCGGTTCAGAAAATGTGTGCCTTGATCACTTATCAAAATTACTAGACATCCAAATATACTTATGATGTTTTCAAAAAAGAACTGTGCAGCTGTAGCAGCATCACAATTCCTTACTGCTTTAGCCTCTTCCCACCTGGTGAGGTATTCTATTCCTGTGATGATGTATCTCGCACCAGTTCGTTTCCCTGGTGGGTTGATAGGACCCACAAAATCTATAGCCCACTTGTCAAATTCCTGCAGCGTAATCTGTGGTCGTAGCGGAATTTCATCTCTCCGCGAAGGTTTTCCTACCCTCTGACAGATATTGCAACATCTGCAAAATTTCTTAGTGTCTTTTTGCAAAGTAGGCCACCATAATCCTGCAGTCAGGATTTTCTGAGCAGTCGGATTTCCTGCGAAATGAACTCTTGCGGTACCTGAGTGTGCTTCTCTGATAATGGTCTCTTTCTCGTGCGGCATCACGCATCTGCGCAAGACTTCATCTGGACCTAACTTATATAGATGTCCTGTGATCAAAGTGAAGTCTGCTGCTTTCACAACTAATTGTTTCTTTTGTTGCTTAGTAAAGTCAACTGGTGCCCACCCTGTAGTGAGAAAGTAAATAATATCCTCATAGTACTCATCTGCGATCTAGATAGAAAATAATTGCGCATCTGGCAAATTATCCTCTAAATTACTTGGTTCTTCTCCTGAATCTATTGATGATAGATGATCAGGTCCGGCATTTAATCTTCCTTGTTTTACAATAATTTCAAAATCATACTCCTGAAATAGAATTAACCATCACAGATCCTTCCTCCTAATACTGGTTTATTGACCAAATACTTTAAAGCAGAATGGTCAGTAAACATCTTGAATGGGGCACCCAACCGTGTAGTGCCTGAACTTCTGTAGAGCATACACCATGGCTAATCCTTCTCGTTCTGTAGTGGTGTAGTTCTTTTCTACTGTAGATAGCTTTCTGCTTGAGTACGCGATAGGGTGATCGATACCCCCTTCTCCTGGCTGTGTTAGGACAATTCCCAGTGCGATGCCATATGCATCCACATGAACATGAAATGGCTTGTTCCAATCTAGGAATACTAAGATGGGTGCTGTAACCATCTTCTCTTTAAGTGTGTCTAAACTTTTCTAGCATTCCTCATTCCATAGGAATGTCACGTCTTTCTTTTAGAGCTTTTCCATAGGCGCTGTGATATTTGCATAACCTTTGATAAATTTTCTATAGTACCCGGTATGACCAAGTACTATCCTCAACTGCTTGACTGAGTTGGGTGCTGGAATATGTACAATGATGGAAATCTTTGCAGGATCTACCATCAAGCCTTGTCTGCAAACAATATGACCCAACAAAATACCAAATGGTGCACAGAATATACATTTCTTCAAGTTAAGAGAAATCTGATATTGCTTACATTTCTCTAACATGAGCTGTAAATCTCCTATATGCTTTTCGATTAATCCAAATACAGTCCAATCATCAAAATAGACTTCTAAGAATTTATGAATGTATTCCTTGAATACAACAACTACTACTCTAGAAAAGATAGCTGGTGCATTTTTAAGACCAAAGGGCATTATCGTATACTGGAATGAGCCCCATTCTGTCACAAAGGTGGTCTTATGTCGATCCTCTGAATGGATTCTGATCTGGTGATAGCCTAAAAATCCATCAGTGAAGTAGTAGATCTCCTGTCCTCCGACATTGTCTAAAACCTCATCAGTAAACGGTGTCAGAAATGGATCATGAAGTGATGCATCATTGAGTTTGCGCAAATCGACACAAATCCTGATGTCTCCTTTAGTTTTCTTTTCCTGCACAACCATGGGACTAACCCATTCGCTCTCTTCTACAGGTTCAATGATGCCTGCTGCTAGCATCTTATCGATCTCATCCTTAACTTTTTCTTTATAGCAGTGATTCAATCTGTATGGACGCTGCTTAATTGGCCTAGCATCCTCTTTCAATGGTATGCACATGACTCCCAAATCTCCTACTATTCCCTTCATCTCTGTGAACTTAGTGGGAAATAGGTCCTGATAGTCATGTAAGAGATCTGCAATGTGTCCTATTGTTTCGTCATCCCAATAGTCTCCTATAGAGGCAAACTTTGGTTCTGTTGCTGTTCCAATATTGATCTTTTTAATCTTGATAGGTTCTGTGATAGCTGGAATCTTGAGTCTTGGTCCATCAACATCGTGAGTCCCTTCTGACTCTGGAATGTTGATGCTACGAGGATTCTCATCCTCATCATCTGGCTCTACTGCGAAGTTGTAACACTCAAGCACATCTTCTAACTGGATAGCCCAATCAGACTGAATAGACACTGATTGGGTACAGTCATCAAATATCCTGGTTTTTATAACAACTAGGGCTTGATCAATGCTTGGATACTCATATTCAAAAGTGAAAGTGAGTAGAAAGCTGTCTATCATAAGTGTCCATGTGATGGTTCCTCTACGCAATTCTGTCTCCGTGTACCAATTCCTTGGCACTGTGTCTAAAGTGTGAATGAATAGGTGAACCCATTCATCCCCTGGAATTGTTGACCAACTCTATTCGCAAATATGAATATGTGACCTGGGGTCACTCTCTCCTGTGTATTTCTGTTGTAAGGGATCCTTGTCATTAGAAAATATGATCGCCATCAGTCTCTTAAGATCGTCCCATGATGCGATACGTTCTTTATGTGCGTTCCACCATCTTGCAGGTGTGGCTTTTACTGCAAGGTCCATAGTTGTCATCCTCTGCTCTTGAGGAATTTCTTGTTCATACTGTTGTAAAAAGTCATTGACATCTGCTAGGCCATTAAATGATGGAATTTCAATACTCTCAGCGCCAATCCGACGCAGTGACTTAGTCATTAACACACATTTGCGAGATGAGACTTTGTAAAGTCTATTCTGCCAATTTTCTAAACCAACCTCCGAATCTGATGCGCATGAGCTGTCACATCGCCAACTGATATTTCCTTCTGCGGTAGGGTTGATGTAATCACTCTGATTAGCAGTCATTTGATAAAGGCTTTCCATGTTACACGCCTCTTCCTCTGCTTGGATAGGTTCAATATACCTGGGACCCTGAAAAGGATCCAATGGTGCGATGACCCGGATCTGACTATCCTCAAAGGTCATTTGTCTTTTCTTTAAATTGATAACAGCCATGTTATCGATTGCCCAATCAATACCTAGTAGAGCTGGATATGGTCTACTATCACCAATGATCTCTATAACTTCAAAGCCTGCAAAGATGCAAACTCCGTCAATATCAACTGGTACCTGCGGTAATCGACCCAGTGGTGATACCCGCTGTTGATTGGCTAGTTGCAGATGGATATGCGATCTGGATAACTTAGGGCTACCCATCTGTTCCCATGTCTGCATAGTCAGAACATTTACCTCTGATCCTAAATCTAGGATTACCTCATCCATTTCAAATTCTCCAACTTGTGCTGTGAGTCTCATCTCTCTTCCTGTTCTGGTATGGCCCATAATATTATGAATAGCACGCTGCGCACTGCTCATGGAAGAAGATGGATGACACTGATCTATGATGCGTTGAAGCTCTCCGAGAGCTTTCACATTTCTAACGAGTTTCAAGCAACTCCGTAGGAAGGATTGTACACTTCCTGTCGAATCATCCTCTTTGCACCTTCCTGATGTGGTAGCCTGCGATATCTGCATAGGACTAATGCCACAAGGTGTTTGCTGCTGCGGTACGCCCCTGCACGGCAGTACCTGCGATCCCAATGCTATAGGTTCAGTAAATAAAGTTTGAGCTTTCTGAAACGTTTCTTTGTTCTTCTGCAGGTCGAGTGGTAATAATTTAGTAGTGGCTTTGCGCACCCACTCCGGACCTGTGTTCTTTTCTGCATCCTGCGATGTCGGACTAGTAGAAGCACCACTGCGAGTCACAATGTTGACTCTTGGTTCTGGATTTTTTTGTTCAGTAGCAATAAGCTGAATGTTCTGGTTTACTACTGGCTTAGGGTCTCTAATCTTGGCTATCAAGATCGGACACTCTTCTATAGGGTGATCATAGGACTTGCAATACTTACATGTCGTACTAGGGTTCTGACAGTCCCTAGCATAATGTCCTACAATTCCACAATTGTTACAAGTAATAGGTCCATGGCCACGGTGTTATAGCAGATTTCACCACACTAGGTGAATCACACATTGTATGGCCTTCCCCTGTCCCGCTGCAGACTCATTATCCCCTATGGACCATTTTTTGTCTTTTGATGTATCATTGACCATCCCTAAAAACATTAGAAAAATGATATACGTGGCCTTTTCCCCGATAACCGTGTACATACGCGGATATTCCCTCTATAGTCACGTACATCGGGATGTGTGCATAATCCAAAATTGTTGGAGCGTTCCTTGACTTGAATCCGACTCATATGACTCCTGGCCTTCCATATGCCTTGAGATCGCACGGATTCGACCTTTCAGTATCCATTTGAAAAGCTATATAAGGAACCCCTTGAGACATTGAAAGCATGAGAGATAAGAGAGAATTGAGAGTATCGAAACTATAGTCCATTTTTGCCAGAACTATACTTGAGTCTGCATCCCTTTGTCCCTTTGGAGCACGGTTGTGTTCTTCCCAAGCTTGCCTTTTGCTAGTGAGCTTGCTATCGGAGTGATGGAGGATTGAGGTGGTGGAGGCCCAAGTGGGGGATTTAGTTTCTCCAGTTCGCAGACGTGCCGCCAGAGGTTGTCACTTGTAATCTCTGATTCATATTAATAGAAATATCTTTTCCTGTCCAGTAATGTGTATTTGAATGAATGTTGCCTCCATTGGAATATGTCAAATGCTTATACATTATTTATTATATATGCTAGAATAGATCTAACACCATGAAATATAGTATGTTTGTATTGTTTACTTGTTGTTGAGGACGTGCTATAACAATTCAAGCTGAAGATTGGAAAGCTCAACGGGGATCTACTTCAACCGTCCGGAATAAGGTTCGAGGTTCGATCCTTTAGTGTTAGATTGTTTTATTTCTATTGCATATTGGGAAAGATTGATTTCTGGAGTCTAGCTGTCTGTTGTGGTACCCCAAGCCATAGGAATTTCTCTCCGTAACACACGGCCAAAGCCTCCTCCATGGCCTCGTCCTCTGAATCCTCCTCCACGGCCATCACAAGCTGGTTCATGTTGTGGTCCTGCTGCTGGACCAGGTGTTTCTGACTGGACTCTGTACAAGTCATGCGTTCTCTCTATCATAAGATCATAAGCTCGACAATTATGTTCATCATGACCTACTGACTTACAGAAGTTACAATATAAGTTCTTAGGGGTTTGTACATACTTCTGAAGTAAAGGGAATTCCGGTGGTCGATGTCCTCTTGTTCTGTAGAGTTCACACCACGGCCCTTGAGTCTGTAATAAGGGGTTAGGAGCCCCACTTGCTAAATAATCCACAAATACTGGACAATTATCCTTAGTATGGCCCTGTCCTTTACACTTTATACACCATAGCTCTTGTGCAATCTCTTTTCCTTTCTTAATCTCATGCATCTGTAACGTGAGATTGGCTAACTGGTTTTGTAGGTTTGTCATTCTTGTACTAGTATCAGCCAGAGGTGAGGCCTCTAGTTTCATTGCCATCTCCAATGCTTCATCCTATGTACGGAGTCTCTGTTGCATTAATGGAAGTCTGATGTGAGGGAGCAGTGATGTGATATTGAAACATTTTTTATGCTGCTCCGGTGCAAACTCAAAGCTGACTTGGTCTACAAGGGCTTTGAACTTCTGATCAAAGTCCCATACTGACTCTGTAGGTAGCTGTTTGATGTCTTTAAGCTCTGTGATACACTATGAATTAGACTTAGGTTTCTTAAATTATTTAATCATTGCGGTCTTGACCTATACAAGTGTTCTGGTCAGTGTTGTTGTATATTTCATATACCATGTTAAGGATTTGTCTCTAAGTGTAGTGACCAATTGGACAAGTTTAATATTATCATCCTAGATCCCTTCAATGGTCCATATGGCTTCACATAAGAACCAATGTTGTTCTGGGTGTTCTGCCCCTGTACCCTTGAAGGTAGGTAGTTTCATGTCATCCCCCATTCTGTTTCTACATGGTGGATTCTGGTTTGCTGTACTACTACCACTCAGCGGTGTAGGTGTAGGTGATGTAGCGGTAGTATGTACTGTATGTGAACTACTAGATGTAGTTCCTACGGGATTATTCTGAGTCCCGGTTGCTTTCTGTGGGGTATAAGGGTGGTAAGGGATACCCCCTACTATTCTCTCTATATTACTTGGACTCTGTTCTCTAGTAGTGTCTGAACTGTTTTCAAAGAGAGAAGATCTGAAATCTACTTTATATTTCTTACCACTACGTGTACATCCAATTTCATCAAAGTCACTCTCAAACTCTTGTGACATTACACTTATATACTTATTCATCTGAGACTATATCCATTACTCCTTTTTCATGTAATAACATCTTAATGGACAAGTTTAAAGAGCTTAGGTACTTACCGCGATATCCTTTGAAGAAGTACCTCTCTGCTTCGTTGAAGCTCTTTCTTTGATCGACTGCAAACTCTGTAACGAAGCCTTCCAGCAAACTCGCAAGCCACAATTCTACCACCCGTGAAATGGGATTATCAACACTCTTCACGGTCTGGATCAACTCCGGTGTCCAGACTATGTTTCTTTTCTTCTTGAATATGTTCTTATCAGTCAACTTTAATAACCAGTCGTACAACTCGTTTGCATAGGTCGCAAAAAATATCTCATGCAGGTCAGTGAAGATATGTTTTTGTAACCAGTCCTCTGTACTCAGTCTAGGACTCTTGTTTTCTGTCGCAGCGAATTCTTTTTCCTTAGACCCAACCCACTGGTTGATTTCTTCCTTAGTAGGATGCCAACAGAACATTAGCTCATCATTTTGTTCAAAACTGGAAACGAAACCATTTGTTGGTCTCTTTGGGCAGACCTGGGTTTCCTTTAATCTACCAACAAAACCCCTAGCTCACTGGCCCTTTCGGCGACAGACCGCAGAGCAGCCTGAAGTCTCACCCGAAGTGATCTTGGATGGGTCGGCTGAAGATTCAGGTGTCTTCAACCAGGTTCTGTAGCATCCTATGGTCTCACGACTCTTCTTCACCAGCAGGATCTCTCTGCGATAGTGATCCTGCCTTCTAGCTGGCGCTAGTAGAAAGTGGACTCTTATCGCATCGCTGCTTCTAGCGCGATGCACAAACTATCTCCTCTGCTCAGATCTTATCCTGCGATATCTCACACCGCGGTTCCTTCGACAGTGCGATATCGCCTTTCTATACTTGTGATATCCTTTACGGTAAGACGTCAATATGACTCTCACGGTCCAAAGGCTTCCTCCCTTAGTATAATAGTTAAGCTAAACAGCCTCACTCAGACTCCTACAGTCTTATATGCTTAATTATCAACTACGCTGAACTCACAGAACTCATATACCGGAGTCACTTAACACTGTTTATGTCAAACTGTTATGAACTAAACACTGGTAAACTCATATACAGGCTACTTGATACCTTCAACTTGCATTTAACCCTCTATGTGCTATAAAATGAAGCATAACATATATACGTCCATCAACTGATAAGCAACATTCATGTAACAGATAATACATAAGTAAAGCACAAACACATGAAATAGTCGCACAACACACGGATTTTACGTGGTTCACCTCCATGGGGGAAGCTACGTCCACGGGAACTGGTTTTTATATTATATCTTGAGAGGATAAACACAGTTCCCCTGCAATCTGATATGCAGCTCGAGATATTCTGGGAAACTCCGCACACACAACCGGGAGCCCTTCTCTCTTAGATCTCTTCTCTTATATTGCCTTCTCTTACAATCTACTCTTCCTCTCTCTCTCTTTCTCTCTCTCTCTCTCAATCCCTGTGGATTGTTACATACATGCTCAAGGAGCCAGCTACTAGTTACAGTAAGATAATACAGATGGATTAACAAGACCAGAGCTCAACTCTTACAATACTACTCTCTAGAGACACTTGGCTAGCTAAATGATTCAGCGGCTACCCCCCGTCTGACTGTCTAAGCAGCTACCCAATTGTCTAACCTTTTACATTACAAAATACATGCTTATATAGGCGGCTCGAAGGTCTCACCATTACAACACTATGGGCCTTTCCCAACAGTAACCCAAAAACTCTAACTGTGACAGTCGGCGCATCTGTACTGTGGGCTACCGCTTACCATCACACCACAACTTTCTGCAGTCTTCCACGCTTCCCGGTGCTGATCGTGGGTATGGGCACCGCTTCCTACTGTCCTTTGTCTTCAATACCTCGGCCCATTACTCCCTTTCCTTTATGAGGGTAGCTGAGCCTTCCTGTCTTCGCCGCTACCTTAAGTGCAGTGGTTGAGCTCTCTCTTCTCGGCCGCTCAGGTACTGTCTTCTTTGACTTCCCTGTCCCGATGTAGTAGCTTTTCCTGTAGCTGTGGGACCCTGCTCCAACATGGAGATACAAGCTCATCTTCTCATAAAAGGAAAAGAAGAAGGCACCAGAGGGATTTCTCTCGAGATGAATTTAGGAAAGATAAACCTCCTACATTTGATGGTGAGATAAAGATGGGACAAGAAGCTGAAGCTTGGCTTCTTGGGATAAAGAAGTACTTCCAAGTACATGATTATTCAGGAAACATGAAGGCAAGATTTTCCATATTCAATCTTAATGGACGAGCATCCATTTGGTGGGAACACTTCAAGCAAGTAAATAGAATCAGTGAAAGGAAACTGAAGTGGAAACAATTCAAGAAGTATTTCAGGCATAAATACCTTTCTGACAGGTATTATGATGACAAGATCAAGGAGTTCCATGAGCTGAGATTGGGACAGTAGACCATGGATGAATATGCAAATAAGTTCTTGGAATTGTTGAGGTATGTCCAGTACATCAGAGATGAAAAAGTGAAGATCCAGCGGTTTCTAAGTGGATTGCCTCAAGCCTATAAAGATAGAATTGAGTTCTATGAACCGAGGACTCTCGAAGAAGCAATAAGAAAGGCTAAGTATTGCTATGAGCAAAGCAAAGGTAAACCTGATTACCATAAGGCATGGAAGGACAAGTAGACTGAGAAGTTTGACCAGAGAAGGAAAGGTTTCAAACCTTCTAGATTCAGGAATCAACAGAAGCAGCCATTCCAAGCTGCGAGTAATCCAGTTGGAGTGACAGGTGGAAAGCCTAAAGAGCCACATCAGAATAAAGGTCCACTCAAATGTTGGAAATGTGAAGGACCTCACTTGCACAGATATTGTCCACTTGAGAATGAAATTGCAAGACCAGCTTATAACATTCAGGGAGCAGAAATAGTGGGCTAATTAGCAAGAGTAGTCCCTAGAATTTATGCAGCACTGGAGGACCGCCAGGAAGATCATCGGTCAACTATGGTTGAAGTTGCAGGAAAGATCGTTGAACAATCTGTTTCTATCTTGATTGAACCTGGTTCTACTCATAGTTACATTACTCCTAGAGTAGCGGATATTTGTGCTTTTAAGAAGGTAAAGCATGGAAAATATTGGTTAGTTCAGCTAGCCACTGTGACTAAGAGAAAGGTCAGTGAATTGGTAGAGAAGTGTCCATTGGCTATGAATGGATTAAACACTTGTGTAGATCTGGATGTTCTACCACTTGGTTCCTATGATGTTCTCATTGGAATGGATTGGTTGGAAGCTCACAGAGTAAAGCTTGACTGCTATAACAAGACTTTGAATGCACAAATGAACAAGGAAACCCAGTAGTTGTGAGGGGTATTCCAAAGGTAACTTCAGTAAGACAAGTTTCAGCAATGCAGTTGAAGAAGTTCTGTAGGAAGGGTTTCCAGTTGTATGAAGCTCATATTCTGGAACCAACAGGAGATGAAACTACTAGGTTGGAGGAATATCAGGTGTTATAGGAATTCAACGATGTGTTTCCTGATGATATTCCAGGACTTCCTCCAAAGCGGGACATTGATTTCACCATTGAACTTGTGCCAGGATCAGCACCAGTGTCGACCAAGACACCCTACAGGATGAGTACACCGGAGATGCTAGAGTTGAAGATGCAACTGCAAGAGTTGTTGGAAAAGAAGTATGTCTGAGCGAGTGTGTCTCCTTGGGGAGCATCGGTTTTGTTTGTAAAGAAGAAAGATGGCACACTTAGGTTATGTATTGATTACAGACAGTTGAACAAGGTTACTATGAAGAATAAATATCCTTTGCATAGGATTGATGACCTCTTTGATCAAATGAGAGGAGAAAAGGTGTTTTCTAGGATTGACTTGAGGTCTGGTTACCATCAGGTGAGGATCAAGGATGAAGACATTCATAAGACATCCTTCAGGACAAGAGTAGTGGTACCATTTGGTCTCACAAATGCACCGGCTACATTTATATGCCTTATGAACGGTGTCTCCAGTAAGTATTTGGACAAGTTTGTTTTTGTTTTCCTTGATGACATTCTTGTTTATTCCAAGAATGAGGAGGAGCATGAAGAGCATTTGAGACTGACATTGAAAGTGCTTAGGGAATATCAGCTGTATGCAAAACTGAGCAAGTGTGACTTCTATAGGGATAGAATTCAGTACTTGGGTCACATGATCTTAGAAGAGGGTATATCTGTGGACCCTGAAAATATTGAAGCCATTATGAATTGGATTACTCCAAGAAATGTGACGGATGTAAGATCTTTTATGGGACTTGCAGGATACTACAGGAGAGGATTTTCCAAGGTTGCACATGCCATCACTTCCTTACAGAAGAAGGGGACAAAGTTAGAACAGACTTCGAAGTGTGAAGAAAGCTTCTAGCGGCTAAAGAATATTCTCACCAGTGCACTAGTATTGAAAGTTGCAGATCCAGAGAAAGATTTTGTGGTGTGTACCGATGCATGCAAACAAGGGCTTGGAGGAGTCCTTATGCAGGACAACCACATGATATGTTATGATTCAAGAAAGCTGAAGGAGCATGAGAGGAACTATGCCACTCATGATCTTGAGCTTGCAGCCATAGTACATGCTCTCAAGATGTGGAGGCATTACTTGATGGGTATAAGATTTGAACTCAGGACAGACCATTGTGGTTTGAAGTATCTATTTGATCAGCCTACTCTGAATGCTAGGCAAGCGAGATGGCTGGAATTTTTGTGTGAGTTTGATTTTGAAATCAAGCACGTAAAGGGGAAAGAAAACAAGGTAGCTGATGCACTCAGCAGGAAGGTGCAGGAAATGCATGTGGCATCTCTTAGTATTTGCAAATCAGATTTGAGGCAGAAAATTGTTAATCACGTTGCCGGAGATGAATTGTATGAGCAGGTAAAATACAAATTGCAGCAACAAAGTCTTGAGAAGAAGTATGAAGGATATAAATTGGAAGAAGATGGACTTCTTACTTATAAAGGCAGAATTTATATTCCGAATGTAGCAGATTTGAGGAGAGTTGTTATGGATGAAATCCATCAAGCTCCGTATTCTGGTCACCCAGGATATCGAAAGACACTTGCTACAAATGGGAAGCAGTACTTTTGGCCAAGAATGAAAAAGGACATGGCTGAATACATTTCAAGGTGCATGAAATGTCAACAGGTAAAGGTTGAGCATCAACACCCAACAGGTTTATTGTAGCCTTTGCCAGTTCCGGAATGGAATTGGGAAGTTATTTCCATGGATTTTATTACAGGCTTGTCGATGACTTGGAGACAACATGATTCCATCATGGTTGTGGTAGACAAGTTGACAAAAGCAGCACATTTTATACCAGTGAAGTCTACGCATAAGACTGATGACATTGCAAAGATATTCATGAAGGAGATTTTCAAATTACATGGATTGTCGAAGGAAATAGTTTCTGATAGAGATGTCAAGTTCACTTCCAATTTTTGGAGGGGGTTGTTTGCAGATTTGGGTACAAAGTTAAACTTCAGCACTGCCTACCATCCTCAAATAGATGGGAAGATAGAAAGAGTTAATTAGGTGCTTGAAGATATGCTTCGCATGTATGTGATGGACAAACCAACCAAGTGGGAAGATTACTTACACTTGGTAGAGTTTTCTTACAACAATGGACAGCAGGCATCCTTGGGGATGAGTCCGTATGAATCTTTGTATGGAAGAAGGTGTAGGACACCAGTGAAATGGGATAACCCAGTGAACATAGTTGTGCTTGGACCAGAATTGCTCAAGGAAATGGAGCAAGAGGTTATAAATATTAGGCAGAATCTGAAGGCAGTATAGGACAGACAGAAAAACTATGCAGATAAGCATATGATGAACAAAGAGTTCAGTGTTGGGGATCATGTTTACCTCAGAGTGAAAGCAAAGAAAAGTTCCTTGAAGCTTGGAAGTTGTGCCAAGCTGTCACTTAGATACTGTGGGCCATTTGAAGTGCTTGAAATAATAGGGCCAATTGCACACAGAATTGCATTGTCTGCTAGTACTAGAGCTAATAATGTTTTTCATGTTTCTTTGCTTAAGAAATATGTACATGATCCTAACCATGTGATAAATTGGGATGTGATTCAGGTGGAACCCGAGGGAGAGTTCCAAATCAAGCCAATGCGCATCCTTGATAGGAAGGTCACAATGCTCCAGAACCTAGCCATAGGGTAGGTAAAGGTGCAATGGGAGCACTACGAACCTGAAGAGGCTACGTGGGAGCTGGAGGATGCCATGTGATTGGCACATCCATTTTTGTTCAATTCTGTGGAACACTGAGGCAGTACCAGTGTAGCATTTTGTTCAAATTTTGTAAAAGCACTAAGGACAGTGCTATTGAAGGGAAAGGGGAATGTAATACCCTGGTTTTAACCCCGCTTGCATTAAATATACATGATACATATATTGTAAATAATCACGGTGCGAAGCTAAGGGAAAAATCCCCACCATTGATTTAGTTATGTTATGTTTCGGATTGGAATAGTCACCGATGGTATATCAGGACATACGACATATATTAAATTGTGACACCATGTAAATGTGAATTTTAATTAAATAACCCAACCAGCTATGTTCACTGCAACTAAATTGAGAAGGGGCATGATTCCTAAGGATAAGGAAGGGGGGATGTTGAACATTGAGTCATGGGGGAGAATCCATGTGTCCCACTCTATTTTTCTCACCACCACCTTAGTTTTCCATTGTTAGTAGGGGCAGTGATTTGCTGGCAAAAAGACCACTGACATGCCCACGCCTGCTCTCACTCTCCACGACGTGCGGATGGTCTTCCCACTAAACAGATCACGAGTCTGTTCAGTTTCTTCACGCAGACTGAGTTAAAAGATCCCCAATTCATTGTTTGAGGGTTCGCCATTCCTTCACACACCGCTTGCTAATCGGAGAAAACATTCTTCCTCTGTTCACACAGAGTTTTGCATCTTTTTCCATCAATTTCAGACTGTGCATTGTTCTGTTATGTCCACCGTTGATTCGAGGCTATAATGGAATCAATAGTTCGTTGGGGTTGTGTTTTGTCTTTCCCGTATAGAGTGGTAGTATGATCTTTTACCCTTTTCTGATTTGTGCAAATTCTACAGCGATTGTATTGAGGATCAATTGGATGTTATGAGTCCCTATGTTTTGGGGGCGGTGGTATCTTCCACTTTTTGACTTGGCTGTGTCTTTTTCCCCTCATGCATAGATTGAGAATCGATTTCCTTGAGGATCAAGAGGTATGGTTTCATAGTTGTTGCGGGCTGCTGTTTTCCCATGTCTGATTGACTGTGTTTTTCCCCTGTAAAATCTTGAATAGCTGTTGGCTCCTTGCATGCAGTGGTTTTGTCCTCAGACTGCATTGGAGTGGTGAATGAGGGCCTGAGGTACTTGATAAACCTGGTGGGTTTAGAACCACATAGACGGAGCTACTGAGCTGGATTTCTTCTCCACAACCCCTGAATAGCACTGGAAGGGAGATCAGGGTCTGAGGGACTGCGTTGTAGAGAAGGGACCGGTTTCCTTGTGTTGGGTGTGTGTGGGTGTTCTAGAAGCTAGGATGGCTCTGGTGTGGGTGTCTACAGCTCTTCAATGAGCTCACCAGCAGGGCATTTAGCCTTTCCCAGCTCCTGTATGGCCTGATAAACCCAACTTTTTTGGTTTGGATGATCTATTGTTCGCCTGATAAACCCAACTGTGTTGGCTTGGCTGAGCTATGTACCCTTATGGTGTTGTTATCCTTGTCTATGTGTAATCATGTTAGTTCCTTATTCCTTGGGAAATCATGCCCGACTTGGGGGTGGCAGTGTTGTTGAGAGATTGAGGAGCACGCGGGCCTATGGTTGGGTGGAACATTGCATTGACATAGCTGGTTGCAGAACAAGTTCTTAATAAGATAAGTATTCTTGCCTAACTTGTGTCTGCAATCATATTTACCAAAGATGAATGATGATTTACATGTTAAATGCTGATCTGTATATGCATGAGTGTTGATTGATATGTTTTGCTTCCGTTGTGTATATGAATGATTATGGTTCGTAATATGTTTTATGTTTTTAAGTATCATGCTTCAGCAGTATATGTATGTATGTCCATGTTCATGGGGCTAGATGCCCGGATGATTTGATGTATCGTAGCATCCTCTTCGTCGGTCGGAGGGTCGGGTACGTTACACTATTGAACTGCTGGAACAATAAAAACATAGTCTTCATCCAATATCCACGCTTATGTACAAGTTAATCCATGTGAATGAATGTTCTTGAAGTCGAACATGGAGAAAATTCGTTGGATTACCAATCAATAATGAAAATTGTTAACCAACACAAGACAAATCACCAGTGATGACAATGAGCTATCAAGGTACCATAGTACAACTTGTCAGGTACAAATGCATGTGTTGAAGTTGAGTTACCTATAGAATATGAAAAACAAGAGACATTGATGTATTCCCTTGATCATTAGCGAGGAAATTTACCATTGATGCATGTAAAATTCCAAGGTACTTATACATAACTCAAGTCTTGTTTCCTAGATAGTGTGTTGAGGTTGATGGGACAAGACCATTGGGAGGTGGACCTTAATGAATTCCACATCATCCAATATGAGTATAAAACAAATGATTGTGAAGAACTAGAGATGAAAGATTTTCTCCAACAAGTAGGCTTTATTGGTAAAATGAAAATGACATTAGAGGAAATTTCAACTCAAAATGGACCTCCGAAGGAAAATAATAAATTAATAGTTAAAATAATAAAATAATCTTTATTAATTTTGGAGGAAGAAAAGAAAAAAAAACTACTTTTTTTGTTCGTATTTTCGACATATCCCCCTGTGTTTTTACTCAAATTTCGATCGGGAGAGCTCATTGGATGCGGAATTAAATTTTGCATCCAACGAGTACCCACTCTGTATACTTTTGATGGACCCCGCTACCCCAAAAACAAGAAATACCTAAAAAAATGTGATGATGACATCATCATCACATTTTTTCAGGTATTTCTTGTTTTTTGGGTAGAAGGGTACGTCAAAAGTATGCAGAGTGGTTACTTGTTGGATGCATAATTAAATTACGCATCCAACGAGCTCCCGCAATCAAAATTTGAGTAAAAACACACGGGGATATGTAAAAAATATGAATAGAAAAAGTAGTTTTTTATGATGCCTATCCCAAAATTTATATTAAAAAATTGTTTAAGACCTATACGGTATTTCAAATTTAAAGCAATTTCATTGGCTAACACATGATGACATGGAATTTGAATTAGGGTTGAAAGGCCTATTTTGAGTTGAAAATTTCTTTAATGTAGGAGGTAACTCAACATGTAAGAGAGCTGAGAGAAATTATTCATGGGTTAGGTGTGAGTGGAGGGGATAGTAGGGATGAAATGGAGCAAAAGGTCATGGAAGTGATGGAATGGTAGAGGCAAGAAGGAAATGTATGGGCATAACATGGCGTTGGTGAATAAGCATGATGGACGAAAGGTATTTTGGGAGGCTTATTTAGTAGCAATTCATGTAGCAATGGAACTTGACTTATGGAACATTGGTATTCATATGGTTTGCGCATAAATCTCTCCATTTTTTATGTGATCAATCCATTTTCAAATTGAGAAAAAGTCTTCAAGAGTCACTCGCGCATGCATTGACCTTCTTCTTCTGAGGACCTGCAAAAACTTATCACTTACCTACAATAAAACATGAGATGATGGAAGAAGAGAGATGATTAGTCTCTATTCACCCAACACATATGAAAAAAACAACAACCAACTACTTATAAAACAAATTCAAGGAAAAATGAACGAATAAAATTCAATTTATACCCGTGGGAGAGCGATGACCATCTAGAATCACTGACGATATTCTAATCATAACTTCTTCACTCCTAGTCCAATTTTAGTGATTCCAAATCCAAATGGAAGTAAATTCATATTTATATGTCCCTTAGAAACTAGTTTTTAAAATTCTATGTAATGATATTCCAAATTTCTCAGTAACAGCCTGATGACAAGGTGTTTTTTGAATTCTGGACTAGACCAACAGTCACGATTTTAGGCATAAAATTTTCATTTGATAACGGATTGGAATGATAACAGATTGGGGATATCCAATAGAAACATGTTCTGAATCCAATAAGAATGCATGGGTCTAACAGTCCAATGAACAGTCTAGGAAATTGAGTTTTAAAAATGTTGTCAGTTGGTATTTTGGTCATTAAAAATGTGTATGATATAGGAATTGAGTGATTAAAATTGATTTGTAAAATATATTAATAGGGGAATATACCAATGAAACAAATTTGCAATATATATCCAATAAGGCATCCAAAAATTGATTGTTCCAGCTCTGTTCCTAAGCAATTGCTAGACATCTCGTTAGTATTTTGACCATAAATGTTTTTTTTGATGCCCAATCTCAAAAATTTAAATTGGTTTGGAAACTAGATTCAAAAAGATACTTGGGATGTAAGCAGGTTTTAAAAATAAGTCCATTTGGTCTCCCAAAAATGGACTGTACCGACTATGTGTTCAGTAAAAATTTCAAGTCAAAATGCCCCAAAAATCCAATAAATGAAATTTGGCTCCCAAAAAGTGACCAGAATAGATGGGAATTTTTTTAATGATATAAATTTTAATATAAAAAACACCCATACCAAAAAAAAAAATTCAAGCATTGAGTACCAAGATTGATTTACACAGTGTGTTGCAGCAGCGGCTGCAACTCTTAAAAAATGATATAATGTTGAAATAAAGCCTGTGTATTTTTATGCATAAATGAAAAATAAATACATACCATGATGATATCCCAAGTTCAAGATTGAATGTTTCCTTAATCGTTTGGGTCCTTTTCCCATAATGTCTTCTTTCACCAATGCTTCCTTCCTTTTACCCACTTCTTGAAAAAGTGTGATTAGTAATATGGGTGGCTCTTACTGCACCATGGGTCCAAGCATTCTTGTTCAAAAAAAATGATACTATATGTGCATCCTATATCTAAGTGAAAAATTGAATGGGATCTCACCAATGATTTTCATTTTCAACCATAAATTTACCTCACTCAAATCTTCAAGCAAACTTCATGTTTAGCGGTTTTCACAACTAGACTTATTGTTCTCTTTACTATTTTATTTATTTACAATGTTCTACACTACTTGGAAATAGCAAATTCTTCTCAAGTGTAGGAGAACTTTCAATGGATCCACTTCCGAAGAAATGACTCAAGTATGCTCATTCTCCCAACAGAAAAATATAACTTTATGAATGCTAGGATTTGAGAGTTCAACTTCCCTTGAAATAATGGTGCCAAGAATTGGTGAAGTATGGAATTATGCTGCAGACTGATGACAGATTGAAACTAAGCTTCAATATAGTCTCTGTTCCCTTGATTTCTCATGGCTGTTACACCATGAAACTCCTTAGTAAACAGATATTCCTGAATGCATAAGAGATTCAGATCTAATGATGTGAAGGATGCTTTTGGTTCCAATGTTTGTTCTTCATCAAATTTGTTGATCTTTTTAACCTTCTGATGATGATAAGAAGCTTCACTTCCAAGTCTTGGATTTAAAACATGTTCATGCCTCATATGGATTTGCTGCAACAGTGCACAGTCTTTTTGCAACGGTGTAGGTGAGGTAGAAGATGAGGGAAATGTAGGAAAATTTTGCAGTTCAACACTGTAAGAATATTGTACTACTTTATTATGGTTAGGGTGGAGGGTGGATTGGATAGGAAATTGTGTTGGATAACAAGGAGGTTGATGAGAAGATAGATTTGGCTGTTGTAGAGGAATGGTTTGTGAGGTTGATATTGAAGGAATGAGTGGTGTTGTAGCATGAGAGAGAGTGGCCATGTGATCATAAGATAGGCCATTCCATCCTTGTGGATAAGGTAAGTAAGACTTAAATTGAGGCTGCAACAACTGCCATGGTGGAAGAGTATTCAATGATTGAATATGAGAGTAAGGAAATGGAGGGATAGAGTTTTGAACCATACATCTAGGACATGGTTTCCATGGCTGTTGCAATGAGTTGGTTGTAACTCCCAAATCTCTTTGATACGTTTCTTTCATCCTTGGTAAGGAGGGACAATGATCTATGGAATGATTCAAGTCACATATGTCACAAATTGTGAGACTATCCAAAGGACAATCCATTGCAAGATGTTTCTTCCGGAACCAAGGGAAAACTATTTCTTCAAATTCTCCATGCTTTTTCGGAACCTGCAAAACACCCAATTGTAAATTTAGTGAACCATTGATATCAGCGTTATAATTTTCAAATAAATTACTAATTTCAGCTTCTTCTTCTTTTTTTGCGGTAGATTTCAAAATAAGTTCTTTAAAATTATTACCGATCTTGAAGTTTCCTATTGAATACCTTCTACATAACTCACAAATATCATCATATGGTAACTGAAATACATCACCTGTTCCCATCAGATTTAATATTTCTAAATATTCAGCTTGGATTCCTTTAAGTAGGAGTGTTTTCAAGGTCTCTTTCCCCAGTTTCTTTTGTTTCGATTTGTGAAGATTGTATTGAAAGTGTTCCATGTAATCCTCCAAACTATCTCCTTCCACTTGTGTCATTTTGAAGATATCTTCATTGAACCTGCTATAATCTTGGTATCTTTTCAAGAATACATTTTTCATGTCTTGCCAATTTTGTATACAATTCCCACCAAGGCTCATGAACCATCGGAGGGTTTTTATTTTTAGAGTAAGGGGAAACACATTCAACTTTTGATCATTAGCACAATAACCATATCCTCTACAAATTACTTCAAATTCAAATAAAAATACATCAGGGTCTTCATTTTCCAAACCGTGAAAATTTGGTAGAACATGTGGGGGAATGATTTTCGTTGGTGCCACTCCTCTTGAATATCTGATGGGAAATTTGAAGTTAAAAAATTATGCATCTTTCCTACCTGCCATCTCTTCATTAGATTCTTCATGTGCTATCTTGAGGCTCCTCCTTTGAATGTTCCTATCAACTTGTTAGTATAATGGGTGGTGCTTACAACACCACTAAGGGGAATGATAATATTTACACTCCAAAAGTTGAAAATGAAATAAATATGAATGAAAAGAAAGAAGAAAAAACACACTCAAAGCAAATTCAATAAACTGAAAAGTAATCATGCAACCTACATGTCCTACTTTAACAATGCATCTACAAAACAATGTCAAATGTACTTTTGCACTATTGATAACTTTCCCAGCAACGTCTCAAAAATGTTGGTTAGATTAATTCTCTAATTAATTAAACAACTGAAACTACCAAAAAATAAATTTTCCACCCGAGGAATTATTTTATTTCAAAGCTATCGTGCAATATCTATGCAAGCACAATTTCTACTTGACACGGTTATCTATTGGTATGAAATCGAAACTCATTGAAAACTAGATCACACCTTCTTGAAAATAAATTAAACCTAAAACCTATTCATGAAACCAAACTATAAATCTAATCACACTTCAAACAAAATGGATTCTTATAAAGCAAGATCTAATTGCATGAATCTAAAAGAAGTGCTATGTTGGCCAACGATCTATCAAACGAATTAACAGGAAAACAACTATGATAAATCTAATGAATGAAAGCATACAACTATGATAAATATAATGAATGAAAGCATGAACTAAATAATAAACAAATATACATAATAAAACACTTACAATAAACACTACCATCATCTACTCAGGGAAGAGGGCCCTTCCTCCACAGAGCAGAGCTAGATCTCCACAATGAAAGTCTACAACTCCAAAATTAAGAAACTGCCAGCATGTATTATCAGAATGAAATCATTGCAACAGAGTCTGGATCAAATTCCATAGCATAACATTTATTGATGTCCCCCCCAATACATCAGAATGATTACATATTTATACATAAAATTCTTTTGGGAGAATGAGAAACCGAATCCCCAACTTGTGATCTGTTTTAACAAATTTGCTAATTTGGAAACTGACCACAACAATAAATATGGGAATTACATGTTTATAGAACCATCTTTATATCTCAAACCGTGGCTTTGTTTGGCGATTTCCTCCCATGTCAAGTAATTGAGGACGTTACGCACAAAACCCATGTCCCAGATTTTTGATATTCTTCTTAATCTGCCCATAAATCAATGTGTTCTTATATGGCACATGTTTTTGGTTAAGGTAGTTTGATCATAAGTTGGAGGCTGCCATGTTGGACTTGGGCACAAATTGAAATCAAAAGTCCACATAATTAGTCCTATAAATGAAACCATGTTGTGAATCTTCATGCCAAATTTGGAGGATTGAACCATGAGTGCTGCTACTGTTAATATGAAAAATCACTCCATAAACCATCATCAGTAAAATTATGCATAATAGTATTCAATTCATAAAAAATAAAGGAAAATAATTATGATTAACCACTAAAGCATCAATGAAGGTAATATGGTATTTTACGGAAGTTACCACAAATGGATGGAAAATGGGATGATAAATGGATAATAATATGAAGAAGAGGGATGCAATATATGTCAATACGTGATGAAAATATGGACAAATCCATGACCCAACAACTGTCGGATTGTTTCCACTTGTAAATAGATTAAGGACAAATGTCATGCATGGGACACATGTTTAAAAAGTAGTTCTTATTCATAATGATATTGACAGTAGCCCAAGATGCATCTCAAGGAAGGAGTATAATCTGATTATGCAATGAATGTACAAACATGTTTTCGACATTTTCAAATTGCATGGATCTAGACTCATACTTAAACTAACATAAACCCTATAGGACTGTTAATCAGTTTTTTCTACATATATGGTTTTTGTTTAAAAATTTTTGAGTAGGGAATACGAGCTAGTAGAACCTTCGGATCATGATGGCAGTGGTTAAAACACTTAGTGGAAAAATATGTAGGATAGAGCCAAATAATATCAAATGGTCTGATGAATTTCCCAGATGTGTAGAAATGATGAAAGATGCGGGCTAGTTTTCCTTGTGTGAAATACTGAAAGGTTATAATATGTAGGAAACGGATGCCTTTCTAAATAATTACAAGCATTCTGTAGTGAATTTACAAACCTTAACTTTTAAGGTAGATGAGGCTACCATTGGAGAAGGAATTGGCATACCATTTGAAGGTGAAAAGCGGATTAAGAAGCATCTGTTAGAAGTTGACCTCAGTCGATTTTTGTTACTCGGTTTCAAGAAGTTATATTGGAGCAAAGGGATTCATTTAATCAGGGTCAATCCTGCGTGGAGAGACATTTTAAAGGTTGTTCATCGCTATATAACTTGTGAAGGACGGTTTGCAACCGTATTCAGATACCATTTAATATTTTTATTGCATTTAAATGGGGAATCCAAATTAAACTTACCCTATTACCTATTTAGGAGCATAGAAAAGATTATTATGCAGGTAAGAAATCACCCCGATCATAACAGTCATTCAATTTTTCATCATGGTTTGATTAAGCTGCTGATAACTACCGAATTGGGAACAATTGATAGATCCTAGAAACATTTCATTTTTTGGTCTGGTTTTGAGCCTGAATCCCAAATGTGTGATGATGAAAAAAATAGGAGACAGTATAGAAGGTAGAAAAATAAGGTGGTTGAAGTTGGAGATGAACAAGCATAAGAGGTATGTGATATTATGTCTATGACAAAAATTTCCAGACTAGAGGTACAAAGGAAGCCAATTGGTGAATTTCAACAAAAATAAGTCATGGCTCCTGATACTCCTAGGGATATGGGGGCGGATGTAATGGTTTGAGAATTTTCATTAAATTCAAAGCATGATGAATCTCCTATTACAAACAATATTTGAAAACAATTGGAGGCCGAATACTAGATCAAGAAACAAGTTGAGGATCAACATGAAGGCAATCTTAAACCCTAAGTTTCAAAATAACGTTGTGGTTGTTATAGAAGATTCATCTAGTGATGAATATTTACAGGTGCAGATGAAACTTATCAAATAGAAGAACAAACCATAGAAGAAATTCAAAAAGAATTAATGCATACACTACATTTGATTAAAAAGGTTTGTAAAGGTAAATAAAAGGTAGTTGATTTTGAGGTTGGTTCATGTTCGAAACCTTTAGAGACTGATGAGGTTCCTGCAAATTTGGAAATAATGGAATAAATATCAGAGGCGAAAGTTTTAAAAAATTCCTTTCAATCTTTTAAAGATAAAAACAGGTATCTCAATGATTCAAATGAAAAACTGATGATTGCTAACAGAAGGTTGTGAGAAGACTTGGAAGAAATAGATGCAAATTACCATGAACTCATAACGGTGTTCAAATAAGTCTTGAGGAGAGAGAGGGATATACAACAGTTGTATGAGGAGATTATAAATCAAAACAAAGAACTTCAAGATCGAATTCAAGCTATGGAAGCAGAGCAATCTCGGCTGGAGAAGAGATCTCAAGTGTTGGATGGTTTAACTATTCTAGCGGAAGAATCCAAGAAACTTTAGTTGATCATGAATGAAACTAGCTCAAGATCCAGGTCATACATTCTAGATAGTATCGATAAACAATCATGATTATACAACTGTTAGTATTATATGATTTTTATACAGTTGTTAGTATTAGATGTCGAGCATAGTCTTTGAGTCATTCAATCTAGATTTAATGTTAATCAACTTGTTTATTTTTGGTTATTCAGATCCATAAAATATGGATCTTAAACTACTTCAATTTTGAAACATTTTGTATATAAAGATGTAATGGTGAACTATGTAGAGGTATTGGGAAATGGTGGAGATTAGACTGCCATCTTAACTTGCAGGCATGTATTTCATTTTCAATTTTGATAAAGAATGCTTTGAAATGATTATATTCGATATGAGCGAGTGTTTGTTTTAATATTTATCATGATAAATGTTATGTTTAGTTAAAACCCTTTTATTCATAATTTTGTTCCTTGATAGATGTTACCTATAATTGGAATTCTTATGAATATTTTGTATGTTTATCATTGATCTGAACTGAACCTATTCACTCCTTATATAAATTGATACTCACAATATTTCTATCATTGTTTATAATGTTTATACATGTATTGTTTAGTCATTTAGAATATGTTAGCCTTATCTCTATTGTACTTATATTTTTATAATCTTACAAACCTAGTCATCCATTAAGCAACTTTAAGATCCTCTAGGATTTGAACCTTAGTAGTCTAGGTGCAAAATCTAGTGATAACAGTACCATATCAAGAACAATTAGGGGTTAACATTCAATATAGTACAATTAGAAATTCTTTGGTCTTGGTTGGGCCAAGAAAACTATAGCCATAAATGATGCACATGATCCCTATGAAGTTGAAATAAATGCCATGGGAGAAAATATACATTAAAAACACTTTTTTATATTACCCCTTCGAGTAATACTACATTAGAAAACACTTTATATATTATTGTCTTCCACGTACCCTTTGGTATATTATAATCCCTTTTAGGTGCACCTAAAAACAACCTTACATAAACAATTGGCCATCATATTTATATTGTAGATCGAGAGCAATACTTAGGGATAACATTATCACTTAGTATTGCTATGGGTACAATCTATTCTCCTTAGTTGGTATTGTGAAATATTTGTCCAAGTATTATTTTTGGAAACCCTTCAGTATATCATAGATATATAAACTTGATATTCATTTTTTCATAGGACTGTACAAACCCTACCCTATACAACTAACCAACAAAAATCCTACATTTTTTCGTCCAAAAGGAATTTGTGTCCTGTTGGCACCATTGTGGAAGACTTATCTCAAAATAATGATTGTGATGTGTTACAACCTTTTTGTGGGCCAAATAATAAGGTATTTTGGGTATATCTTAAAATACTTTCATTGAACCACTAGTCATATTGATATAAATTTATGTTCACACTTTGTGGGATATTCAATGCTCCCATGTTCCATACTCATGATGATGATTATGATAGTTAACATCCACTTAGACCAATTTTAGTCTATTTAAATTTAAGAAATAAAAGTAAGGAACTACTTGGTTATATTTAGAGTTTTATTTATGTGTTCAAAAATCTTGGAGATGAGTGTTCCTAAAATCTTGGAGATGAGTGTTCCTAAATTACTATAATTTTGATGTGATAGAAGGTCAGGTAGGTTCATATTGTAACAATTTTTTTTGAAATTGTGATCTTATGTGGGTGTATGCATGGAAATATAAGAGGAATTTATTTTCATCCTCAACACTCGTAGTCTCATAAATATGACAAGCCCTTTCATCCCATAGAATTTTTGGATAGGTCCAAGACCTCGTTTCACTATGCATCTCATGAGAGTTCATTCTTATTTTACCTATGTGGATCTTCTTATTTACGCTAGTTACAATAGAGAGATAATTTGTATCTTCAATATTGGGTTTAGTGTCATGTTCTCAATTAAATAATTTCAAAATAAGACTATTTGCAAATAATGTTTCACCAACCTACTTGTTCCCTAGGTTGCGATGGAGACATAATTTTTTTGATAAGGGGATATGGAACCCAAAAGAAATTTAGTTTACCTTATTCACATTTAAATAGTTCACATAAATGATAAATTATAATAAAATAATATGGAATGGGTTCATGAATACACTTGGAATCTTGTGGAGCCTTTTGTGACTAGATTCCCCACACACTTGGCATGATATTCATCCAAATTAGAACACATGGGTAATGTAATGTTATTGGATGGTGATGTGGTGTAAAATATCATTTAATGAGTCAAGTAATTTGATTTACTAAAGGATAGTAACTCCCATGGAAGAGGAAGATACTAGAATACAATGTGTGCCACTTGGAAGGAGATTCCATGCACTCCATGACAACAAATGATGAAAGATTCTATGACAAGTATGACAAATTCAGACCTGATTTCTGACATATGACAAATATGACATGACAGGGATAACAATATTCAAAAATATGTCTAATTTTGGAGTTATAGTCAGCCATTTGAATTGGGGAAAGAATTGGAGCGTGAAGAGGAAGACAAGTGTCATGAGAGTTACTAAACCACTAAGATGAGTTGGAGGAAGATCATGGAGGGAAATTAAACCCAAGGAGGAATAATGAAGTTAATAAAACAATTTAACTATGAAGGATAATTTATTTTGATAATTTTTTAATTGGCATTTGGAATTTTGGATAGCTTTTGCTTTTCCATTGCATAGTGAGTGTTCACTCTCCCTGCTTGTAAACCAATTTCGAGGAAGTTGGATTAATTTCAAAGTTGGTTGATGGAGAGGCAATTAATACATATCATTTGAGATTAATTAATTAGTTTTTTTTCATTTTGAAGTTCCATACAGTCTAATTCTCATGTATCTCCCTTATCTCTCATTCCTTCTTCTCCATTCCCCCACACTCTCATGTTGAGGGTGTTGCTTGCAATTTGCTAAGTATAGTTGATGCCTAAGATTTGATAATGATGTATGGATCTGAAATATCATTTCCATATTCTCTCTAAGTAGAAATATCAGAAATACATGTATCAAAGGCTTGCATTCCCATGCTCTTAAATACCTAGTTTTTGTGGATTTGGATTCAATATTGAAGTAGTTTTATATCATATTTGTATGAGGAATTTTCTATAAGTTTGATGATGTTTGGGAATAAATATATTATTTAATACTCTGTAATTTAATTTCCATATCCTATTCATCTTTAAATCCAATAAAATCCTGTGTGAAAAGCTTTCATTCTCATGCCATTGTTCACTAGCTTTCGTGGATTTTGGCTTCAATCTTGAAGTAGTTTTATACCAGATTTGTATGCGGTATACTCTATTATTTTTATGATATTTTTACATACATATATGATTATTTAATCTGTAATTTCATGTCAATATGATTTTTTTCTTGAAATCCAATCAACTCATGCGTGAAAAACTTGCATTCCCATGCCATTGAATCACTAGTTTCCATGACTTTGGCTTCAATATTGAAGGAGTCTTGTATCAGATTTGTATGAGGTATGTTATATGAAATTTATGATGTTTTGATAGAAATATATGATGTTTTACTCTGTAATTTCATGTCTCTATGCTCCGTGGGTCGAAATCCAATAAATCCATATGTGAAACTCTTGCAATTCCACGCTACTAATTCACTAGTTTTCATGTATTTGACTCCCATATTGAATTAGTTGTATACAAGACTTTTATGATGGGAATTATATGGTGTTTAATAAGTTTGGGGAATATATTTTTATGATTTATATGGTCTCTATATTTCAAATCCCAATCTGATCCTTTAACTCTACCTTTCATATGTCAAAATTGAGCTAGTTATGCAATTTCCCTGTAAGCAATTTCACTGAAAGTTATCAAACAAATGTGGAACTCTATAACCATTTTTCATATATAATAACCATGTGTAATGAAAATAAATTAGGTCTTATATCATTTTCCATACTTTTATTACAAATTTGGGAGGTTCGTACATGAGTTGGGAAGCCCAGTTGGCCTACACCCTAGGGGGGATTTCATCACAATTTCCTAGTAATTTTGGCCTTTTTGTCATCATCCCAAAACAAGGTTGTAGAGGTATAAATTCAGATAAAAAGTTTCACAAAAATTAATTGGCATGTTTTAAGGCTCACCATACCATTTCCATTCAAATTAGGGACTATTTGGTGAAATTTGAAACCCTCTAGAGTCATGACTAGTTAAGCTTGATTTTTTCCCAATTTGTATTTTTCTCCAAAATCCCAAGTAGGGAAATTAAATTTAATAAAATACTTGTAATATATTAATTTTTTTTTATCCTCTAAATTTTCATCACACCACAACTTCTCTTTGAACTTCGAAGTAATAATATTTTTAATCATATATATTTTGTAAAGTGACATTTTCGTCAACCCCCAACATATTTAATCAAGACATGGCATATTTATGGAAACACTTCTTGAGACTTAGAAGTATTTGATAGGAATTTAAATAAATTTTCAGTATTCTTTGGTCACCCAAGTTATTTAATTTTTTCTTCTACATTACGTACCTATCCATAGCTATCCTTTCAATGGGGGAAAGACCCACTTCAATGAGGAGAATGCAATGTGACGTATTGCTTTTAATTTTAAGAATTTAAGCTATAAAACACTTATGGATTTTCGCAATCCTTCTCTAATATTTTCTACAGAGGTTCCATCCCAAAAATTCACACCCATACAAGAGAACCAAAGTGACAAGGGTTTCAAAGAGGAATTTATTTTTACCCACATCACAAGGTTTGTTGTCTTACAATTGTTTTCAAGACCGAAATATTTTTTCCACCCTCCATTGATCCTTTTCTGTATGTTTTAGTTCTATTTAAGATTGTGATGGATATCAATACCAATATGTTTGTAGGAAGATTCCTCCTCCAAGTTTCTATTATCATACAAAATGAGCGTAAGTGACCTGATTATATTTTATCAACATAACTTTGGTTTCGTCGGTATTGATGTTCATGCCCATAGTAGAGTAGAAATACTTGAGAATTATTAATTGTTGATCAAGATAAGAGGGGTACATTTATAGAAGAAAAATATCACCATCATAAAGAATAAGGATGATGACAATTCCCACTATTTGTGCCAGTGCAACTTACCTCTACTAGACAACCTTCTACTTATCAATGTATATATCAAAACGGGTAGGGGAGAGGGAGAAACCTTGATTAAATCCTATATTACAATTTATATCTTTCGACCAACCCTTAGTGTTATTAAACTTATCTATTACATTCTCATACAACCTAATTGTAGAAACTATCAACTTTAAAGGAACCTTTAGGTCTTCTAATATTTTCCACAAATTGTTTCTAGGCTCTATATCAAGCTCTTTCCTAAATTCCACAAATCAACAAAGAATATTGATCTTATTATTGTGACATTCCTTTGCAATGATCCTGAGAGTAATGAGGTGGTATATGTGTTGGAGTTTTTTTCCACTGACCCAAGTTCAAATTCCTTGTATGTCCAACAAATCCCAAGATATCGACCCTACAGAGGGTAACCGCATCGACAACACCTGCAAAGGTAAAGTATCACCCGAGATATCTATGGGGACTGCTAGAACTAGGTTTTTGCAGTTATGGAAGGGGGTTTCTTCATGAAAACATCAACAAACAACTCAAATGAAATGGAGGGATGGATTACGATCAACACATACACAACAAGAAAGAAGGTCAATCTTTTGACACATTCAAAACATGTAAGAACATACAAAACCGTCGACACGTGCAGGATATATAAAACATACACATCTAAACCATATTTATTGTCAACATTCCATAGTATAATTGCGATAAACTCATAAATATTCAAACACAATGCATATAGACATCAGATACATAGATATTTAACGTTGAAACCCATACAAGAAAAAAACCAAAAAAATGCTCTTCATCTGGTATGAGTAATATTTGGAACTCTTTTGATTTATGCACACAACTTATAGAATTATCTCAAAATATTCTTTAGAATGAATGGGTTTTCTCTGTCTTTCTCATGCTCTCATGCTTTCTTCCTTCTCTTCGTCGACCTATCTGTCGATCTCTTAAGGTTTTTACAATCAAGGATCATCTGTCATGCATCAAGAGTCTACATGAAATATCGATCTCCTCAAGATTTTGCGATCCTCCACACACAACTTGGATCGACCGTATATATATCTTTCAATTCTTGTTTCAACCATCAACTAGTCCCTAATTCATAGTCGAATGGTTGTTCTGACTACCCCATTGAATCTTGTTACATTAATAAAGGTGCTAACAACCCAACTTACAATCATTCCCATTTCCAAAGATACACTATTAGTCTAACTTAATTCACTCTTACATTTCTTGTTTTCTCAAAACATGTCGAATTCCTAGATTCAACTTACTCTTCTCCTTTTTTCGTTGTGGCCTTGCGACCAGATTCTTCACAATTCTGACTAAAATTGTATTCTTTTTCCTAGGGCCAACATGCCCCCAACACTCACTTGTGGCTCATCCCAAGCCACTCTAACCAGATTTTTTTGTCACATTGAGTTTACTCTGAAACTACCAACAAATATTTATCACCTGTTCTACTTCTCTTTGTGTATCTTCTTTCACTTTCTGCATTTGTTCGACAAGTTCAAAATTGATATGTTCAAAAGTTGCTACTCTTGTCTCCCCCATTGCCTATCACACCTTCTCATGGAATGGGTGGATGGTTCCAGTAACTTTATCTACTGCATCCTAGAGTTACGTGACACATTATGTTCGTCTTTGTTGTTGTGTCTGTAGTTTAGAAACCTGCTGCTATAACATTTTGAAGTCAATAGCCTTGATCATATTCTCAACTGGTGGCAATTTCTTCATCTCATTTATTATCCAATTTATATTTTCTTCTACAATATGAATCTACTCAGTAACTTGCTCCAACTCTACACCATCCATCAAAGCTTTCCACGACTGAGAAACCTGCACATATTCTTTGTCACAAAATGCCTCAACCTCCTTAATATTTTGCACATTTTTTATTACTACCTTCTATCATGCTTTCAGTACCCCTGGGGGTGTACTAGGAGTCATATTTGTTTCTAACTCTGCAACTCGTTGGTGGAGTTCGAAAACTACCTACCCAAGTAAAAAAAATACGGCCTTCTTGCTAATAGTTATGCTTAGAGCATCATATTTACTCGAGGGAATGCATCTAGGAAATAGGGTACCAGAACCATATCTTGATGCGTCAACATCATGGGTAGCCTTAAATATCTATTGAGGAACAATTACACGGCTAGTGTGCTTCTTTCTTGATTAAACGACTGGTACTGGTCATGATATAACTTTTGGAGGTTCTTCAACAATGGCTGCAGGAGAAGGAACCTCCATGCCAGATACTTGAACAATGTTAGTGCTTGATATAGGGATTACCATATTCAACCAAATGGCTTCATCCTCAAAGGGGTTGTAGACAAATGGATCGGATCTGGAAACTACTCACCAGGTTACAAATGAATGAGCAAACTTCCACACGAATATTAAAATAGGATTACACATGCAAAGAGTCATTCGTTCATGTGGGTCTGTAATAAATGGAGAAGGTAGTGGAAAATTATGTCACATGGGGAAATATTTCTCATCATTCCAATAAACCGCCACCCGAACCATCAATTCACTAATCATGCCAACAATTAATTATTATGCATTAAAGGCAGATGTGAAAAAAAAGCGTGCCACTGAAATCTCCCATTACCTCATCTTAACTTCCTGCCAACTGTCACTTTTGACAAGTTCCTCTTGTGATAGACATATAGTCTTCGAAAACATTTTTCTTGCGACAAAATATGTATATATATATATATATATCTACACACACACACATACATATATATTCATTAGAGAGAAGTACGGCTATCTTGATAAGGTTTTAGCTGACTTCCATTCACTAACTCTTTGAAGGGTGTGCCATCTAACTTCTGCAACTGGGCCCGCACCCGATCGATGATACATATGACAACATATGCTCCTATCTAGTGTGTTCGAAGCTTCATAGGATGCTTAGAAAATTTATATCATACATTAGGACAATATCACCAACCTGAAATTGATTATACTTATTATGGAAGTCATGCTAAGCCTTCTATCGCTCCTTCTTGACACGTTGATGATACCTTGTGGCTAAGCGATCTTAGTCCAACTGTACTAGCTGCAACAATATTCTTCTACTGCGCCAACTTCTGTCATCTTAGCGATCACAGTAATTCTGAGACTAGGTACAATATATTCCAATGGCATGATGACCTCCTGTCCATAAACCAATCTAAACAAAGTCTGTCTTGTCAACTTTTTATAGGTTCTGCGATAATCCCATAGTACTGCAGGTATCTTATTATCCCAATAATCTCTCTAAACATTACATATATTTTTCAATGCATTATCCATTATCTTATTAAACGCTTCGACAACATCGTTTGCTTGTGGATGATATAGCATTATATTCAGGTGTTGAACCTGAAATTCCTCGGTTAATTTTTCAATTAGTTGATTCAAAAAATGTGTGCCTTGATCACTTATCAAAATATTTGGACATCCAAATCGGGTCACTACATGGTCGAACAAAAATCTTGCAACATTTGCAATAGTACAATATCTTACTGGTGCTACTTCATCCCATCTGGTTAAGTAGTCTGTCACAGTGATTATATAACATGCACCCATTCATTTTCTTGGTGGCTTAATAGGAGCCACAAAATCAAAAACCCATTTATCAAATGCTTGCAAAGTCACTTTTGGTACCAATGACATTTCATCTCATCGTGACGATTTTCTGGTTCTTTGATAGTTATCACAGTTGTGACAATAGTCTCTCAGGCATCTCCATGCTGAGTAGGCCACCAAAGGCCGTCTTGTAAAATATTTTGCACTAATTATTTTCCTGCATAGTGGCCTCCTGTGACACCAGCATGTGATTCATTTAGCACCATCGATCTCTCATGTTCCAAGACACAATGAATGAGTATTTCATCTAGTCCCATATTATACAGCTACCCAAGGATCAGCTGGGAATCTGCAAATTTTATAATTAATTGCCTATTTTGTGCTATACTTAATCCTTCTGGTGCATATCCTGTAGTTAATTGATGTACAATATCTTTGTAGTGATCATCAATCATCTTGACCACAAAAAACTGTGCGTTGAGAAGACTATCGTCTATATTAGCAAGCTCTTCTCCACTTTCTAACCTCAATACTATGGTTAGATCCTAAATTCAGCCAAACTAGCTTAACAATAATCTCGAAATAAAATTATTTAAATAGTAGAATCCATCGACATATCTTCCCCCCCCAACACTGGTTTATTGAACAAATATTTCAATGCACAATTGTCCGTATACATCTTGAAATGTCCTCCCATCAAGCAATGTTGAAACTTCTAGAGAGTATATACAATAACAACTCCTTCCCTTTCAGTATAAGTATAGTTCTTTTTTTCCATCGACAACTTTTGCTATAAAAAAAATGTAACACAATACAATACAATATATATATATATATATATATAT
Source organism: Pseudotsuga menziesii (assembly GCA_001517045.1). Lineage (NCBI taxonomy): Eukaryota > Viridiplantae > Streptophyta > Pinopsida > Pinales > Pinaceae > Pseudotsuga > Pseudotsuga menziesii. The sequence goes on from LPNX010897916.1 coordinate 1,121,891, forward strand.
ATATATATATATATATAGAGAGAGNTGAATAGTTGCATTAGACACCCTTTAAATAATTATATATATAGGCACGTCTATCTTGTAAAATATCATATCTATTTTATCAACTTTTATATATATTAATGGATTATTTGTATTTTCGAAAGTGGAAGTTCGAGAAGTTCCAGTAAACGGATTTTTACCATTACAGTGGTATCAGAGCCCCTTCTTGGGATTTTATGTTTTCCTTTGGCTAGAATTTTGGGACACTGTCTTATCTATTTCATAGTTTTTTAATTAAAAAAAAGGAAAAAGAAAGAAGAAAGGGGGGAAAACAAAAGAAAAAAAAGAAGGGAAAAGTAAAAACAATAGAAACCACACTTAAGAAAAACACATGGTTTCTTTTCCAACAAGTGGTTTATTGGATGCATAATCCTTAAGGGAAAAAATCTAAAAGTGCATAATAATTTTTAAAGCTACTAAAGTGAGATTTTAACTTGGGCGGGGAAGGTAACAATGATTCCTCCCAACCACCCAATCTACAAGAAGTATTTATGGGAAGAAACTAATTATTGAAAAGTATAGTATACTATATAAGATAAAAGATGTATTTCTTTGATATATTTTGGGGTAATAAGCATAATAAAATGGAGTCTCATGATGAAAAACAAGGAAGATTCCCATAAAATTTTAAAAAACATGCATACCCCATATTAAAAACTTATGGGATTATTCAAGAGAAGTCTGTTCGCATTACTATTTACTCGACAACCAAGAAGAATTTTATAAATGTTGACTCAGAAAACCAATTAATTCTTTCAGAGTTAGATATGATTGATAATAACACGATTCTTTCTGATGAGAAATACTATCTCAAGAACCTACAACTATATGTTGATGATTACAAGGTTCTAACTCAATTCAATATTGTTTCAGTGGTATCATTGGAGCAAGACAAGGTTGATATAATTCTAGGGTCAGCTTGGTTAGATACATTGGGTATCTTCATGTTCAACACAAGGAAAAAGTTCTTGAAATTTCCTTACAAAAAGAAGAAAGTCACATTCCAGGATGTTACAATGAAGTCAAGTTCAAAAAAAATTTTGACTGAAGACTTTAAAGACATCTCGAAGGTGCTTTCACAAGAAGATAAAAAATTGATACAGAAGATGCAGACTGAATTTGATAAATTCATCATGGACAAAGAAGAAGAGATCTCTCTTCTAAGAGATCATAATCAGAAGTTGCTTCTTCAAATAAATAAGGTGAAGGATAAGGGACAATACAATCAAAAGCTAGAAGAGGAGAATCAAGATCTTCAAAATAAACTATTAGAAAATATCGAAGAGAATAATCACCTTAAGAAGCGTAAACAAGATATAATAGATCATATTCTGAAGCTTAAATATGATGAGAAAGCACAAGATGAAATGATAAGGAACCTTAAGAATGATAAGTATTCGTTAGAAAAATAAGCAAATACAAATCTAGTCCTTGTCATAGTTAAAAATAAGCCAATCTAGTAAAAAAACAAACAACAAGAAATCCTTATTGACATCCAAATTATAAGACTCATTTTGACCAACGACGGGGTCAAAATGAACATAAAGAAAGGAGTTATGATTTTAGAACATAAAGAACACAAAATCAACAAACTAAGCAGAAAAAAAAAAGAAGTTCCATCCAACAAAACCATCAACAAACAACTCCAGTGAAGATAGATCTCAGATGGACAAGGAAGAAATCAAATGTAAGCCTTGTCTTCAATAGGATTTGAGGACAAAGCTTCCCTTAAGGGGAAGGAAATGTTATATAAAAAAATATAAAATAATACAATATATATATATATATATATATAGAAATAGAAATAGAAATCCTAATAATAATAACAACAAACAATAATAATATAATATTAATGAGTGAAAAAGTGTAACTCTTTATGAAGAGTTGCATTAGACACCCTTTAAATAATTATATATACGGGAAAGTCTATCTTGTAAAATATCATATCTATTTTTTCAACTTTTATATATATTCATGGATTATTTGTATTTTCGAAAGTGGAAGTTCTAGAAGTTCCAGTTAATGGATTTTTACCGTTACAACTTTCTACTAGAAAATGTAATGGGGTGATCAAGGGAACCCGCACTTAGATGTGCAAGTACGACGCCAAGCGCGATAGATGACACATCGATATGCACATGAAAATATCTTTTCTAGACTGGAAATACCAAAATAGGTGATGATACCATATTATATTTAAGAACATTGAGAATCTCTTGATGATGCTCATTCCATTGGAATTTAACATCTTTCTTCAATAACTTTTCCATTGGAGTTGTAACCTCAGCATACCTCAGATAAATTTTCTATAATACCCCGTATGCCCCAAGGTAATTCTCAACTATTTCATTGTTGTGGGTGGAGGTAGGTATACAATAATCAAAATCTTGGCAAGGTCCATTAAGATTCCGTCTCGACAGAACACATGACCCAACACGATACCAAAAGGAGCACAAATAATACATTTCTTCAAGTTTAGAGAAATCTAAAACCGTCTACATCGGTCAAGCATCATTCTAAGACTCTCAATATGATTTTTCACTAGCCCATAGAGCGTCCAATCGTCAAAATATACTTCAAGAAATTTATGGATGAAATATTTAAATGCAGCTACTACTATTCTAGAAAAAATATTAGGGGCATTCTTGAGTCCAAAAGGCATTACCATGTATTGGAAGCATCCCCACTATGTCGCAAAGGTCATATTGTACCGATATTCCTTTGCAATTCTTATTTGGTGGTAGCCATAAAATCCATTTGTAAATGAGTACAATTATTGTCCTCTCACACTCTCCAATAATTTATCTATGAACGGGGTCGAGAATGGTTGAAAAAAATGCAGACTTCACCATTTTTCTTGTCCTAAACCACCATAGGACTAATCCATTTGGATTCCTTGGTAGGTTCTATAAGGCCTACATCTAGCATCTTGTCTAACTTTGTCTTGACCTTCTCTTTATATCTCGGATTAAGTCTATATGGTCGCTACTTGACAGGTTTTGCGTAGAGATTTAGGGGAATCTTAATTTCTCCTAGATCTCCAATAATCCCCTTCATCTTTGAAAAAATAGTCAGGAATATATCCTATAATTCATGCAGTAAGTCTGTAATTTTCCCTACTGTCTCATCATCCCAATAGTCTCCAATATTGACAAATTTTGGTTTTTTCGATGAACCAATATTCACCTTCTTTTTTTTGAGGGGATTCAAAAATATGTCATTTGATAAGCCTGAGACTTTCACTACTCGAATACCCTTAGACTCAGGAATATGTATGTCACATGGATCATTATCATTAGGTTCATTGGATACATTATAGCATTCCATCCAATCTTGAACTATGACTCTGCTCTGAGGGAAACTCGACATCGGAACATGGATGTCGTAAAAAATATTTATTCTTATAACTTTCAGAGCAACATCAATCATTGGACTGCCATCAGTAAAGCTGAAAGTATGTGTGAAAATAGTAGGTGGCTCTTCCCATTATACAATATATCATCGTAGATCAAACATTGTGTACGAGTTTCTCAGTATCATATCCCAAGTATGTAAAACCGATGAACCCATTCCTGTCGTGGTGACGTCTTCCATGTCACACAACAATTTTCAATATTCTCAACATGATTAGTCAATCCCATATATTTCTGGCCAGTATAAGACATATTCTCAGCAAATCTTATTTCTAACAACCGTTAGCATTGAGGAGAGTCTTAAATAGATTTCTTATGAGAAATCCACCACCTGGTGAGTGTAGCCTTTAATAAAACATCTAGTGCCAACAAGAGCTGAGGTTCTAACACTTTTTATTCAAACTCTGTAAGAGTTTTTCCAAGTTCGACAATCCTACATAAGTAGGCATATCACATACCTCAGTACCTACCCATCGCACAAATTTCATGATTCTTACACACTTTCGCATCGACACTTCATGTAGACTGTAATGGGGTTTTCACCCCTGTTACGTGTAGAAGAACCAGCCTTACGTCAATGGGACAGTAAGTTAGAGTTCATGGAAAATAGTTAAAACAACAAACAATATCAGTAACAATAAATCAACTAAACATCTACAGCTAAACTAATAAAAGAAAAAAACATGAAATTTATACCTTCTTTTTCTGAAAAATGGGCCACCATGGCCGTCTCGGAATTGGTTCGCCTCTCCACAGGCTGGGTCTCCAGGTAGGTACAGGGAATGTCTCAACATACTGAGTGGGAATGGTATGATGGCAAAAGTGGGGTGTGAATACTGGAGAATAATGGTTTATCACCATACTCACAAGATAGAAAAATGGAAAAAAGGTGTAAGAAGCTTTTGATGGAGACCTTCACACTATTTTTATAATATGTTTTTAAGTTTTTTGACCTTTTCTCTCTTTTAGGGTTTTGGAACCCTATTTAGGGTTTAAATCCCTCTTTAGGGTTTTAATCCCTTTTCGGGGTTTTTAGCCCTTTTTTGGTTTTTTAGGCCCTTTTGGGGTTTTGTGGGATTTTTTGGGAGAGAATGAGGGTAAACCATAGTTGTGAAGGTCAAAAATAAGGGAAATATGGTAGGAATATGATGTATGTAAGTGGTTTAGACCATGCAGATCTTGGTGAGAAATTTTTTTTGTTAACAGATTGCCCCCTGATGTGTGAGGGTATGAGCTCATCGTATGGCTGATGGACATCATAGCATCATGGGAATAGTGGAGAGGTTGTAGAGACCTGTGGAGAAGCTACGCTTCCTTGTACGAACAATAGTGGATTTTGGTTTTTGTATTAATATTGGTTCCCAAAAATGGGTTAGATACATATAAAATGTGACATGTATATGGACGAGGCAGGAATACCCATGCTCATAACAATGTCTAAAGAATAAAAAATGGGATCAAGGCTAAAAAATATGGCAGTTGATCAATATATATACAACTGACGTTACATAATGGTGTCCTCAATTAGATACTGAATAGAATTCTGATCTGAAGAACATATACATAGGAACAATGGCATTCTCATTGAATGCAATATCTTCACAACTGATGCTTTGCAGAGTCTAGAAGTGTACATAACTGGAGGGATTCCATGACAGAGAGTCAAAACCTCTATGGTACCATATTCCACATCAATTATTGGAGATACTTGGAAGCATTGTACTGGGGGCTTCGAAACACTGTTTCCAATGCAACCCAGAAATCACAAGGGACATGAAACTATCTGGGTCCCATAGTAGACTCACCAATGTCCTAGAGTTAAGTGAAAACTAGGGTATGTTACCAAATAATGCACAGACCAATACCCTGTATGAATCTAAATGGTGTGATGATGTATTTGAAATCGAGCACACGAGACAAAACCACCCAGAGAGGCACTAATGACTCCTCTCAAGTGGTCCAAGGAACTCATCAATAAGGTGAATGAAACCAGGATACAGGGACCTCTGGGTCTATCCTCTAGAATAAATGTGTTGATTTTGATAGAGGGAGACTTGCAACTAATCAAGGAAATAATGTTTCCTTGATGAGAAGCATGAGGGGGATAACCAAATATGTGGGACAATCTGGGAACTAACATACTGAATGGGGAAACAAGGGAAGGGGATTACGGGGGACTCAAACTTCCTTTGTTCAAATTATGATGACAGGGCTGACCTGGAAGCAAATGAACTTGACTCATGGGAGAGGGATCATGGATGTAATACCAAGAATGTAACTGCGAATGGGAAATACTGAGGGAGGTAACTAGAATATGAATACTTAGGGGATCCAAGGAAGACCCATTGTAGAATAATATGAAAAAAGGAGACCCAATTGGGGGAAAGCTGTGAAACTGCAATATATGGGGTGGCGTCGAAATACACCATTATGATATGATCTCATGGATTTTTAGTGAGCCCGAGAAATTAAATGCTCGATGGTGTTTTCAATTTTAGAGAGTCTGAAAATAGGAAGAAGACTCCAGCGAGGTCTCTTTTTTGTTGATAGTCTCCTATTCCCGGAAAAGGATAAAAGTGTACATAGGAGAGCTGACCCAGATTTTTTTGGGGGATAGGAGACTTCTTTACCGTTGGTAGTCCAATCAGGCTAGAAAAGGTTAAACCTGTACTAACTGGATGATCATTACAAGCATGAACTAAACCAAGTCTGCTTGACGATATTTCCTTGATGAGAAGGATGGAAAAGAGCTGAAAGACAACCCACAATGAGATTTTTTGTAAAGTGTGGTCCGAATGTCTGAGAAATCGTAAAAGGATACAAAGGGAAATGTTCTTGGCTTGAGTGTGTCGAGGTGGTCCTTTTCTTATGATAGTTTACATAGTCCAAAAAAAGGAGATAAACAAGGCTATATAAACTCCCTTTCAAATAATTTAACGAGCGTGAAAGGAAGCAAGTGTGCTCGACAATATTTTCATTCGTTTAGGATTCAGAAAAGAGCTTAATAGAAAATTTGTAATGGTCAATCAAGCAAGGGAGAAGTGTTCGATATATGGAAATAGGTTGTGTTGTGAACATGAAATATGGACATAAATGTAGAACACTAATGGCCCCCCCTTTTGAGATAATGGATGGCGATCAAAGATGGCCAACTTATGTAGTATGGATGGAATGAGTGGCTTGTGAACATGCCAATACATATAATGGGGGATTCGCGTGATGGCACATGACTTGAGGTGAATTCTAAGAAATGGCATAGAAAACCATAGTGAGAAAATGAAATAAGGGTCTCGTCAAAGGACATAGTACATAAAACCGAACCCGGTAGTGAAAACGACGTCCCAAATGGACTCTGGATGACCCTGTGGCGTTCGAAAGAAAACTAGACCCAATGGAGGCCTATAAACAAGGGGGGGACCACATGCCATGTGTCATTGTTACTGTTCATCACTGAGTTGGAGTGGAGGACCCCAGATCTCTTTTGATAATTTCTTTCATTTCAACCTGTGGCTGTCATATTCGTGACTTGCAGGTAAGAGTACTCGTCAAAACCATCCTTTTATTGGTTTACATTTGGTTTTTGCTCATATAGGTGCCCTTGCTGAGCTGGAAGGGTTTGTAGGGTCAGTTCACAATTTTCGAGGGAAAATCCATGACCAGGGTTGCTCTTGTTGGCCAGACAGTCACGACCTATTCACACTTTTCAAAGAGATAGGCGGGACCTGGGGCACATCTTCTCAGCAAAAGAGTGTGACTGAGTCACATCTGTTCAGTGATTAAGCGTGACTTGGGTCGCCTAGAATGGATGAATAGAAGCGACTTCATCCCTGGANTGGGTCACATCTTCTCAGCAAAAGAGTGTGACTGAGTCACATCTGTTCAGTGATTAAGCGTGACTTGGGTCGCCTAGAATGGATGAATAGAAGCGACTTCATCCCTGGATGATTTTTCTTGTGTGACATTGAGCTTGATAGGGATTGGTTTGATGTGTAGTATGTCACATCCAGTGGGGAGAGAGCAGGATATTGGTACCTTGCGAGGGCAGGAATTAAGAGATGGGTCGGTGGTGGATAAACTTTCTTGGAGTGGACTGTTGAAGTACTTCCAGATCCCACTTATGCGAACCATGAGACTACTACTGGAAACACTAGTGGATTTCTGGGACATAGATATGGAGTGCTTCATCATACAGGGGGAGATCACGCTCTCTGATGTTTACTTCCTGACTGGGCTTCTGAGTCTTGGTGTGATCAGCGACACTACGCTGAAGCTCACACATGGTGTGTCACTAGATGACCTTTGTGAGAGGCACTGCTATGCCTTGGATTCAGTTGGCGGGTCATAAATTATTATGTGTGACATTGAGGATCTCATGACTTGAGTGGTGGCAGCGATGGTGCTGCAGATCTTGGGGTCATCTGGGCCACACAAGATCTTAGGGGGGAAACTCCAGATTGTGGAGAGCATCATGAGGGGCACCTACTATGGGTGGTCCCAGATGTATTTGATCATGGTTCAGCATTCGTTGGACCATGCCAGGACTATGGAAGGGATTTTTGTTTCCCCTCATTTTTGTGCTCTTTCTTTTTTGAGCGACTGCCGACCCTTTGACTGCATTTGGCGGTGCGGGATGGCGGGCCTCAGGAGCCTCGTATGCAGAGGTGGAGTGAGATGCTGATCCGGGAGGGAGGTGGCTTAGTGGGTTGATTCTTTGCTTGGGAGTTGTTAGCATAGTGGAGGTAGCTACCATTCCTCATCAAGGACTACCCGTACATAGGGATGGACTACAGAGGAGATCTGGAGATGCCTCACCCTCTAGGATAGGCCTGGGGACCTGATGGTATGTATACATGATTTTTTATGTAGTTACATTCATATTTATTTTACTAGCTTAGTAGTAGCCGGTTTATGTATAGATACCGGTGATAGACTTGTGTGTATGTGCAGACATCAGACCACACCCGCAAGTAGGGTATGAGTGATGGAGGGGCAGGGTGGAGGGGTTAGATCCACCCGCCTAGGGGCACAGGATGGAGCGGAGGACCTTGGAATCTCTTTTTCAGCATGTAGATCACTTACTAGAAGGGGTTATTGATGACGACTAGCAGCATCTAGACGACAACTTGATCATCGCCTGTTACCGCGTGCCTCCCGAGTGGATCCCATTGATGAAGAGGATAGCAGTCACGACTGAGTATGTTTGAGCGGTGGCCCAAGGTGACACTTTAATGGAGGATGAGGAGGACTCTATTGATGAGGAGGATACAGAGTCAAAGTACCAAAAGGAGGACTTTGATTTTGATTAGCAGCTAGTGTTGTTGCCCCTAATGCGGATGTGCACTTAGGATTTTTGTATTGATATGTATGCTCAGCCGAGAAAGATTATGGCACTTCTCGTTTTGTACTGAACACTATTGTATGATGTTATATTTATGCACGTGATGCACTTTTTTATGGTTTTTATATGATTATTTTTATGATGATGATGCTTATATGATGTATGTGACTTATGTATGCATGATTATATGATGATGCATGAAGCAATTTTATTTCCTATATGCGATGATGAATGTGCCACTCTAGAATGTCATTAGCCATTTGGTCTGTTACACTATTGAGATGTTTGGGAACATGTATGAATGTGATGGATTCAAAATTTCTAACCAACTATTTAGTGCACATGAAATTTATAAAGAGACAAGGATTTCATACCCGGTGGCAATTATTCAACTAGGAGACAAACAATTGGGATTCTAAGAAGACATCAAGGTGACGAATACCCAACTGGAGGGCAGCAGCTAGGAGACCAATGACACCATCATACTCATCTTGGTTGTTGGTATAAATACCAACACACATTCTATCAATATGGATCAACTCATGTGATGGGGAATAAATGACCCACGCAGCCGAGGTGAGAGTAGGAGACCATCTACTTGCTTCGTTAGTGAATCTGATGTAGTGAAGCATAGTAGGATCCATCTGGAGAAAATAATGAAACAAACTGTAAGACTCGTAACAATAAAGATGTAAAAAAAAAAAAACTATCATACAAGTGATTCATGGTGGTGGTATCAGGCATAGAATCTATTGAGGTAGAGCCCGTTGCAGAGATTCTTCAAGAGTTTTTCGCCAGAGTTAGAAAGAATATATGCCCCCTTGCCGAGGCAATGATGAACAATATATGGGTCGTACCACATGGATTCAAACTTCCCTTTACCCAACTTATCGTTGGCTTGGTCATAAATGAGGACCATATCGCCTTCACTAAAGGTGCAAGGGTGGACATGGGAGTCAAAATGTGACTTCTACCGATTTTTAGCTGCTTGAATTGCTTGGAGGGAAGCACGACAGTCCTCATTTGCCCGTTCAAGCAAAATAAGGCGTTCTTCTAATGGCGAGTTATCAAGGAGGAGTTATCGGGCAAGGCAGAGTGATGGAATCTGGCACTCAATGGGAAGTATCGACTCGACACTGTGGACTAAGTGGAATGGGGTAGAGACGATGGTGGTCTTTGTTGATGTTCGGCAGGCCCAGAGGGATGAGAAGAGAATATGGTTCCAATTGGTTTTATGGTTTCCCACCATCCACTGGAGCATGGTTTTGATGATCTTGTTGACAGCCTCAACTTGTCCATTTCCTTGGGGGTAGTATGAGGAACAGTACTGGTGTTCAAACTTCAACATGGTTGAAATCTTTGTCGAAACAATGTCTTTGAAATGACGACAGTGGTCAGAGACTATCTGTTGGGGGACACCGAAACGTGTAATGACGTGGTTGAAAAAGAAACGCATCGTCGTGTAAGCTTTGCAATTGAATGTAGGCATAGCCTCATTCCATTTAGTGAATAATCGACAACCACGATAATGTAGTTATGGTCGTCGATTGAGGTAGGATTACAAGTCATGAAATCGATTTCCCACTTGCATAAGGGACCAGCTGTGACCATGGGATGTAATGGCACAGGGGGAATACTTGATTTTGGAGAAAAGAGTTGACAACTGTGGCAATGTTTGATGACCTGGATGCAATTGGTAAAAATGGTAGGCAAAAAATAACCATCACAAAAAATCTTCTGGGCAGTAGCCAAACCAGAGAGGTGGCCACTGCAGGATTCACTGTGACAGTCATTACGGACCACTAGTAGAAAATGAGAAATTAATGACTAAAATCAGGCTATAAATGACTATTTTTGAGTCGGTGACTAATAGTAGCAAATTACCACTATCTTATAGCTAGTTGTATTTCACTAGTCATTAATAGCTTGACTTAGTAGTCATTGATTTAGTCATTGATAGACAATGATTTAGTCATTGATAGTCAATGATTTAGTCATTGATAGTTAATGATTTAGTCACTGAGTTAGTCATTGATTTAGTCGCTGATTTAATCACTGATTGCAACCATTAATGACCAAATATACGACTAAATAAACTACTATATGTTAACATATTAATGACTAAGCTAAATACGACTAAGATACGGGAAATTAGCTACTAATAGTTGTATATATGTGAATTTAGTCGTTTTTGTAGTCACAAATTTATGATAGGGCACGGAGGAATCGAACCACCAACCTCCTGCCTATAATTAGGCAGGCGCTCTACCATTGAGCTAGCACCCTTTAAGAAGTTGTTATTGCTTGACAATGATGATATTCAAACAAATTTATGATAGATATCAATATACAAACTACATAATTATTATCATGGATGGTTTTATTAACAATCCAGCAAACCACACTTTAAGAATTGAATTACCCACTTTGTAAAACATTATATAGTTTAAATCAGTATCAAAAAGTCCAGGAAGTGATTTACCTATTGAGACACCACAACTCAAAATACAGACTTTGTTAAGAGGAGCCTCTGGATTAATTTTGGCAACACAACCGACATGCACAATAATGTACTTGCTAAAAGTCGATGTACCAAGGAAATGGTAAATCGGTTTTCCATTGATTGAAAACCTTGACTTTCCATCATTGATCATAACCCCTCTTTCAGTATTAATCCTTAGCAGATCACACATGTTGCTCTCCTCTGACTTGCAGTGTCTGCATTCTCCACATTCTCCAGTAAATACAGGAAGCACACTGTCACCCTCCTTGAGGTCAGTCACCCCTTCTCCAACACTCTCAACAATTCTGTGTCAACCATGTTATAATTATAATTATAATTAGTAAGCAACAAATCACCAGAAAATTCATATCATTTTTCCCTCTTGAAATTCTACATCTCTGCTACTATGACTAATCAAATTTTCTCAATTTTTTTTTAATACAAACTTCATGGCAAGAACAGAGTGTATACAAATTTTTTTTTTGAGATTGAGGAGCATTTCATCTTTCAATGCCCCATCTACTACAAGATCAAAGGAAGGTTCCATTTTCTATTCAGAATAGAAGGGACAACTTGTTGTGCCAAGTGAGAAGAGTACCAGAGACCTTTACGATAAAGCGAATAAGCCTAATAACAGAACCAAGATCCCATAAATGAGGTACTAGTGGTGTCCAACCGATAGCCCCTATTCAAAGTTTGATGATCATATAGCCATCAATAGAACTAGACAAGTCTAGAGACATAAACCTTTGGCCCCTGATAAAAGTCTCCATTTTACTGTCCTAAAAAGCATTTGAAATTGTTGTCGCAGGAGGGATTCTTCCCATAGCACCCATGTCTTAACATTGCTATTAACTTAGACCAAAAGAATAATAAAAGCAATATCACTTTTTCTTTATATATTCATTTCAACATCATAAAAATTCATGTAACTAACAAGACACTCACTACAGTAATATCAGTCATCTAACTATCAGCTCAAAGTCCTGTACTATGAAGCCCTGTACTATGAAGCCCCTCTTATTTTCAACTTTCAAAACTTAAAATAAGTCAAAGAAGTGAAGAAAAAATTAAAAACACATAACATTAACATGTCTAAGATATGGAAATGAAAACATTTCAATGACCCTGCTTGGCACTGGGAGGTCCTCAAAATAGCAAACATAAAACACAAGTCAACAACAAAAGGTAAATAATCCCAATGATAAAATCAATAACATCAAATAATTCCAAGGCCTCTGAGATCTTCAGAAAGTGAAGAATAGGCCAATTTGAGAATGAGGCAACCATCTACAGTGTTATTCAGAGAATGGGGCAATGCCACACCACTGATAGCCAACTGATAATTTACTTCATCTGCTTTAATCTTCTTTTCTAGATATGCTCTCAAAACAAAATATACAGAATTCATAGAATTAAGTACAACATCTACATGCATGAACTGAAAAACCAATGCCCTTGCAAGAAAACAGTGCTTTCCCCTTGCAAGTTCTGCTATAAAATAAGGGGGCGCCACGCTACCAAAGAAAATGGGCATTTGTTGATATATTCTTGAAATGCAAGCCTGACCTTCATTCCTTCGTATACAATGTACATAAATGGATTTCTTGCAGAAAGTGTGCTAGTTGACCCAGTGCATTACAAATACAGGAGAAAATAGTAGCAAATTCAGGATTATCAGCAAGGGATGGCAGAAGACCCAGATATAATATATGTGCTACCAATCCAATATCTATATCACCAAATTCATCATTAACATTATTTGCGTGTTCCTTCATGTCAAATATGTTAGTATGCTTTACTTTATCCTCAAGTATCTTTAATGTTTCAAGACAAAGGGAATCATATGGAAATGGCAAGGGACTTTTTAACACCACAACAGGTTGTATTTTAGCCAACATTGAAATTTAATTCCATGCCTCGTCCTCAGTAATCAACAATGTACTTTTGTTTGAAGATGTTTCATCTAGCAAGTTCACTTCCAATTGGCACTGTTCAATGAGCTGCTCAATAATTATCATCCAACAAATATGAAATGTACAAAAAGAGGTAACTCTATTGGGTTCCTCACCTGTCATTGCTTTTGGCTCATGAAATGCCTCCCATCCATCATCCCACTCAGCTTCCTTTTTCCAATCATCATGAGCTTCGGTTGCCTCTTTTGTATTTTTATTTTCAGTTCCTCAATTCTCAGTCTTGAGAAATTATTCCCACTCTTTCAGAAGAGATTCTAATGCCGATAAGTGTGGTTTAGATACAGCATGAGCAGCTAATGCAGAAAACAATGATACTGCTGAGTCAACTGTCACCAAGTCCTCTCTATTTACTTCTACATATTGCCAGAGATCAGATATCAACTATGTTGACTTGAGGGTAACCAAAGCAGTTTTAACTTTTGAACCCATGAACATTTGATTGTTCTCTTTCCTAGAATGATTATCCATACCCAAATAATGGAAGGCATCCCATCTATCCCAGGGTAATAAAGAATTGTCCTATATACCAAAAGCTTGTATACACCCTCTTCCCACAATACACTGTAGAAGTTCCAAGGCATAAACTTAAACTTGATTAGGTAGATGCATATCTTTAGCAAATGTACTCAACCTTGACCAAACTGCATGTCTTACCCTTTGCAAGATAATAAAATCTGGTTTTGTTGGCTCAAAGGCATTGACTTTTTTATCCCCATAAGAGATACAAGCAAGTGATCACAACAGATTACATAAATGTCTGGTTCTGAGCTTGTTGATTTCAATTGCTGAATCTTTGAAAACCTGGGAATGTATCTTCCTTAGAACAGTATCGATGCAAGTTACATATGCCTCGTGAATATCTTGAAAGGCATCAGCATCTTTAATTCTAGTAGCTCTAAGTTTTTCCTTGCATTTATCTGTTGCTTCCTGATGAACCTTATGATCATCATATTTTACCCTGCTATCTGAGATAATGTTTTCTTTCTTGAAAGCAAATATGAAAAACATCTCTAAAGGAACAGCCTGCAATAATCATTATTGTTGGGCAATTCAAGAGAATTTCTAAGCCAAGTCAATTTTTCTGTATCACCAACATTTGATACACATTCTGGCCCAAAGCTTTCTTTTAAATTCATGTGGTCGGCAGACAAAATTTCATATAAGAAACCAAGCCATTCCTTGTTAGATGCATCAAGTGCAGTGTACACAGTTGAGTTCATTCCTTTAAAAAATCTTCTGCATGCTCCAAGAGTTCATTCCAATGTTCTGAAATTTCAGCTTCAATTTCCTCATTTGTCCACAATTGTCAGACAAGGAGAGATTTTTAAATTTTGCACAAGCACCTTCATGAAACAAAATCTACAGTTAATTGAATTTTTTGCCATTATTTGCATGTTTCATGTGTGCTAAGAAATAAATAAGAATATACAAGCTTCAATAATGTATTGCAGGCAAACACTACATTAGATTTCCACCACGTAAGAATAGATGAAGTTCATACCTCTGATCTATTGACTCCATACATGCTTGCTAAATCAAATACATCTGATAAACACTCTTTTTCTTCATTTTGACAGACTCAGCCAAAAATAAAACTACCCTTTGTATGTAATCAGTATCTCCAGAAAAAAATCTGCTTGTTTCCACCGCAGGAATTATTTGCTAGAAATTCCTGGACTGATCAGTTCGTTTTTATTGTTCTTCAATTCTAGAACTCCATTCCTTCCAAAAGGTTGCCTCTGTTTCCTCCTATTTTCCCCTGCACTCTGAATGATAAAATCTGTAAGGTAGTTGGAGAGAAGATGCAAGGTAGGTGAACAAAAGAAACAAAGAGAAAACATAATAAACTAAATATCCCAGCTATTTTTTTTCCAATGAAAACCTTGCAGGATCCCCCTCTTCCCTGGAAAACTCCAGATGGAGGGCAGCTCAACTGGCAGCCACAATAGCGGCTAGTAACCCTGAGGGACCTGACCAGATTTCAATCTGTGAATATCCCAGCGATTACACCATCACAGAGCAACCAATTATTTAATATATTTTGGCTGGAAAATTATTATTTTTTAGAAATCAAGATGCAGGATGCACTACCATTCTAATCATATCTAATAAGTATGAGAACTAGACTAAAAATTTAGAAAATTATGGCAACAACAATATAGGCACAACGGGATACAGGAACATAATGCAATTATTTGAATGCCATGCAACTAGCAAGATCAGCCATCATGGATTACCTACAAAACTATTTATTGTCTAAGCTATTTGAATTGATCAGAGATATGGACCAAGGGGAGAGGCACAGACAAAAGAACTTCTAAGTTCTAACCACAAATGAGATGCCAAAACTTGCTTAGAGAATAATACTGTATTCTCAAATATTGATGATCTGTATGTTGTAAACATAATTAAATAATAATAATAATAATAAAATTATTATTATTATTAAATAATAAATTTACAAATTAATGAAGTGGGATGACCTAATGAAAGGTCATGACCAATTATCCATGGTGACCAGCCAATGTATCATATCTTTTATTCATTATACATTTTATTATATACACTTATCCTTTATGAATTTTGACCTGTTGTCCTTAAAAATAGATATTCGGTAACTGAACTATGTTCGTAGTTGAGAAGCGAATTCTGTTTTTTTCATTTGGTAATAGAGCTTCGTGCTGATATGATCTTTGGCCACATTTTTTTTAGACTTTGTCTAGCCCGGATTTTAGCCACATATTTACGAACAATATCATAGTTTTTCTGACTTTCCAGGCCATTGAACATAATATGCGGCCATCTTCAGTTCAAATTCCAAAAAGATTTTAAAATTTATAAAAAAATACCAGTTCAGTGGAAGTTTCGAAGAAACCCAAAAATAAAGAAAATTTGCTGCAAGTTTTGAAGAAACACAGAAATAGAGATAATTACTACACTAACAGCCCTCCGTTTTGCTGACAATGTCACTGCAATTTGAGTGGGGGTAAAAACGTGTTACTATCTGTTACCCTCCAGATTCTTTCCAGTGTGCCATATCAGATGTACAAAAGAGGAGGGGTCCTTTTTCATCGTAAAGGCCAAGTTTGAGCTTGTCTTAGGTAAAAGAGTTGGTCTAGTGTGGCTCAAGACCCTTGGTTTGGTCATGGAATGTCTTCTTGGTTTTCATTTCAAGGAGTTGTGACATGGTGGCTTTGTTAACTACCCCTTGGTGGGCGGAAATCCCCCATCATGTTGGGCATTTAAGCCTTGGGTTGGTGATCTGATGCTTCTTGGGATGACTACATTAGGACACATGGCTTAGGGGATCCCAGCCACACTTCTGTTTATGCTATGTGGAAAGTGATTGTGCATGAAAGGGTTGTCATACCCGCGTGAGCACACCTCATGGATACCCCCTGGACCTCTTTCTTTGTACTGCCCCTTCCTCTTGATCATCCTAATCATCAAGGTCAAATCGCCCACCTTCTTTGCAAGCTTGAAGAGGCCATACCACTTAAAGAAAGAGGGTGTTGAGGGAAAAAGCACAATGTTGGGATTAGATGGGGCACATGACATCTTCCATCCAGGATCAATGTTTCAACATGTTGTAGCACTTCATTATTTTTATCATTATTTTATGTTCTATGAGGTTCAGTCCCACAATTGTGGGTGACAAACCTTAAAAAATTCATTTTAAGTCATTTCAATACATTTTAGGTAGGTCAGCTTAGAGGAGTGAAACACTGAAAAAGGTATTTTTTTTGGAAAGGCATGTCTTCTCACATATAATTAAGACACTCCTCGTTTATTTGTAATTCAAAATCATGGGATCAAATAAAATCTTATTCTTATTTCTCCTTGTGTATTCTTGGCTAAGTGGTGCGTACCCATTTCTTTGAGCAAATTTGTCGTTTCTAAGGGTGGACTGTGATGTGGGGGCTTGTTTAATATCTTTTCAAGGCTTTTTAAAAGTGAAAGGATTGTTGGGAGGGTTACTATTTTTTCTTTGAAGTGCTCCTTGTTATGCTCAAACTAGTGGGCCAACACAGCTAGGTTGTGTAGAGTCTGATCAATAATTCTATGGCTCTATATTGCATCCCATGACCTCTATGGTTTGGGTTTCACTCTCCAAGCGCACACTGCTTCCTAGCATACTACCAATGGTCAATTGAAGGATTGCTCATTGTAAAGGTCATCCAAGTAGGTCTAGTGGTGCCATCTCGCTCTTGGGGGATGGTGGCAACTTGCCATGCCAATATTGTGGCTCGTAGTGCTTGGATTGATAATCTACAACCTAGCTTGGCATCCGGTTTCCACCCTAAGCCATTGTTGGTCTCCCTGCATTGAATGGTAGCTAGAGTTTTAGTTTGTTAGTTACTTGTTTCAATATTTTTATGTAGCCCTGCGAGAGTGTGCCCCTTCACAATCTATCAGCAATCTATGGGCATAATCTAGATTAGGTATTTGCTTAAGCTTGCACTTGTTGATGTTTACTTTTTGCAACACGCCATTTTCATAAAATGGTTTTTTAATAGGATTCAAAGGAAGCATTTTTTTAAAACAAAAGAAATTCAGCACATCAACAAAGTAGAAATGATGGATGACACACCCAAAGAACCAAAACTTGACAAGGAAGTGCGGTTGACTACAGCATGGTTTGATTCACACCTTTGGAAATAGTGGCAGACATGCATGTAGAAAGGGGGTGCCAATTAGACCTAGAAGGCAGGAGATCAGTAAAGGAGAAGAAACCAGAGCAGTAGGAGAATATCACCTTAGGCCTAAAGCAGTTTACACTCGAATCATAGCAACAACAGATAGTCGTATCTAGCCTTCAAACACAGAAATATGGCCAACATATGGATACAACCATATTTGGCTATATACATGGAAAATACATTCAATGTACCCCTGGCCATACTTTAGTTGTATCTTGACCACATTGATCATATTCAATTGTATTTTGGCAGTATCATATCATATTTTGGCTGTATTTATCGTATTTCAGTCGTATTTTGGCCATATTTTGGAATACTCTTGTATCTCTGTCATATTTGTTTTATTCAAGTATAGAATTTTTCCATATCATATCAGATACCATTGGTATATAGTAACTATGTTTCAATAACATAAACATGAGGCCTTAAAGAAAGGAAGAAAGACTATGGGCAGAAGAATAATACTAGAGCATATACCTTGTCGACTAAGACCAACTATAAACACTGGACTCAATCTTCTTGCAGCCTGAGAAACCTAATACACATGCATGCAAAGAATATCTTGGAATATAACAAGAACAAAGATTAATATCTTGGAATATAACAAGAACAAAGATTAATATATTGGAATATAGGGGTCTCGAATCTCAATTTCCCAACATAAAAAAGGATTCCTTAAGATTAAGATTATCAACAAGAAACCAGACATTTTATTTATTACGAAACATAGTTACCCAGTGACAAGATGGAAAAATTGGTTAATCAAGTCTGGAGAAGCTGCAAATGTGTGCAAAAGCTCAAACAGGAAGTGCCCAAGTTTTTCAACACTTTGGAATACAAAGACAGTAAAATCTGAAGCAGGAGCAGTTCCATTGGCTGTCCTGCTCTCTATTGAGAAGATTTGGAAACATTCCATTCAAATTTGAGAAAATGTGGTCAACATGCTCTTAGCTATCTGAAAATTATTGATCAACAGTGGAAAGAGGGCAACTACTTCTATGGCACAAGGATGTACGTCCCTCAAAGGAAACTGATGTTTCTAAAGAAGAATCTTGAACAGTG
Organism: Pseudotsuga menziesii; assembly: GCA_001517045.1. Classification (NCBI taxonomy): domain Eukaryota; kingdom Viridiplantae; phylum Streptophyta; class Pinopsida; order Pinales; family Pinaceae; genus Pseudotsuga; species Pseudotsuga menziesii. Next base: position 1,140,925 of record LPNX010897916.1, read on the forward strand.
GAATAGGGAAGCATGTGGAATATCTTCCATCAAAGTGAGCTACATGAAGCACAAATGGCATACATATATCTAAAACAGAATCCAAGAAGGCCTTCTAGATGAGTTATCCACCCAGGGAAGTAACCTGGTGAGTAAAATTTACACAACCCACAGGAGCTCAAAGAGATTAGAAAAAAAAAGAACTTACAGTTAAATGGCCCAAGAGAGTGATAGGAACACCATATTTTTTTTATCTTTTCCCCAAGGAAAATATCACAGAATAGTCCTCCTGCTTCCCTAAAATATCCAGACGAAGGGCAGCTCAGCCACCAACCACAATAGCTCCTGGAAACCCAGCAGGACTATGTGGGACTCGAACTTCAGCCAGACTAGAATCAGAGACCTCATGGTGAACTCCACCTTGAAACAGCCCATTCAAACCAATTGAGCTAACCCACTGCACCGATAGAAGACCAGATATGCTCAGAATACCACAATTAAAAATTAAGAACTTCAACAGAATATCAAAACTCAAATCAGGATGGGTTAGTAACAGAGGACAGGGGTAGTTGCATCTTCCATCAGGGACTATTTTCAGAATCTGGTCCTAGAACCCCAGTTCAATAGAAACAAGGCAATTCAAAAGGTTGGATACGCTTTCCCATGGTTGATTTCAAAGCAATGGGACAATTAGCTTGTTAAAGTGAGTTATGATGTATGAAGGCTTCAGGACCCACCAGTTCTGCATATTTTATCAGGACTGTTGGCAAATAATCAAGGAGGATGTATGGAGAGCAATGGAGAAACTCAGGAGGCCCAAATCTGTTTTGAAAGTTCTAAGCACCACTCATATAGCCCTCATCCCAAGAAAATAAATTTGTTTGCTCTAGATGAGTATAGGACAAACTCACTATTCAATACTTCTTATGAGATAGATAGTCATCAATAGACTTCAAAAGGTTCTTGGATGATTTAATTTCCAAAGAACAAAGTGGTTTTGTTGTAGGGAGAATGCCCATAGATGGAATTATTACTGCTCAGGAAACGATTCAATTGAAGAAATCTTCTCAAAAGCCAAGCTGATAAATTTATATCAAAGGCATATGATCATATCAATTGGGACTTCATTATCAAAATGCTTTGCATCTCCCAAGATTGGAGGAGTTGGGTGAGAGTTGAATTTTCTCTATCTCAGACTCATATATTGTATTTTCAATTTTCATTAACTACTCTAAATATGCTATGAATTGGCCCTTTTCTGGTTGCTCAAAATAAGGGCTTAGGGGAGGGGAAATCAGCATTTTGGGCCTAAAATCCAACAGGAACCATTTGGATTGGTTGAATTGCAGATATCACATGTTAACATTACACAATCCAGTTGCATTATATTTGAGGGTGTTGAATCCATTTCTGCATTAAAAATGGCAATTCCATCAATCGAAAATTGCGTTTTCAGCAAAGATTGCATTGCCAGATTCTAGTGATGGAAAACTGGAAAAGGTCAAAAACATAGGATATTTAGCCACCTTTTGATTAATCATTAATGGTTCTCCTTCACTCCTGTTTGTCCCAAATAGAGGAACTAGAAGGACAAGGCAAGGAGCTAGAAGGACAAGGCAAGGCCCAGAGAGATGGATCAATAAAATTCAAAAGATAACAGCAAATAAAGGGTGTCTAGATTGCAGAAGGAAAGGATCAGAACTCATCTTCAATTGTTGACGACACACTATTGGCAGGTAAATCCACAATTCCTGAAGACTGAAGATTGAAGCAGCTCTTACAAATCAGATGCTTCTGGAGGTAAATCAAAATTCTTCTTCAATACAACCATCAGGATTCAAGTACATATAAGCATGGTACTCCACTTCAACAAGACCTCCCATCCTTCAATTACAATATATTTTGGGGTACCTTTATCCAAAGAACCCTTCATGTGTCTGAAGTGGGAAGAAGTCATCACCAAAATCCAAGCAAGATTGGAGAACTGGACCTTTAAAAACTTTCCGTAGGGGGGTATGCACCTTTATAAATGTATTCTTCAAATCAATTCATGTGCATGTCTTTTCATTATTCAAGGCTCCTGTTAGAGTTATCAAGGAATTGGCGCATAATAATAAAAAAATGCTTTGTTTAATGGTGCTGGACAAAGTAAAAATGGACCTTAGTAGCATGGAATGAAGTCTGTGCTCATAAGACTAAAGGGGAATTGGTATTGGAAATTGAAACTTCCTAATATTGAATGGAAATATGCATAGAATATTACTGACAGGGACTTAACAAGAGTCAACGACTTTATAGAAGGGTCCTCCAACAAATTTCTCTTGGGAGTATGCATGGACCCAATCGCAACCTTTAGATAGATAAATTTTTTCAGCATCCCTGATGATCTTTCAAAGCACTGAAACCCAGTATATACCCCTAATACAGCACAACATCCCTGATGACCTTTCAAAGCACTGAAACCCAGTATATACCCCTAATACGGCTCAGCAAGCCAGCATACAGGTTCTGCCAAATGGGCCCCAAGTCCAACAGATCCCTATTGAACAGAGGAAGGAAAGAACCTTTTCAACATTAAGGATGGATTGAGGTGACTAACTACCAAGAAAATGAAAGGATCCCACAACAGGGCCTGCAAATATAAAACAAATGGACAAGATAAGGCTATGAGAGAATCGACGAAACCAAATTGCATTCTTCGATGATGAAAACAAGCTGAGATGGAGATGGGACAGTACACAAAAGTTCACAGTCAAACAAGGTTATACCTTCCACCTTCAGGACTTGACAATCTGGATAGAGAAACAACACTTGGAACAAGATCTGTAAGAGGGATTTGTGGCTTAAGGTGGCTGCCTTTCCATGGTTTGAAGTTCAGAAGAAACATAAGCTAATCTACAAAGGTGTGGTTTTGTTGGCCCTCTATATGCCCTAACTGTAAGAAAAACAAAGAAACAGCAAATCATTTATCGGTGAATTGTAAACTATCTTTTACTTGCTGGAATGATCATGAATTTATGATACAAAGTCGAAAGGAAAGTCAAGATCTCTAACCAAATTTATAAGGAATTGGCCTTAAAGAGAGATGCCAGTCAGGAATTATAAATAAAATCTGGGGTATAGAACCCTTCTTCATTGTTCAGAATGTCTGGAAGGAAAAGAATAATGGAATTTTTAGAAACAAAAAGCAATATGAAATTTAGGTATTAAACAGAATGAAAAGGAATACACAAGAAATAATCAAATCTACGAGAGCAATAAGGATTGCTCTTCCCTGGTAGGGAGAAATGGAATTTCCAGATCTGGACATGGGAAATGAAGAGATGTTTATCTTCAAGAGGAATCAAAAACCAAAAAGTTTAGCAATGCCAGATGGCAGAAACTGTGAAAATTACAGCTCACCAGACCACGGTTACACTTTCAATCGTTTACTTTAAAGTTTAAATTAACCCAGAAAAGATAAATGCAACACACTGATAAGCAACCAATACAAAGAAAGGCAAACACAAGATGTACCCTAGAAACCCCAATGGAGAAAACCAACCAGCAGTTTTGTCTTTTACTTCATATTTGTTAATCATCACTTACAAAGACAGGATTCCGGATATGACTCATCGGATCTCAGACTCTTGACTCTCACCGTGCCCAAACCCTCAGCAGAAAAGACAAACCCCAACATAAGATATGACTCACTTCTGTCCTTCACAAGAGATATAACTCCCTCTTGTCACTCAAGAGATATGACTCACTCTTGACCAATATGCAAGAGATATGACTCACTCTTGTCCACTGTGTTTAATACAACTCTCAATAGACTCTTCTACAACATCACTTTATGTCAATACCATGGGTCACAACAAGATTCTGGATATGACTCAACGGATCTCAGACTCTTGACTCTCACTGTGCCCAAACCCTCAGCAGAAAAGACAAACCCCAACAAAAGATATGACTCACTTCTGTCACTCACAAGAGATATAACTCCCTCTTGTCACTCAAGAAATATGACTCACTGTTGTCACTCAAGAGGTATCAATTGCAGACTAGACAATTAAGGATTGTCCCTTCCAAATACTCTCTCATCCCAAGCCTTTTCAATCTTTTATGTGGCAGCAATCTGCGGCTGTCAAAGGGACTGGGCATATTGTTTGGCCATTCAATCCCTACTCTTTTTTGGGTTGAAGCTATTGGAATCAAGGTGGTTTTCTCTCTATAGTAGTCAACTTATTCTGCTTTTTCTGAGGGCTGCAAGTTTTAGGGTAACACAAGCCCTGCTCTTCCATTTTCGAGATCATATCTTTTGATTTTGCTTTTGCTGTCATTCGGGCAGCAATCTGTTTGTGTATTGTCAACTGCACCAATTTCCATTCTCCCCCATTGGGTGTTGGTAGAATGGTAGGAGCAACAGGGATTTTTCAGTTAATGCTGAGACTTATGGAGTGGCATTTAAAATAAGATAGGGAGTGAGACAATGCTAGTGAGACAATGTCAATTAGTGCAGTTGAGGATAACTACGGATGGCAGGAAAGATTCTTATGATCTTTCCCCTTACTAGGAATTTCCCTTGGTATGGAAAATGGCTCCAGGATTTGGTTGTGAACTGTGCGAACATATGGTACGCTCCCCCCAGATCAAAAGGTTTTAAGTCTCTTCATTGTGGAATTACCCAGGCTGGATTCAAACAACATTTACACTTGAAACCCCACTTCAAGGCCTCTATCCACACTCCCTGAACTCTACAATCACTCACTATAGAGAAGCTCCCAGATGTTCCACATCTTATCCCTGATTTTTATAGTATAAGCTCTAGCCCTTGGGGCTCTCAATAACCTATAGATAATGTGGAAGCTGACTCAAAATGTGAAGAACAAGTTCCACAATCTGAAGACGAGGGTGATAGAACAAGAAATAGAAATAATAAAATAAAGAAACAAATTATCTGAGATCAGGAAGCAGTTGCAGATGATGAAAGGAGAGCAGCAGCGAGGACAACAGTGCACTATTATTGAATGGTGAAGCTCCTTGTCGAAATTATGATCTATTTTTAAAAATTTTGGAACATCCACATGCTGCTTGTAGGAGACTATATACTGAAGCAAGACACTGCATAAGGAACCAGGTTACCTTTTTGGACACCCTGCTGCTCAGAAGAAGACTTACCTATTGTCCTTTTTATCATTTTGATCTATAGGATGATATGCAGTACTATAATAGTAACTTCCTAAACAAAATAAAATCCAGACTCAGAAAGCAAGTAGCGACTTTAGCTCTCACCTGGAAGGAAACCTTAGCGAATTTATATGGAAGGAAACCTGTAGCTCTCACCTTCTCCACAATGTCTTGAAATACATCCCTTGAATCATCCTTGGCCTTTTTCATAAATTCTCCAGTCTCACCCTCAATATTTAAACTCCCCTCATTCTCGTCACTCCTTTTCTTCCTCTTCGTCCTCCTCCATTTACTCATCCATACTCTTATACAAAACCCAATCCTTCCTCTTATTCCCATCGTTGGTACAGTTAGCATCCTCACCCACATACGAAACAACTGTAATCAAAAGCATAACAATGTCATCTATCCACTTCATTTAGTGCCACAAGGAAGAACCCTTCTTTCCCATATGGGACTCTGTTCCATTTTCATTGCACTCATCCTCATCACTCAAAGAAGGTTTATCCTTAGGGTTTCCATGGTTTTCAAGGGCCACTCAATGTTGCTTCCCATTAGCCTCTTGGACAGTAGTCACATGGGGGTGGGAAATGGATATAGGATCTACCATCAAAGGATGTTGATCAGAAATATGATGAAGTTGCAGGGAATCGAATGAAAATGGACCACTAGAAAACATTGTTTCATCCATTATATTTCCTTTCATTCAATCTATATTTCTATTTCAATTAGGTTTCAATGTATTTCTATCAGTTTTGGGATATTTTCAGTTTAGTTTTCATATGGGTAACTCTTTATTTTCCATTCCTCAAATCCCAAATGATTTTTATCCATAACATCTTCCCTGATTTCAGAAACCTTCAAAACTTACATGAAACAATGGTGTTTTTAGCATTGAATAAGGCGTCAAAAATGATTTATGCATACCTTAATAAGATTGCAGGGGCGGTGTGTAAGTAGGTACATCCATCATCCTTGTCATATCATCTTGTATTTTTCAGAGAGGTCATGCATAAATGATTCCTGAAAGGCGTATGCGAACGGAATGGGTGTGGGTTTACCAGAATGGGGTGGATGGCGAGACTGCGGACGTGTGGGTGGATGCGGGAAGTCCTTCTCGGGCTGGGCTGGGTAGGTGGAGTGAAGGTGTATATATAGGTGAGGTCGATAGGAGGATGGAACGGATATTACTCCTCGATTAGAAGCTCACCATTCTGACATGGCTACAATGCTTTTAACTTGTCCCCTTCTTCTGTAACTTTAAATATTGCTTGGGAGGAAGGTAGCTGAAAAAAATAAAATAAAATAAAATAAATAAATAATATTATGTGGCATAGTTTTCCAGGAATCTAAGCCTGATAAAACTTTGGTTTGGGAATAACAATTATATGATGCTCTTTTTCACCCTTTATATCATACCCTCCATGTGACGGTTTCCCAAATGGTTCCAAGCTCCATGTGAAGGTTTGTAAAATGGTTTTTTAAATTTAAATTTAAGGTAATTACTTTTTATCTATTTTTATATATAACTATAGTGTAATGGCTAGTTTATTTTGTTTCCTTTTGATCATGATCCTAAAGGAAACCTAATCCTAGCTCCATTGTTAGGATTAGGTGAAGGAAATATTTCCATGCTTGTTTCCTAATTAAAGGAGATACGTTAAAGGTATTTGGAGACTTCATCGAATTATTTTTTAGTGGATTAGTTGCAATTACATTGAATGGTTATAATTGGGGACCAGGGTCCATAACCCTATAAAAATTTAATATTACAAAAAATAAAATATTATTACTCGTTAATCTATTGTAATATAGACATCATCTCTATATGGTCTATAAGGGGGCTCTACACAGTTTTGATATGGAAAACAAAATTAAGGATCTTTTAATATGAGAGATCATATAACTCTTATCAAGACAATATCAAAACAACGTAGCATAGACACCTCTTCTAAAACCCCTTATGATTGAAACACCATCATATAAAAAAATAGAATACAAACTCATGCTAAGTCAATGCTTGGTTAGTCACTCAACCATCCATTTTCTTAAAACCATCCAATTTCTCACTAACCTCCTTTATTTTCAAACCTTTAAAAAATGCCTTGGTGGACTTATATCCCATACAAATCCATCGTGCATGAGGTCAAAGTTGAGTGGCATTGCCTTGATGGATTTCATAGATGAAATAGGATGAGATGAATCCAAGCTTCTCATGCTTGTTTTCCTTGTCAAATTATTTTTGAGTACTTGATTAATTGCAATTACATTGAATGGTCATAATTTGTGGTCCATAACTATATAAAAAGGTAAATTACAAGAAATAACATGTTAGCATATATGAAAAGAAATAACATATTACCAATAGCTAAACTGTTGTAATCGAGACATCATCCCTATACAGTCCAACAAGGAGATCTAAAGTTTTGATATGGGAAAAAACTTATGTATTTTAATATGAGAGTCATTATCATATATTGCATAATATATATGCACTTTATGAACAACCCAAATATAAAATGAACAAACCATATAGGTTGGTGATAAGATAGAGTTGTAGTGCCATCGACTTGGACCAACCACCCCCCAAAAGAATAAAAATAGAAATAATTATATATTGATATATTAACCTACCTACCTAAGCTTCAGTATTATAACCAATATTATCAAGAAAAAAGATAAAAATTCACAATAAAAAGGAAACTTACCATCGATTTTAACCTAGATACCTATGCTTTAGTATTATAACCAGAAAATTTTATCAATTCACAGTAAACCAAGAAACTTACTTAGGTTTTTGTAAGGGAGGAAGCTGATGTTGACTCTAGAGCTGCAGAATTCATGGCCCGCCTCTTCAAGAGCCTCAGCTAGGTTATCTCCAATGTTGTTTTATCCATGGCAGCGATGGCAATTAAATACCGAAATTATAAACCCTCAATAGTGGTGAATATCCATAACAATATCTTCAACAGGTATCGAAGGTGGCCTAATAAATGGCCAAAAATGCCACCCAATTCACACTACTTGCCCCTCATAACCCACTAAACCCTCCTCGCCTCCAGCCAACACAAAATATTTGGTGCCAACCGTCTGTTTGGACAGGCTATTTGTCGCCAACGAGTTGGTTGAGTAGTCATTGACGAAATTGGAGGATGAAATATTCATGGGTTCAGGAAAATATTCATTATCGAATTTGCAATTTTCCATGACACAATTAAAAATGACTAACACAAATGACTAATTCATATTCTTCTAGCTAGTCATTTTTATGTCGTGACTAAATTAGTCATTTATGTTAGTCATTTTTAACTCTGTCACTTACTATCTAGTCATATTTGTTAAATGGTGACTAAATTAGTCATTAATTTTAGTTGTTTATAGTTGGGTCAATCAAAATTGCTCATATTTAGTAGTAAATCACTTGAAAAACCTGTGGTGACTAGAATTTTTAGTCACCTAGTAGCTAATTCCTCATTTTGTACTAGTGGACTTTTTTAGCCTCATCATGGGTGAGGCAACGACGTAATATGGTATCAATGCCCCGATGGTACAGGACATCTCTGATGAGGATATAGTGAGTAGCTTGGTGTCGAATGCGTCGTCAATCTTCGTGGTTGAGGTGGGCCCCAAATTTCTAGGTGCGCAATATGTTGTGGATAAGGTCATCTAGGTAGACTAATATGATGTGGATAAGGTCATGGAAGCATAAAGTCATGGCCCACTAAAAAGTGGATCCAACATTTTTTAGGCCAAATGGCATGACTCAATATGAAAACATGCCCCATGGGGTTGTGAAAGCATTCTTGTACCAGTCCACTTTTCGGAACTGAATTTGGCTGTAACTGGAAAAACCGTCCATGAAAGAAAATACCTCATGTCTAGAACATGCGTTAATGATTTGGTCAATTAATAGAGTGGGGAAGTTGTCTTTGGGATGTGCCAAATTCAAGTCATGAAAATCAGTACAGACGTGAATTGTACCTTGTTTTTTATTAATGAGAACATGATTAGAAACCCAAGTGGTATACGCGATGGGGTATATGAAACATGTTGTACGCAATTTCTTGATCTCAGCTTTAATCGCAACAGCCTTTGATGGGTTAATGGGTCTTTGTTTTTGGTGAACAGATGCCACATTGGGCCATGTGTCGATATGATGTTCGACGATAGATGGATCCAACCCAGGCATCTCGGTATAGGACCAAGCAAAGACATCACAGAAATCCTAAAAAAGTGCTTTGTAGGAAGCGACCTCTTTAGGGGAACAAGATGCTTCAATTATAATATCTTAAATGACCTCAGGGTTGGTTGATATGTTAACCTTAATAGTGGGAAAAATGTTGGCCATATTCCCCTCTTCAAAGGCGTCGGGTGTTGGAATGGGATTCTTGAACCAGTTGACTTTTCCATGAATGAATTCTTTGGCTTCGACTGAGTACTAATCCGACAATGAAAGAGGTTCCTCAAAGATAAAGAATGAGCAATGGCACATATCATCCCAAGGGTATTCAGGAGTCAAAATTAAAGAGCTTCAAGAATCTCTTCATCATTGCTAAAACAACGTGCAGATATATCAAAGGGATTGTCTAGGTCTGAGGATACGGGATGGATAGCGGAAGGGGAGATCATGTATATGGTGGTGGTGTTCAAGGAGGAAGCCGGAGGGTGGATTTCCTCGATGATGGTGACATCAAACTAATGGGAATGGTCTCGAAGGTCATGAAGGTCTATTTGAAACTCGGGAAAGTCTAGACAATGGTGAGAGTAATGACCATATAAGTCACAAAATGCACAAGGATGGTTGGTGCGCAATGACTTGTTTTTAGCCATTGGATGATTGGGGACGGTGACTACTAGAATCCCGTCATACGTGTCCATAGTATCTAGGTGGGTGTGAAGCATTGACAACTCTAGACAATTTTGTGTTGCATGGCCTTGAACTTCACAAAACACACAGGAAGGAGCTGGACGAGGCTTGACAGTTACTTTGGTGGACTTGCCCCTGGCCTTCTTTGCGAGAGGAGGGGCTGGTTTGGGAACATAAGGTGTATTCAATGGGCCAAGGGGAGGGGATGAATCTATTTGAATAGGTTGGATGGGATTCAAGACAACCTGGGGCATCGGAGGTGGGGTAGGTGGTTCAAGGTACCACACGGGAATTCCCAATGTAAATTAGGTAAATTAAGAGTAGCCATTACAGGATTTCTCACGATGCCAGATGGTGGAAAAAGGAAAGGGATCATATGGATCGGGAATGAAATCCAATAATTCTTGAGTGATAGTGTTTGGGGTTGCAACTGCTGTTGTGTTGTGGTTGAGATGGTACTGGATGTGATAGTACATAAATCCATTGTGTTAGTCAGTGTAGAGGGAGGTGGCATGGACATGAAAGTTTCTATCATCGGGTTGTTGGAAAATAAGCCCAGGCCAATAGCAGATAAGGAAGGGATGGACACGGTTTCAATGGCAGTATCAATGGTAAGAATGACATGTTCCAATGTGACCGATCCTTGCGGATCATAGTAAGTCAACTGGTCGATAGTCACGATATTTCCATCATGAGGAAACATTAGAAGTCGAAAGACGGTAGAGGCCATGACTCTCATGGCATACATGTAGCTATGTCCAAGAAGGAGGTTATAATCAAGTTGGGCATTAATAACCTCTATGTCAATCAGAACCACTTTACCAGCTAATGAAACTGGAACATTCAGAAGAATTCCCTGGGCCTTTGTCAAGCGGTCATCGTAGGTGCGGAGGGCAGTAGTGGAAGGTTGAAGGGTAGGGGACCCGAGTTTCTGCCAAACAAAGGTTGACATAACATAGGTGGATGCTCCTTCATCAATGACGCATCGATGTACAACCAAATTCTGAATGGAAACCAGAATTTGGAAGGCGACGATGGACGACATCCTCGGTTCTCCTTGATCCATATCAAACGTGATCAACCTAGAATCAGAGGGATCAACAACACCTATTGCAGATAAAAATGCTTTCCATTGAGTTGGGAATGTTTTGAGCACCTCTAGAGAGGACATGGATGTAGGTGACTGGTCCAAGTCGTCAATGATGCTATAATTTAGGGCAGCTCGAGCAGTCGTGTTGTTGGTGATACGTCGTATAGGAAACTGTGTGACTATGGTCGTCCCATCAGTGGGGGGTATAGGTAAGTGGAGGGGAATATTGGAAGTGTTAGGCATATAGGTCATTGATGGGTCAACAATTTGTATGGTGGAGCCATACTTGTTGCTCCGATTCTGGAGGTTAACGTCAGACGACACCGTCATGAGGTGATGGACTTCGGTCTTTGCAGGTGGGGTCGCGGTGTTAGTTGCTAGAACAGGTGGGGCTAAGGGTGTGGTTGAAACCATTCCTTGGTGTGGGAGGGGGTTTTGGTGCACCTTTTGCGAAGGACTTGATGGTTCTGGGTTGGGTTGAGCCTGGGCTGCCGCATTGGTATCGCGTTGAGATTCGTTCTGGAGAAGTTGTTGGACATGAGCCATGTGAGGGCACAAATGGGTATAATGACCGTAGGTATTTCATAAAGCACATAAATGATTGGTTCGGAACTGAGGATTCTTTCTTCTAAGATCAATATGTTGGGGGTTATGTGCCGACGGGTTAGCACCATTGTTGGTGGGAGGGTTAGTCTATTGGCCACCCCCTTGGGGTTGATTATTGCCTCTATTTTGTCCTCTATTTTTATTTCCCTTCCCTTATTGGTTATTGGGGGCAGGTTGGTTGGGAAGTTTTTTCCAAGAAAAAACCTGGCCCCTGGAAACCAGGGAAGATGGGGTTGAAGCCATAGCGGGTTGCACAGGCGATGCATAATAGGTTGGAGAAGCAGGAGGGGCTTCACATCCTTCCATTTGGCTCGAGTACAATGGTGTCGACCAAGTCGGTCCATGGACATGATGAGTTGGCGTAGGAGGTGTGTAGGAGTGGTTGACTCCGGACTGAGCGATAATCCATAAGTAATCGAGTATATAGTTGGGTAGGGAAACACTATCGGTGTTACCTGGGTGCAGTGGCATCATAGGAGGTGCCACATAGTACTGAGGGTGCTGTGTGACCGAGCTGATGACTCCATCTGCAGCATGGGATGACCTCGACATATCACAGTGAGAGGTGCCGACATGGGGAGCATTTAGTATGATGGTATATAAATACCCAGACTGGGTGTAGATTAAGTCGAACTGTTGAGCCTTTAATATGGACTCCTCCTCAGATTGAGGTCACTCAGAGGCGACGTATTTGGCTATGGGTGGGAGTAAGGTATTTAAGAACCAGTTAAGGAAGATCCAGTCATCCAATTGGATCTTGCACAGGATATGTTACCGTCACCACTCATGGATGTGGTTTGTGATGTGTGTAGCTGTATTTTGACGGCAAGATAACAGGATCTCAACTCCCTCATCATATCGTACGGGTAGTTGAAATTATTGGAGGAACATGGAGGCAAGTGAGGAGAAATCAGGGTAAGAGGCCTGAGGCATCTCGATGTACCATTTGGTAGCCACCCCCATAAGTGTGTGCTGTAACAACCTCAGTCTGATAGAGTCATCCATAATGTTGTTTGATGAACACCATAAGTGGAAAGAAATAATATGGTTATGGGGGTCTTCGTCTACCTTGCCCTCAAATTTTGGTATGTCAGAGGGAAGTTTGGTAGGCATGGGAGGCCAGTTAGGTTGATGAAGGATGGGGTCAGTCGTTAATCTGGCCAAATCTGGTAGGTTAAGACGATCCATGAAAGGTAGGATATACCCAAGGTCGGAATGGTCATGAAAGGGCCACTGCCCCCATGCATGGAAGGTGGGATGGTAGGTCCTATGGTAGCTGGTGCATGGTAGCTACTAGTGGGTAGCATACCTACAATAGTGTGTGTAGTGGCAATGGGCCCACTAGTAGGAATACCCATGATGATGGGTGGAAATTATATCGATCCACTGCCAATTATCCCTCCATAGAAGGGATCAGGATGTGTGCCAGTCATGGGGATAGACGGGGCAGTGAACAAATTAGGTTCCGATTGGTAGGAATTTGAATTGGAATAAGAGGTTGTGTATGGCTCTAAGGGTGTTGAGTGATGTCTATGAGGGCTTCGACGATGATGGTCCAAAGAACCAAACTGAGGAGATTTCCCCCTAAGGCGAGAGGAGGGGTGTCGTGGAGAAATGATGGTTGTAGTAGTAACTGGAGATGAATATGGACCCCAGTTTAAATCAAATTCCTAATGGTTCAAAAGTAGTCACTCAACCACCAAGTCTGTCTGAAGGCTTGCCTATTGGGGCAGCACCCCTCACTCCACAGCGCAAGTAAAACTGCTAACTGCTTGGCCACAAATGATAGCTCTTTGGTTTTCCTCACAAGTGGGAATCTAGTCAATCCGGTGGGGGTCGTTTCTCTTTTCGCTTGGAAGGTCCTCTCAACGGCCATCTACTTTAGGGTTCATGTGGTACTCCTCACAATGAGTTTTAGGGAAAATCCCAAGTACTTCCCACAATTGTTGCAGATGAGACTTATGTCCCAAACCGGATGTTATTAAGTAAATTTGATTATTTTTAAGGTTCTGCTCGGGGTCATGAACCGATCATATTATCTTAATGGTGTGAGTGTGTGTGCACTATGTATGAGATGTTCCTTTCAACTATGAAATAAATAAATCACAAGAGACTTTCCTACAATGAACAAGCAATTTGTTGAAACAAGGCAGGTCTGGAGAGGAAAACTGGGTCTAGACAAAGTATAGGACATACAGATCTAAAAAAGGTTCGGGAAAACTAACTGTTAACTAACAGTCATGTCTGTCAGAGGAACAAATGCAATCTGGGTTTCTCTAAACAGGAAAACAGAGGTGATTGGCTCCGAAAATAGGGAAGTCGCACTTAATAGGGGATTAGGCGCGACTCGGTCGCTCAAAGTGAGGGAACAAGTGTAACTGGGGCGCACTTAAGGTCAAAACAAGCGTGCCTTGGCCCTGTGAGGGAATTCATGCTTTACGAGGCTAAGGCTGCAACTTAGGTTGCACTCAACATGTGAAACCAAGCGACCAGTGGGTCGCGGCTTTTGGCCCGATAAGAGCGACTTGGGTCCGATAGAAACAAATAAAAAACTAGGGCCGACAAGAGTCACGGGGGGAAGGAACTGGTGCCGTAAAGGTTTAGATCGACCTCCTGGGGGTCTAATAGATGACGGCAGGTATTAAAAACTAAAGAAAATAAACCTACAAAACCGAGATCCGAGAGGATCGGCCAATGGAGTCGCCAAAACTGTAACGAGGTTTTCACCCCTGTTATGTGCAGAAGCACTAGCCTTGCATCAATGGGATAGTAAGGTAGACTTGATGGAAAACAGCTAAAACAACAAATAATATTAGTAAAAATAAATCAACTAAACATCTATGACTAAACTAATAAAAGCAAAAAACATGAAATTGATACCTTCTTTTTCTGAAAAATGGGCCACCATGGTCGTCTCAGAATTGGTCTGCCTCTTCAAAGGTTGGGTCTCTAGGTAGGTACGGAGGATGTCTCAACGTACTGATTGAGAATGGTATGGTAACGTTATGATGGAAAAAGTGGGGTGTGAATACTAGAGAATAATGGTTTCTCACCATACACACAAGATAGAATAATGGAAAAAAGGTGTAAGAACATTTTGAAAGAGACCTTCACACTATTTTTATAAAATGTTTTTAGGTTTTTTGACCTTTTCTCTCTTTTAGGGTTTTGGAACCCTATTTAGGGTTTTAAGCCCTCTTTAGGGTTTTAACACCTTTTGTGGGTTTTTAGCCCTTTTTTGGGTTTTTAGGCCCTTTTTGGGTTTTTTGGGATTTTTTGTGAGAGAACAAGGGTAAACCATAGTTTTTAAGGTAAAAAATAAGGGAAATATGGTAGGAATATGATGTATGTATGTGGTTTATACCATACAGAACTTGGTGATTAATTTTGTGCTTTAATATAGACAATTCTTCGAGTTCTTCAGATCTTGTCCTAAATCTGACATACAAGAGCTAATACTTCGCCAACTTAGATTACCATCAGCTGTCGGATTGACATAATCATCCATTGCAAAGGAAATATTGTAGATATTACCTAAATATCCTTCTTGTCCTTCACGGTTCACTTGCTCGACATACCTCTAAACTTCTATATAATCAATTGGGGCAACCACCCGTAGCTCAGTATCTTCAAATGAAAATATTCTCTTTTTGAAATTAATAATCGTTTGATTGTCAATAGCCCAGTCAATCCCCAAATGTGTGGGATATAGATTCGTATCATCGAAAATGTCTATGAATTCAAAATATGAAAAGGTTCGAAGTCCCTCCACTTCGATAGGAACCTGTTGTAGAAATAACAACCTGATACCATAAAGAAATTGAGGCTTAATACAATGTTTAATCACATGACAGGGTCTAGTTACAAGATAATTCTCACAAGCACGCACAAGGAAAATAGAGAGAAGAATAATGAAACTGAATCACATGAAGAAGTGAAGAATGAATAATTGATTATTGAATCAATGAATTGATTGATTATTACATTAGTAATACATCCTTATAAAGGAAAATTGAGTTTCTAGAAGAAAACTCATGCTATCTCATAAACCAAGCTTACTAAATATGATAAACCCCCATAGGTGTCTAAATCACTTTCCAACTTAGTCGAGGACCTCATGAATTAATGAAAGCATGAGTGATGGAAAAACACGCTAATCCTATAATTTGGATATAAAATCATGGAGGATGCGTTGGAAACAAAAGATAACAATTTCCTAGTTGACTAGATTTATATTATCCACTAAAAGGCAGGAATAAAGCAGGATAAAGGCATAATCTGCCGGAAGGCACAATTACTAATTCTGGTTGTCAATAAAGTGGGAAGGATCTAACTAGAATCAAGAAAAAGGCGCTCCTCGGGTATATATGGCAAGTGTTTACCAAGTGGTCTAAGTGGATGCCAACTATCTAAGCTAGTGGATAGGAAATTAATAAAAAATGATTAAATATTGTTATCCTAAGTATGGAGTGGGTTTATAAATCCCAACACCTGTGTCAGTCGACCAATAGGAAATACCTTCAACTGATTGGCTAAATGCAACTAAACATAAGACCATACAAGTGTCGCTTTTCCCATGCTTTCCAGGTTTTTCATTTTAGAATATTAAGATATGACCCCAAATCCAGTATGATAAAATCCATATCATAATCACATATCTGAGCATTCATTCTTAACTTGCAGCCATTTTTTGGTCTTTTACAAATGTGGTTAACGTTTCTTTTTGGATGCACACTTGGTTGAGGTTCTTTGACTAAAGCTGATTATTCTGCCACAACATCCTTTTTATTCTATAAGTGCTAAACATTTTTTAAATAAATCTTTCAACTTGCTTACCTTCTCTGTCCGCTTTCTTTGGAGTAATTGTTCAAATATTTGAGGTATATCTAGGATTGGTCCACCATCCAATATTGGGACAACAACAGATGTCGATGCTTGATTTTTGTTGAGGAACTCATCTCGTGCATCAAAGAAGAATCCATTTTCTTTCTAGACATCAAACAACACTTTCTTTTGTGTCGCCAGTCGAACCCTCAGATTTACTCATGCTACATCTTGATCTCCTCCAATCACAACGCCTCCTCTTGTTATGACAACATAATTAGGTTCTCAAAGTGCAACAAAAATCTTTTGAATATTCTGATTCACATTCTACAGTTGGTTCTGGTTTCCTAGGTTTATGACTTGCCATATAACAACCACATGCGAACACTCAATAATGTGATCAAATGATTTACAATATGAACATGTCGTTGTGGGATTAGTAAAATCTCTTGAAAAATGTCATTCATGTCCACATTTATAACAAATAACTTGGACCCTTCTGCAACCAAATCCTCCTCGATGTCCTCGGCCCCTAAAAGGACTCCCCCCCTTGGTAGAGGGTATTTTCCTAAGCTTGCTCAACTTGTATCTGTTCATAATTTTTCATCAGGTATGTGTCAACCATCTTGTTATCTCCTCAAATAAAATAGTCAAAGTTTGTTTATTTTAGCTAATAGGAAGTCACTTAAAAATATATTTCTAAATTTTTTGAAGCTCACTTTTAAGAGCTTTAAGTCTGTAATAAAGGTTGAAAAACATTTGATTTGGTTTTTTCCTTCAAAAAGTCAAAACTCAGGTTTCGATGGCTTAGGAGGAAATTTCAATTGTTCATTAGCCACCGAAAAGCAGAGCTTTTGGTAGCTAAAACGCGAAATTCAGGGCTATTTTAGCCAACGAAAGCGCGGAAGCTTGGAAACGGTCAACATGTCTTGGGAAAAATCAATTTTCTCAGTCGTGGGGAGATCATTTTACACGCTCAAATAGTCGATTAACAACTAGAAATCCTAATATTTCCAATGGTACTTTCAAATATGCATTTGGAGCTTGGTAATGCAGACAGAAGTCCCCTGTAATATGTGGCTTTGTTTTCAGAAATATGGCATTTTTACTGTGCTGAGTCATCATTTTCAAATTATGATTATAAGCAGAAAAAGAATAATTTTATGAATGGGAGGAGTATGTTGTTCCTAACATGTCAAATAACAATAACCTATCTCATTTTTTCTATAGGTGTCACATATTGGGAGAATCAAATCCATCTCTGAGACCTAATTTTTGCATCTCAGAATTTCCATGTTTGACACATGTTTTTGAAATACAGATGTCAGGAAAATGAAAATGAGTCTCAACAAAATGAAAGTAATTTTTTATAATAACAAACCTATCTACAAAAACCTCTCTCAGTTTCCCAAAATATGTTTTGATTTGAGAAATATAGGTCAATCTTTGAGCAGCATATTTCTAGAAATTTCTGCATTTTCCAGCCACCTCACAAATTCGGATTTGAGATAGGAAAAGAGGTTATTAGATCCATATTTTGAAGATCTTGAAACTGATTTGTAAAGCTTATTTAAGCTCATTGAAGAATCATTGTCAAAGGGGGAGAATAAAATAGTCTGAGGACTGTGATTCAACTTTGGAGGCTTGTGGCCATACCTTATTTCAGACATCTATGAATTTAGTTTGACACAGAAGCTTCTTTCACTGTGTTTGTTCAGTTTTCATCTTCTTTATTTTCATATTTATGTATACCTGATGACATATGACTATCATCTCATCTCTTTATCGATGTACTAAACCTATATGTATTCTTTTTTGCTTCATCTAACGCCTGGTAACTGTCATCTTATCACTGCGTTGATGATCTTGGACTCCAAATACTTTACCTATCATAGATGGCCATTCACATATGCTATTGTATGTAGATTTATTCTAGTATGATAAGTCTTCTCCATGCTTCCATACATTTGATTTAAACCTTCTTTATACTATAGTAGAAAGCCTTCGTCTTCGAATGTATTCATGTGTTTTTGAGCAGATCTGAGCATATTTATTCATCCAACTTGATTCTTTTTCCCATACATTATTGAATATTTAAGTTACTAGGTTCATCCCTTCACAGTCAGGGAAAGACTCCTAGAGTGATAACAAATTGGCGTCGTTTTCAGGGAGAGGAGATTGAAGCTAGTTTCCTTGGGAGAACGACATAGATCTGACTTTTGATGGCAGGAAAAAGGAGGACACGGAATTGACTATATCATCTGCCTGGAAACTCCATGATTAAGGACTCCATCAGGGAGGATCTAGTTGACAGAATATGAAGAGGCTGAATTCTAAATCCAGTTATCAGTTAACAAGTCTTCTTCATGAACTGTTGTTGTTCTTTATCATCTTTTTCATGCTTTTTCCTTCACATGTAAAGAGGATTATCTTCTGTTTTGTTTATTCTGATGATCGTCAACCTACCTTCATATACCCATATTTGAAAAAGGAGGGTTTGCAACCTCATTATGTGACTGATGTTAATTCTATATCTTTGCCTTAGCCTATTCCTAAAGAAGAGTTCTGCATTCAAATTCCTTTTGAATTTGAGCATCCATGTAACCTTGAGGAGGTTGAACTTGTTTCAAAACCTATCCAGATCACAAAACCTTTTTCCCTTATTGCTGATCCTTCTTATCAAACTATTAACCCTCACGTTCATCCCACTGCTTTTCAAGTCAAAAATCAGAAATAGGATGTTTAAACCTTTGAGTTTGCCATGTCACCTTAACCCCTATCCTTTTGATTTCTTTAAGTATCTTCCCCATTTTTTTGGAGATGATCATGTTACAACTGAAAGGAACTTAGGGGCCTTTGAAAACTTCTTTGATCATTTTGAGATAGTTCATCATGATGTGATTATGAGGATATTTTCCAAAACTTTGTTCAAAGATGCTGCAATATGATTTAAGGGTCTGAGAGTTGATTCTATTGGCTCTTGGATCAAGTTATCGAATTCTTTTTCGAAGCATTGGGCTGAGAAAAAATCTCTTTATTTGTATCTCGTTGATTTCTATGCTTTGAAGAGAGAGAGGGAAGCTTTTCCTATTTTCAATCGAAGATTCTACAGTACTTATCATGATATGCCTTTGGAGATCCATCCTACAGAGACGGATGCCATGATATATTATGTTATGGGTTTGCATTCAGAACTTTCCCTTCTCCTGTTAGAAAGGAAGTCATCATCCTTAAGACAATTTTTTGAAGATGCAAAGGAAGTGGAGGAGAACATCCGTGCTCCCAGGAGGATCCATGATCAAGATGGTTTTGAAAATATGCCTGCATAGGAGCAGGAAGACTGTCGGTATGTTTCATATTTTGAGCAGGAAAGTAACGAGTTTGAAGCATATTTGGAACAACAACGAGCATGTTAGTTCACTTCGGATTCATGTTAGAATTCTTCAATATTTACAGAGACAGGTATGAGTCTAAATTTTATGATTAGTTTGTAAACCAGAATGAATCTAAGGTAACCGATGATTGCATAGGAAACTACATGTTCTTAGTTGATCATAGTCCTTGTCATTTATGTTAGAATTTTATCATTCAAGCTAGAATTATGTTAGGATATTTAACTGAGAGAATAACAAGTACATCAATCAAATACAAGAGACAATGAACACAATGTTTTTCCTCGGGGAAATCATAAAGGGAGAAAACCCTACAACTTCCTCAGAGATAGAATCAGCACCAAAAGTAAGACCCCAAAACAGTAAGATGATCTCCCGATAGTAGTAAGCTCTTTCTTCCTAGCCCTAGTGTCTTCTTCTTCCTCAGTTATGCGCTATAACTGATTGTGAGTGAGTGTGTGATAAATAGAGAGGCTCACTCTCTATTTATACTAATTACCAACTTGACAATAACCTACTAGGGCCGACTTCTCTAGGAGATTCTAATAACCTTAGTGCCCCGGAACTACGGGGACTTTAACCCTTAATCAATAGGAGGGTTACCCAAAATGACTTGACATGACTTGTTTACATTATAGAACCTCCCTATAGGAACATTGGGGCATGACATGACTCAATTACATTACAGATACTTCCTGAAATAAACATCGGGGTACAATACATGAAATATACAAGTGAATACATTTCGAAGTTACATATACATCAACACTCCCTCTTAACTAGGAAGGTATTCTCTTGACAAAAATTTTCTACATTGGTATTCTTCTCTGCATCATCTCATCATCTACATATTTAAGTCATCTTCATATTCAAGTCATCTTCATCTTGGATCTGGATCATCACTGGATCTGGATCATCATCATTGGATCTGGATCATCACTCGATCTGGATCATCACGGGGACATCATCACTAGATCTGGATCATCAATGCTGGATCTATATCATCACTCGATCTGGATCATCTCAGAGATATAATCACTAGATCTAAATCATCACTTGTTCTGGATCATCACTGGGTCATCATCATAGGCGCTATATCATGATTCTTCTCGTCATAGGAAGTTCTACAGAGCCAGCCCTTTTTCATGCTGGTTGTAGGCCTAACCTCCTTGTAGGTATTCTTCAGTGCTTATATCTGACCCTAAGTCAGAATGGCCAACACTCACATTTGACCATGAGAGGAACACATCCAACATCATGTCAAAAAGGCACAATACTTACATTCACCAGCATGACAGTACTCAACTACTATCATCTGTGAAAAGGCATAGCACTCACATCTAACCTTGACTCATCAGAAAGGCACAACACTCACATCTAACCTTGACTCGTCAGAAAGGCATAGCACTCACATTCACCATCATGATAGTACACAACTACTATCATCTATGAAAAGGCATAGCACTCACATCCACCAGCATGATAGGACACAACTACTATCATCTGTGGAAAGGCACAACACTTACATCTGACCTTGACTCGTCAGAAAGGCACTCAGTCCTAGACTAAGGGTTCATGGTAACTCACCAGGTGCCTCCATTCAGAGAATGGCAATAGCCCTTATATCTCATCATGTAGGAACCAATCCTACAATCATATCAGAATGGCTCAGTACTCACATCTGACATGGAAGGAATCAATCCTCCCACCATGACAAAATGGCAACAGCCCTTATATCTGATCAAGTGGGAACATATCCCTCAATCACATCAGAATGGCCCTACACTTATATCTAATCATGTGAGACTACATCCCACAGTCATATCAGAATGGACCTCAGTCCTAGACTGAGTATTCCTGGTAACTGACCAGGTACCTCCATTCATAGAATGGAAATAGCCCTTATATCTGATCATGTAGGAACCAATCCTACAGTCACATCAGAATGGCTCAGCACTCATATCTAACATGGAAGGAACCAATCCTCTCACCGTGACAGAATGGCTCAGCCCTTACATTTGACCATGGTAGGAACCAATCCTCTCACCATGTCAGAATGGCTCACTGACTCATCACTTCCCTTTGGGGGAATTCTCGATCTAGAGAACACCAAGCTTCTCCCTGAAGTACTCAAACTTCACTCTAGCTAATGGCTTCATCAACACATCAACTATTTGTTCGTCCATTGCAACATACTAGAGCTTCACAGCTCCTCTCTACACCATATCCTTGATATAGTGATACTTTATCTCGATATGCTTTGACTTGTCATGGAACACCGGGTTCTCCGACAACTTCACACAACTCTGGTTGTCGCAATATATACAAGTAGCATCCAACTGGAGATCAAATAAATCAGACAGTAGCTTCCTTATCCATACTTCCTCACAACTAGCTGAACAAGCTGCGACATACTCTGCTTCAGCTATACTCAGTGCCACACAGGATTGCTTCCTGCTAAACCAAGAGATCACACCTGATCCCATATTGAAGCAAAACCCTGAAGTTCTCTTCCTATCGATGGCACTGCCTTCCCAATATGAATAAACATAACCCTCTAGGTTAATCTTCTGACTCACCTCATACTTGAGCCCATAATCAATTATACCCATCAGGTACCTCAGAATATGCTTTGCAGCAATCAAGTGAGAATGTCTCGGATCTGTCAAGAACTGCTCAAGGTGTTCACAGCAAAGCAAATATTTGGTCTCGTTTTCATGAGGTACATCAAGGACCCAATCATCTGACGATACATCGTGGCATCAACTGCTTCTAATGAAGCATCACTCAATAGCTTCAGGTTCGATTCCATAGGTGTGGTCATGGCCTTGCAGTCCATCATCCCGAATATCTTCAAGATCTCTATCATATATTTCCCTTGTCCCAAGGAAATTGCATCTGCACTCTGCCACACCTCCATGCCTAGAAAATAATGCATCATACCCAAGTCCTTCATTTCGAACTCGGCAACAAGCTTCCTCTTCATATCAGTAATCAAACCATCCATACCTGTTAGAAACAGATCATCTACATCCAGTAGGAGCATCATTGGGTTGCCATCTTCAACCCGGTAGTAAAGGTTGGAATATGCTTTACTCTTGGTAAAGCCCAAACTGGATAGAAAGCTGTCAATTCTACTGTGCCATGTCTTGGGCCTATTTAAAACCGTACAAGGCTTTCTTCAATATACACACATGAGACTCCCTGTCATGTGTCTCAAAACCAAGTGGCTGCTCCACATACACTTCCTCTTCCACTACACCATTTAAGAAGGCAGTCTTGACATCCATCTGGTGTATCTTCCATTTGATCACTCCAGCCAGAGCAAGTACTGATCTAATGGAAGTGTACCTGGCTACAGGTGTAAAATTTTATTCATAATCTATTCCTTCTTTCTAGGAGAATCCACGAGCAAGAAATATTGCTTTATATTTTTCTATGCTACCGTCTGCAGCATGCTTGATCTTGTAGATCCATTTGGAAGTTACAATAGAATTCCCTTCTAGTCTTGGGACAACATCCCAAACATCATTCTTCATGATCTATTGATACTCTTCAATCATAGCATCCTTCCATTCTTTCCATTCTACCGCTTCTTCATAATTGGAAGGTTTTTTATCGATGAAATCACATAATAAGGATACATATCCGAAGCAGGACATGGTTCTCTTTCTTTCTCTGTGATTCTCTTCAGGAGCCCCATATATTTCCACACCTTGGATAGCTTCTCGTACCCAAGAAGGTTTCCTCTTATGAGGATTCTTCTCTTGAGGTGGATCTACAAGTTCTTGAGGTTCTTCAAATTCTCGATCTTTTTCTTGATATTCTTCATTCATGGTTGTGTCATGAATTTTGGGTGCTTTTGTTTCTTCAGGTTCTTCAGCAGGACTCTTTCTAGATTTGTTGTAAGTTGATTCTTCATCAAATGTTACATCCCTGCTGATGTCAATCTTCTTGAACCCTGGGATGTATATTTTGTAAGCCTTTGAGCTTTCAGAGTATCCCACAAATATACCCTTCTTTCCTAAAGGATCTCATTTTGTCCTCTTCTCTTTTGGAATGTGTATGTACACTGGACAACCGAATATTCTGATATGGATGACTTCTAGTTTCTTGCTGGAAAATACTTCTTTAGGTGTCTTGTTCTTGAGCACTTTGTGTGGAGTATGGTTTTGTACATACACCGTTGTTCTGGCAGCTTCTGCCCATAGATGCATAGGAATATCTTGATCATGAAGTATTGATCTTGGAACTTCATGATAGTTCTATTCTTCCTTTCTGTAATCCCATTATGTTGTGGATTATATGGAGTGTACAACTCCCTCTTAATCCCCGAGTCTTTGCATAACTCTTTGAATTCATTTGATTTGAATTCTCCGTCATTATCTGATCGAAAGGTCTTGAGCTTATTTTCAGTTTGGTTCTCGATCAAGGCTTTGAATTACTTGAACTTGTTGAATACTTCATCTTTGTTCTTCATGAAGTAAATCCATGTCTTCCTAGAAAAGTCATCAATGAAAGAAACATAGTATAAATACCTGCTTAATGAGCTTGATGACATCGGAGTGAATGATTTCCAATATTCCTTTTGCTTTGCTCTCGCTACTTGGAAATGTATTCTTTGTATTCTTTCCTTTCACACATCCTTTGCAGACTCCATCATGTTTTGCTTGAATTTCTGGAAGACCTTCGACAACTTTTCTTGCAAGTGGTAGTGCTCTGTAATGCACATGTGCAAGCCTTCGATGCCAAAGTTCATTTGGCTCTATTGTGTCATGTACCAAATATTTTTCTGGATGGCCCTTCAATTTGTATAGACCTCCCTCTTGTTCCCCAATCACTACTGCATCATTAATAGTATTTCCCTTTGGCCACATGATAACTTGGCCATCTATAAATGCAACTCTCATGCCTTTTGGATCTAATGCAGATATGGAGAGGAGGTTCTTCTTTAGTCCTGGTACAAACAATACATCTTGCATCTTCATAGGCTTTTCAGAGTCTAGCTTATACGAGGATTCCCCACTACCTTTTATTGGATACTGGTAGTCATCTCCAAGTTTCACCTTATGGGGTGATTCATGTTCTGAAAGTTTTACAAAGGAATCTTTGAGTCTTGTCATATGTTTGGAAGCCCCATTGTCTATAAGCCAATCATTGCTTCCATGTGTGATGTCTCCCGTGAGAGAAAAAATCAAGACATGTTCTTCATCACTTGAAGAATCATCACTTTCTTGTCTGATTCTCTTTGTGGAAGGTTCATCATCCTCTGCAACATGAGCATGATGTCTTCTCTTATTTCCCTTTTTCTTATTTTGTCTTTTAGGACAATATTTCGCAAAGTGTCCTACTTCATCACATGTATAACATCTGCTTCTAGACAAATATTTTCTAGTGTTATTTTTATGGAAATGCTTACCTCTAGAGTGATGAGAACTACTTTTTCTTTTCTTGGAGTGAACTGTGAGAGCTTGATCTTCACTTCCCATCTTTTCTTCTCGAGCTGCTATCCGAGCTTATTCTTGAGAGCATTCTTCCCATAGTCTACTAAATTTGACTAACTTCTTTCTAGCACAGATCCCTTGAATAAAGGAGTCCCATGATCTAGGAAGACCATTCAAGTTGGTAATCACAATCTCTGCATTCTCCACTTCTTCATCTACTGCTTCCAGCTATTCCTTGATCTCAGAGACCCTTGTAAAGTAAGACTAGATGGTCTCTGCATTCTTGATCTTCACATTCTTCAGTTGGTTTCTCAGAGTCATCTTCCGGTTTATGTTCTTCCCTTCAAACAATTTGGTTAGGGAATCAAATATAGCTTTAGGTGTCTTTAGGGAGGACACCTATAGTATGAGGTGATCCTTGATTGAATCAGCAATAATCCTCTTTTCCATAACCAAATTATTCTTGTGTAAGGCCTTAGCCTCATCTCCCTCTGGAACTGGAACCTCCTCATTAATATATGAGTCCAACTCATTTTCTTCCAGGACCAGGGAGATCCTATACTTCCAGGATCGGAAGTTATCATATCCCTCAATATTTTCATCAATCTTGGTATGATGAGACATCTTAACTGAGAACCTCAAATGGAAATACAAAAGATTTAGATCTTACCAGGTCAAGATGTCAGATCTGGATTTGGAGCTGAATTTTTGTAGTGCTAGTTCAGGGGAAGATTAGGGTTTGGCTTTTCTAGAGTTCTATCCAACCAAATGATTTGATCTTGATCTATAAAATTCGATTTTGAGGAGGAGATCAATCCAGGCCTGGGCTCACTGAAAAAATCCACTTCTGTGGAAATCCCTAATTTCCGTCAGTAGTGTCGGGTCCAAAACTGAAAAAGCTCAGAATTGGATTCTACTTCGACAGAAAGATGCGCCCTAGGGAGGAGAGTTAATCCAACCTTCTTTTTCTGAAAAATCTATGGAGAGAGATACACAAAGTAGGAAGCCCTAGTCCCCACAGCTGAACATTGTCTTCTTCTCAGGTTAGCTCTGATACCATGTTAGAATTTTATCATTTAAGATAGCATTATGTTAGGATCTTTAACTGAGCGAATAACAAGTACAACAATCAAACACAAGAGACAATGAACACAATGTTTTTCCTCAGGGAAACCATAAATGGAGAAAACCCTGCAAGTTCCTCAGAGATAGAATCAACACCAAAAGTAAGACCCCAAAATAGTAAGATGATCTCCCAACAGCAGTAGCCTCTTTCTTCCTAGCCCCAGTGTCTTCTTCTTCCTCAACTATGCGTTATAATTGAGTGTGAGTGAGTGTGTGATAAATAGAGAGGCTCACTCTCTATATATACTAATTCCTGACTTGATAATAACCTACTAGGGCCGACTTCTCTAGGAGAGTCTAATAACCCTAGTGCCTCGGAACTGTGGGGACTTTAACCCTTGATCAATAGGAGGGTTACCCACAATGACTTGACATGACTTGTTTACATTATAGAACCTTTCGATAGGAACATCAGGGCATGACATGACTCAATTACATTACAGATACTTCCCGAAATAAACATCAGGGTACAATACATGAAATATACAAGTGAATACATTCCGAAGCTACATATACATCAACAATTTAAACATTGCTCTATCATTATCTTCTGAACACTATTTTGATGAATAAATTGTATTGTTTGATGATCACAAGTTGATCTCAAGAGAACCAGAAAGTGATCAATCTTCTAGCAGAGGAACAATCATGGCTGAGCAGCTATTTCCCGAAGACCAGCATGTTTTTGATCTTCCTTTCAAGGATCTGGTGGCAGCATTCATGGACTTATACTTTTTAGAGAACCTGAAGATTTCAGATTTCTTCAGCTTGCCATTATTTATGTGTAAGTATGGTTTCTTAAATGAGTTCTTATCACTGCTGTTACATTTTAGACATCTGCTACTAGTCAGTGATAAAGATGAGATTCCTTCAGTTTTAAAGTTGTTTGGATGGTTGTTATGGAAATTGGCCTTTACCTAACCTGAATGTAGATCTGGCTAGAGTAATAGTAGGAGAATAAGCTCGTTTTATGAGAAAGTAGTTTCTTTTAGTTGTTGGTTTATTGAATAAGTAGATTAGGCTACAGGTGTACAGAGATCAGTCTCATAGGTCTTGAGAGTTTTCAGAGATTGGTTTCATAGGCTAGATGACTCCATAGCCCAACAGATAACGCGACTGGAACTGTTAGGTTCTTGGAACCTCATGGGGAGGATTCCATCCCCGGGTAGGAGCCATATTTTATTTCCTCAAATAAAATAGTCAAGGTTTGTTTATTTTAGCTGATAGGAAGTCATTTAAAAATACATTTCTAAATTTTTTGAAGCTCACTTTTAAGAGCTTTAAGTCTGTAATAAAGTTTGAAAAAAAATTGATTTGGTTTTTTCCTTCAAAAAGTCAAAACTCAGGTTTCGGTGGCTTAGGCAGACATTTCAACTATTCATTAGCCACCAAAAAGCAGAGCTTTTGGTAGCTAAAATGCAAAATTCGGGGCTATTTTAGCCACCAAAAGTGCAGAAGCTTGGAAACAGTTAGCATGTCTTGGGAAAACTCAATTTTCTCAGTCATGGAGAGGTCGTTTTACATGCTCAAATAGTCTACTGACAACTATACATCCTAATCTTTCCAATGGTACTTTCAGATCTGTATTTGGATCTTGGGAAGGAATTCAAAAGTCCCCTGCAAGATGAGGCTGCGTTTTCAGAAATATGGCATTTTTACTATGCTGAGTCATCATTTTAAAATGATGATTTCGAGTGACTGGAGAATTAGTTTTCAAAACAAAGGGAATTTTTTGTTCCTAACATGTCAAAGAACAATAATCTCTCTCATTTTTTCTATAGGTGTCACATATTGGGAGAATCAAATCCATCTCTGAGACCTAATTTTCGGATCTCAGAATTTCCCCGTTTGACACATGTTTTTGAAATACATATGTCGGGAAAATGAAAACGAATCTCAACGAATGGAGAGAGGTTGTTTCTCATAAAAAACCCCTCATTTTTCCAAAATCTATTTTTATTTGAGAGATATAGGTCAATATCTGAGCAGCATATTTCTATAAATTTCTGCGTTTTCCAGCCACCTCACAAATTCAGAATTGAGATAGGAAAAGAGGTTA
Source organism: Pseudotsuga menziesii (assembly GCA_001517045.1). NCBI lineage: Eukaryota > Viridiplantae > Streptophyta > Pinopsida > Pinales > Pinaceae > Pseudotsuga > Pseudotsuga menziesii. Next base: position 1,169,480 of record LPNX010897916.1, read on the forward strand.
TCAAATCCATCTTTTGAGGATCTTGAATCTGATTTGTAAAGATTATTTAAGCTCATTGAAGAATCTTGGTAAAAGGGGGGAAGAAAACAACCTGAAGACTGTGATTCAACTTTGGAGGCTTGTGGCCATACCTTATTTCAGACATCTATGAATTCAGTTTGACACAGAAGCTTCTTTCGCTGTGTTTGTTCAGTTTGTATCTTCTTTCTTTTCATGTTTATGTATATCTGATGACAGATGATTGTCATCTTATCTCTTTATCGATGTACTAAACCTATATGTATTGTTTCGTGATTCATCTAACACCTGGTAACTTTCATCTTATCACTGCGTTGATGATCTTGGACTGCAAATACTTTACCTATCATAGCTGGCCATTCACATATGCTATTGTATGTAGATTTCTGCGAGTATGATAAGTCTTCTCCATGCTTCCATACATTTGATTTAAACCTTCTGAACAGTATAGTATAAGTCCTACATTTTCAAATGGATTCATGTGTTTCTGAGCGGATGTGAGCATATTTATTCATCTGACTTGATTCTTTTTCCCATACATTATTGAATATTTAAGTTACCAAGCTCATTCCCTTCACAGTCAAGGAAAGACTCCTGGAGTGATGACACATATTTTCTTGCAGCAACTAGTATGCTCTGCAATATTTCTCATAATGACCCACAAATTGACATAATTTACAACATAAGCTAACATGTGCACTTACCATATTCTGTAGATACAAGCATTCCTCTAACCAATGACCTCTTTTCTGACAAATTCTGCACAAAGGCATTCCTTGTGAATTTATCAGGTTTGATGCTCTCGATGTAAGATAATTCAAGAAGGATGGACATGACCAAGTTATAAATGACCAATTTGGTTGGGTGATAAATGACTGCTAATTTATGACTAGTGGTCATGAGACCATATTTAGTCATTTATCACCCATAATTTGTCATTTTTTAAGTCACTTTTCACCCATTTTGTACTAGAGTTCTCTTGGGAATTCGAATGGCTATAGAAGGATCCAATACTTCCACTCTTCTTCTTCTCTCTCGCTCTAATCTCTCTAGTGCTGGGACTGCTCTCTTTTCTAGGAAAGACATGCTCTTGAGTAGGAGATGCATTGTATTGTAGGGAGATTGAATGTCTTCATGTAACAATGTTTGAAGACCCTATAATGGGGATTGAATATTGATATATGCTTACACAGCATGATTCCTTCTCCCATTGCTTGTCTATGTCCAATATAGATCATAAATCCTAGATGAGGGTGGTGATATATTGAGGTCTTGTGTAGCGAGGGGATTCACAAATCACCAGGTAGCATAGATGGAAGGGAAAGTTGATATAGTGAAAGATGTAGTTGTGGTATTCTCATGGTGTTGAGAATGCCACAACCATATGTTCTGATTTATATATTTCTAAGATTTTTTGGGTTATGAGACCTATTCCATTGCATTCAGAACGTTGTTTCCAATAAGGAACACTTTTTTCATTGAAAAAGGTTTCTATTTGAATGAGATACAACTATTTTTGTGTAGTGTAACAATTGTTGAGATGAGTGCACCATACCTTCTGGTTTGAACGTACCTCTCCTATGGATATATGGCCTAATATTGGGGGTGATAGTCATGTTGAAATATGCATGACCATTGCATGTCTATGGTTGGGTGGAATGTTTTCAGGTTGAAGCTAGTTGCTTTTCATTAAGATGAGTATTTTGTTATATGTTTATTTGCTGCAATTTCTTATATATATGTGTTCATAGATATGGTTTTGTTGTCATTTACATGGTTTTATGTGTAATCCATGAGATCCAATATATTTAACGTTTATATGGATGTATATGGAAGCATTCATATCTAGTTTTGTTTATGTTAATATGGTTGTAGGTGGCAGCCGATATATTTGATTTTTAACACCATTAATATGGTTGATTATGGCGGCCTGTAGATATATTTATTTACATTGTTTATGTTGGATTGCATATTTGATTAAATTAAAGTTTAAATGACTATAATAGATAGGATATTTCATGTTTGAAATCATATTAATGGCTTGCTCAAATATGGTTGCATTTCATGCCTGCATTTACCTTGCATAATATGTGTATTGGGGAATGATTTTCATTTGTATTTGTGCATTTCATTTTAAAAGGTTGAATGTTTTATTTTGGTGGTTCTTTGGCATGTTGGACTAGCCTTAGTTACCCTTATCCTATTGTGCATTACCTTGACTAAGCCTCCCCCTTAGGTTTCCAAGTGTCCTTGGCCTTGGATTCAGGGTTAGGGACATCACTGAGTGGTATCAGAGTGAAGGTTTTAACTCGGTGATTGTTGGTCCTTTTATAGATTTGTAACTCTATGTTATGTATTTGGAATCATAATGTATGTATTGTGAAGATGTTTAGTCTGCTATAATGATTGATAATGAACACATTGTAGCCTCGATTATGCCAGTTAATGAATGAGCATGCAGTGTGGTTATTTAAATATAATTTTAAACCCCAATTAAAGTAGTGAATACCAAAGGCTCGGTAAGTACAATGAAGAGGAAGCTACAACAACAAGATATCAGAGATCAGAGGTTAGCTATAGATATTAGATAAGGATTTCTAAGAATAATAGATACGATACATCCCTGAAGAGTGATTTGGAAGAAGAGAATTTAGGACAAATGGACACAAGAGAAGAAATGAACCCTTAAGTTTGGAAGATTTGGTAAAAAGGTGCAGAGAAGATAATGAAAGGATCATTCACATTCAACAACAAATCATGCATGATCTAAAACAATTGTAAAGAACCAAAATAACATCTCCAAGAAACAATTAGGATTACAAAAGACATGTACCAAGAAGAGATTATCAAAGATATATATATCCTCAAGAAGACCTCGTCATATTCCCTTCGTAGTGAAGAAGAAGAGGTATTCATCAATCATTTCAGAAATCAATCCTAAATATCCCAAATAATATATAATAAGAGAAGATTTGCATAGAATGAAATGGTGAGAGAACTAAGAAGAATCAAACCCCCAACCTTTGATGGAGAAGTGAAGAAAGGTGAATATGCATAAGCTTATTTTTTGGGACTTAGAAAGTTCTTCTAGTTACAGTAGTACACATCAAACATCAAAGCAAGGGTATCCATCTGCCATTTTCAAAGTAAAGCATCCATTTGGTGGGATCAACTAATCAAGCTAAAAGATATTGATGAAGACATAATCTCTTAGAGAAATTTCATGAAATACTTCTGGAAATAATATCTCTCAAATCACTGCTATTACAAGAAGATGGAGGATTTTTTTGAACTCGAGTTGAGAATGATGACCACGGAAGCTTATGAGAAAAGGTTCCCAGAACTCTGAAGTATGCATATTTCATAAAGAATGAGAAAGTGAAGATTATGGATGTTCCTCAATGGTCTACTATATTCCTATAAAGACAATATCCAACATGACAGACCAGAGACCCTTAAAGATGCCATTTGGAAGGAAAAGCATCAATATTATTAGAATAAGAACAGAGATCCATATTAAAAGGACAAGAAAGATAAGAAAAGAGAAAAGCAAAAACATAGAAAGAAAGGATTCAAGTCTCCATCATTCAGAGATAGTAATAATTTGTATCAGCAAGAGAAAAGAAAAACCAAAGGGGAAGATCATTCATATAGAAAGCCAAGACCACTCGTTGAATGTTGGATATGTAAGAAGAATCATTATGCCAATCAGTGTCCACATAAGGGAAGTACCATTAACAACATTCAATAAGCCTCAAATATTGGTGAATTTAGAAGAAGTATTCCAAGAATCTATGCAATCTTGGATGGTAGAAAAGGTGATCATCAATTCTAGATGATTGAGGTAGCATGTAAGATTGCTAATGTGCATATATCTATTCTAATTAATTATGGAGACAACCATAGTTACATTGCACCTATCATAGTTGAGAGATGTTACTCGAAGAAAATCAAGCTTGAGATAGCCGGTCTAATGCAGTTGGCTATAGGTACCAAAAGGAAGGTCACATAAGTAGTAAAAAAGTGTCCTTTGGAAATGAATGGTCCAAATACCTTTGTAAAATTGAATAAAATACCTTTAGATTCATATGATGTATTGATTGGCATGGATTTTTTGGATGCACATCATGCCATACTTGACTGTCGCAACAAAACTTATACTTGTCTAGATAAAAAACGAAAATCAAGTAAGAGTGAGATGTATACCTAGACCCATATCTCTGAGACAGATCACAACTTTGCATTTGATAAAGTGTTTTAGAAAATGTTTCCAGTTGTATGCATCTCATGTGGAGGAGCCAAATGAAGAAAAATAATTAGAGTGACAAGACTACCTAGTGTTACAAGAATTTTTTAGATGTATTTCAAGAATTACTAGGAATGCCACTTGAGAGAGATCGATTTCACTATTTATTTGGTGACAGGAGCAATTCCTTTATCTAAATCACCTTACATAATGAGCACTTTAGAATTGAAAGAGTTGCATATGAAACAGAAGAGTTATTGAAGAAAGGTTACATAAGATCTAGTGTGCCACCTTGGTGAGCTCATGTGTTGTGTTAGCACTATTTTAGTTTTGCTGCACTTATCCTTATTGCCTAAAATTTTTAAGTTTCTCTTGATGATCAAATGGTTTTCAAACATGCCTCATTAAAACAATTTATAAAAATTCCAAGGTGGCGCAAGAAAAAGGTTAGAAGCTTTCAGCAAAAAGAAAGTAATTCCTATGAATAAAAAAAATAAAAATTATTCATTTTTAATAAAATTTATAAACATTGGTTTTATATATAAATTTTGGCTTTATAAGTCAAGTTTTATATTTTATCCAAGTTTATTTTTTATTATTAAAATGATAATTTAATAAGTCAAGTTTTATATTTTATCCAAGTTTATCTATAAGTCAAGTTTTATATTTTATCCAAGTTTATTTTTTATTATTAAAATGATAATTTAAGTTTTTATAACAATTTTATATTTTATCCAAGTTTATTTTTTTATTATTAAAATGATAATTTAAGTTTTTATAAAAAAAGTAAGTTTTATATTTTATCCAAGTTTATTTTTTATTATTAAAATGATAATTTAAGCTTTTATAAAAAAGGTAAGTTTTATATTTTATCTAAGTTTATTTTTTATTATTAAAATGATAATTTAAGTTTTTATAACAATTTTATATTTTATCCAAGTTTATTTTTTATTATTAAAATGATAATTTAAGTTTTTATAATAGTTTTATATTTTATCCAAGTTTATTTTTTATTATTAAAATGATAATTTAATTTTTTATTAAAAAAGGTAAGTTTTATATTTTATCCAAGTTTATTTTTTATTATTAAAATGATAATTTAAGATTTTATAAAAAGATAAGTTTTATATTTTATCCAAGTTTATTTTTTATTATTAAAATGATAATTTAAGTTTTTATAACAGTTTTATATTTTGTTCAAGTTTATTTTTTATATTTTGTTCAAGTTTATTTTTTATTATTAAAATGATAATTTTTATTTTTATTATTTTTTATTATTAAAATGATAATTATTTTTTATTATTAAAATAATAATTTAAGTTTTTATTAGTAAAATGATAATTTAAGTTTTTATAACAGTTTTATGTTTTATCCAAATCTATTTTTTATTATTAAAATGATGATTTAAATTTAAGTAATACACAGCTTGTTCTGTGATATACAATAAAATGTTTATTGTATATAAAATGCAGAAAAGTCCATAACTCCTTGCATGTGGGATATATTACCATGAGACTTTGAAACTTTACAGCATGATATATTATAAATGAAAAGTTATGGAGGATAATATGATTAATGCGTTTCTTATAAATGGTGGGCATTGTTTTCCTTTGAGATAATGTGCAAATATGTAGTGGAGAGCAAGAGCCTGCTGAAATTCTTACCGCATATTTTGTGGCCATAAATTTGATTTTAAATCAACAACTGAATTTTAATACAGCATAGCAAGCACATGGATTGGCATGCATCCAAAAATCGTGAACAAAAATATTAGAAAAAGATCTCACGGCAATGGTTTGCTAATATAAAATATTGGCCTAATAGAAATGGAACATTAGTATTTGAGGATGTGGGACTTTATAGAACAAGAAAAAGACTAACAGAGAAATATCCTTGGCTAAGGAAATATAACATGTTTATGCAAATCAAATGAAAAATCAATGGGGTTAGTAAAAAAGAATTTCATCCAACGGATAAGGTAGATTTCGCTACATCAACTTGCACAATCAAATAAATTTTCTGAATTTGCGAAATGTGGTATGCCCGATGATTTTGAGCGGTGGAAATCAAACTCAATTTCATACAATGGCATGAATGTATTTCGCTAATACAAAAAGCAAGGAGAAATGAAGTTTTACAATTCGCAAAATTGGGTATGGGAAAAATGTTTTGACGGCTTGAGTTTTACCAAAAACCCAATCCACAGTGTACGATCATTTCGCATTGTGAACTTGCATGAGGTAAGTCAACTTTTCAATCAGCGAAATTTTGTATTGGGATCAAGTTAAAAAACATGTTGTTGCAGCATCAACTCGCCCAACAATTCAATGGTGTAAAAACATTTTTGTTTGGGAGAAGTATTACTTGTTTAAAATTGCATGGATGGAAATGAATTTTATACAGTAAGTGGTTGAGCCAATGAAGCTTACACTATAGTCTAGACTTTTATGGAATCCTACGGAGTTTAGGCCCTTTCATAGAGTTATCATTGTCTGTTTCTTATTTTAGTGACCGAGATATGTTTTACAAAAATTATCCCATGACGGTTGTATTTACAAAGAAACAAGAGACCAGGTAGAAATTTGACCTTCCCACACATACAAGGAAACTGAACACAAAGGACTATTTCTATAGGTGTAGAAATTATGGAAATTTAACTCTACAAATGGAGGATCGAGCATTAAGAACATCCACACAAACAGAGTATCTGATATTAAAGCAGCAGAGCATGGTTGTTTTTTATGAAAATAGTTGTTTTGGTCATTATTTTAAATCAATTGTTCCCACCAAACCAAGATTATTTTTCATAAACCGATAGAGGTTTTTATTTATAACACACCTATATACAATAACCTCTCTCAGTTTTCACACAGGTATTGTGGATTGAGAGAATCGAAGTCATATTCAGAGGGAAAATGTTCAGATCTAAGAATGAGTGTTTTAGTCATCACATTCTAAGAATTGTTTCAGCCAAATGGAGTTGAATTTCAGGAAACCGAGAGAGGTTTTTCTTCATCACAGGCCTACCTTCAAATTAATCCTTCATTTTTTACACAGGTATCACAGGTTGGGATAATTTAAAATATATTCATAGGGTATTTTTCTAGAAATTTACAGGTTTACTGTCTGAGTCATCAGTTTCAAAATTATATTTTGAGGAGCTGGAGCTGAATAAGAGGAAAAGAAGACATGGGTTTTGTTGGGAACATGTCCAGTTACAAAAACCTCTTTCGGTTTTCACACACCTATCACCATCTGGGATATGCAGGAGGGGTTTTTTAGCCTGTTTTTTTGGTCGTCCACATTTTATTTTTGTCTTATGTAAGTCGTGGCAGATAGGCCACATTAGAGTTTGTTAGAAGATGTTATTCAGTTGTAACAAATTTTGATTCCCGAATGTCGGTTTAGGTAGTCCAAAAAAACACTATAAATGTACCTCCTGAATAAAGAGAAAGGGTTGGAACCGATGTAATTGTGCATTGTGTGCTTTCAAGAGTTTTTAATAAAGTTGCAGAGCTGAAGTCGGCGTTTTACATAGGGATTCATGTGTTGTTTGTGTTACAGTCTGTTGCTTCCTTTCTCATGTGAATTTTTTTCCAGTTTATCTCTCCCATTATGTTTTCTTTCATGTCTGAAATAAATGTATAACAGTTTGGAATTCATACATGTTATGCTCCATCTGTTGTTTCATATATCCACCAAAGTTTTATTCTAAAGTTAATACAGAATTCATTCTCAAATGCTCTGTGTTGATGGTCTGTTCATGTTCTTCTTTTCCACCAGACAATTATAATTTGACTGTGTTGAATGGCTATCTTGCCTCTGTGTTAAAATCGCATGCATAAATTCTGTTTATTTCTGTTACACATCTTGACTCCATCGCCCAATGGTCTATGTCTTGTTTCAACCAATCTTACAAATCATTCATATTTTCACTTGTTCATATCTGGCATTGTTAATAGTTGGTGAGATATCCCTCTCAGAAGAGCAGAAGGCCAGTTCTCTCTTCGAAAGTGGTTCTCCTGTCACTTGGGAATGAGCCTTTCACAACCTTGGGTTCAATTCCAGTGCTAACAAACTGGCATCGTTGCCGGTGACGAGATTAAAGATCATCCCTCGGAAGAATGACAAAGATTCAAAGGATAAATGGTTTCTATGGGAAAACAGAGATTCTCACATGTGAAAAAGGTTGTATCATTTGCCCTAGCGACTCCACTGAAATATTCTAGAAGGTGACTCCACTAGGGAGACTGATGGTCAGAAAGACAGATACGGGGAGAGGTCTCAAATCTTCCCTGGATTTGAACGAAGGGTTTAGATCTAACTGTTGGTGGTGAAAAATGGTCAAACATCAAGAAGGTCATGTCTCTTTTCACCTAGTGATTCCATCTACGAAGGATCCATTCTTCATAATGTTCTATGGCAGCTCCATTATCAAACGGAGTTGCAAAGTTTGAGGAGCCAATTCAGTTTCTCCACCATCAAGATGACTTCTCGGACTGCAAGGTATGCTCCTATGAATCTTGTTTCCATTCCTGGTTATCCCAATAAAATACCTTTGGTAGATTGGCAAACATATCTTCCAACATTCAATGATGAAAAGGGTGATGATGCTGCCATTCATTTATTTTGATTTCATAAGCATATACATAAGCTGGAAGTGGGATGGCATGAATATTATTTAATGAAATTGTTCATGTTTAGTTTAGAAGGATATGCAAGGCCTTGGTATGAGGGATTTTCAGTAAGGAGTTTACCCTCCCTTAAAGACTTTCATATCGTATTTCATGAACATTTCAAAAGTCATTATCCTTCTTTGTTGTTACTTCAATATTGTTGCACACACGATAGAGAGTTCATAGAAAATGTGAAAGATGAGTGTGGTGATGATCAGTATTTGGATGAAGAGGTTTTAGAGATTTTACATGAATATTCAACTCAAAAAGAAAGACAATCCAATTGCCATGATATTCAAGAAAACTCCCAACAGTCAGTATTGTCTTCCTTGACTGAAGTTGAGATAGAACAAAGCTCTGTTTCAACCAGTTATATCTCTCTTCCTGAAAATGATGATGATTTGCAGGGTTCTTGTCATTCTTTGTGTGACCAAGAGAGAGGTTGGGACTCTCAATCAAATCCTTGCTCATATTATTCAACTTGCAAATTTTTGTTACAAGAAGAGGCCTCCCCTTCCCAATTAGAAAATTCCTTTTTGCAACTGAAATCTCTTGAAAGTTACAATGATTGTGTGATTGATTACATAGAAGATGATAATTCTGGAAAATATTGGTCTTGTAGTCCCTCCACATGTTCATTTTTTGAAAAATGCAAGTAAAGAGAAATCAGATTTTGAAATAGTGGTTGAAGGAAGACCTCTGTATGTTGATCAAATTCAAATTTCGCCTAAAGATTTACATGAATATATAAAGCCCTCTTTGCTTGTAGAAGATGATCAACCCAGTGATTTGAAAGGAGATGAGTGTACCGATTTGTTTTCTGAAGAATGCAATCAGCCTGTTACAATTTCTGTTAGTGAAGAAAATTTCATGGAAATCCAAGATCAAAAGTATGAAAACAGAGTGGAAACTGAACATTTTGAAAGTGATTGTTTGCTATTGTGTTTTCCTTCATTTGAGTGGTTAAAAAAGAGACTTGAAGTTTCCAATCAAAAATAGAAATTCGATATTGTAGACGAATGTATAAATTTCCTTGGAATGGATGATAAGCGAGAAGGAAAATTATTCAATCAATCCCAGCCTTTAGAAAAAACAACAGTATGCAATGAAGAATTGAATAACGAAGAAGAAGATGGGGGTTGTCAAATGGATGTTTCTTTTTGTTTTTCAAATTCAAAATTTTTTTGTCAAGAAGAAATCTATTTGCTCGATCCTATTGAAGAAATGAATGATGTTTTCGCTGAAGCATATAAAGAATATGAAGTTTTAAAATAAAAAATCTTAGATGAAGTTGTGGATGTCTTGCCTGAAAATTGTCACGAGTTTTCCTTGCATGGTTCTTTTGAAGATCAGTTTGACAGCGTGCAAAGGAATTTACAGTTGGGACAACTCTCTCATGGTAAGATAATAACAGATTTTTTTGAAAGTTTTCATGCATTTTATGATCTAGTGGCTGATAACATAGATGAATTTTGCAGTGGTAATGGCTAGTTATATCTCTACTGTAAAGATCAATTTCTTTATTATAACTTTCTGCCATTAAGTCTGTCATCTCTGTTTTTTATCAAGCATGAAGAGAAAGTTGGTTTATGGGATCATTTACTTGAGTGGCTTCATTGGAAGTCAGAATTTACTTGACTGAGCATTAATGCTTAGTAAGTAGGGTATGTTAGACACTGAGAGGGGGGGGTGAATCAGTCCAAAGCAATATTAGAACTTTTCTTAACTTGTCACAATTAACTACTGCATAATCATTTCATAAAAATCTGACACTTAATCATTCACATATCATAAGCATTTGAATCATCAAGAACCATAACACAAAAGAACACAACACCATATAATTTTGTAATCTTTTTGTATTAGTTTTGGTCCGGCTACAACCGTGAGGTAAAATCAGCACCTACTGATATGGAGAGAACCTACTCTGTATCCAGGACCCTGCCTATTTTTCTTAGACCCTGCTAAGAAGGGTTTGAGGTATCCTAACCTCAAAAGCAAGACAAGCTTGCTTATACAATTAAAGTATACTTACGTTACCATACTCATGTCATCACACACAAGCAATCTTTGTCACATCATCAACGCTACTCATCATCTCTGCTCATCATATCAACTTTGTTGTAACACTGCTCATCAGTCATCTTGTTCATTTGCTCTCTGCTGCTCAACAACCTCTGTGCTCTAGTCACTGTCAAATCATCCCTGTAGATATCACTGCCACATCATCTTTCTTCCCATGTCATCACTGTCATATTAAACATCAATACTGCTGGTCATCTACTGCTACAACACTCTTCTGCTCATCACTCTCATCATCTTCTTCACTTGTCACATCATCATCATGTCTTCTGCTAAAGGTATCACTGCCATACTGTTGTAGGTCTCAAACTATCATCATCATAATTGTCATGTCTTTTTGTCACTAGGATGTTTCTTCAAGTCACTCTTCATTATACTTAGACTTAGACTATGTATTGGATGAGTAAAAGATCCCAACACAAGTCCTAACTTGGTCTGTCAATACTAGAGCTGTCATCCACTCACCAAGTAAGGGCTGTCATCTTCTTAATCTGTGCATCAACCTTGCTCTGTGTGTCACTTTCACTGTGTATCATCCTTGTACTTCATCAATAGCTTCTAGGGATGTCATCATGGACTGTCCTCTTCATGCTTAAGCCTCATCATCAGCATGTCAACTTCTAGGGCTGTAATCATGTTGCATGCATCATCATATCATATGCATTGAATGGAGTATGCATCAACATAGTGTATCAATGGTGTACAAGGAATCATTAATAATGCACAAGGAATTATCATGGTTTACAAAGCATCATAAGATACACAACATCATTATGCAGTATGTCACCAAAGAGAATGCATAGGGTAGCATCAGACTATATTATTGTACTTACATGCACCATTGTTCATACCACTTGTCTACTCATAAACACATCATTGTTTATGCTTCACTGTATGTACAATATCATCCACATGTAGACTGAGATGCCCAGGTTCACTGCGCCAGCTTCCAATGATTGAACTACACTCTCATTACTTCATTAATATTCTCAAACTTGCAATAATACAACCAATACAAGCAAACCCCAACCAATGTCCAAGAGGACTGTGTACACTGTGAAGAAGACCCCAAACTCAGTCACCTTGGATTGTACACCTTCTCGGATTGTTTGCTTGCTAGCATAAACTTGAACTGAGGGTGTATATGGAATATCAAGCCAAGTTTAAAACCAAGCTCTCATTCCTTCATGTATACAAGTGTCAAAAACAGAATTCAATCAAGCATTATATTTGACTATGCATATTTCAAACCTTGTCATAGAAGATCCCAACTTTTGACTGTAAAAGGAACAACAATAAAATTGTGGATGATCTCCAACTTTAAGTTAGGACTGTATGTGCATAGAGGAAGCCCTAACCAATGTCATACACACTCAGATTGTGTATTGTGCTTGGAAGAACTTAGCACAAGTTCAACCTTGAACTATGTAGATGTTGAGAAGCAAATCAATAGTAGACTGAACTTAGATGGTGTTCAAACTCCAGGCTATCATCCCTTCATTCATACCAGACTGTGTATGATCTTCAACAAAACTTCGGGACTGGCTGAGGACTGTGGAAACCCTCCAACAGTGTCAACCTCAGGCTATGAATGAACCCGAATCAAGTCATAATTAGAACTGTGACTTTGAGATGGAACTTCAGTGGACTAACTCCAACATGTGCACTGTGTAAACAAGTCACAAAATCATACTATGGAGAAAGGCTTTCAAACTCGGATCACACTCAAATTCCTCAAAACTGTGGATTGTGTGTTATGCTTGTTGCTATTAATTTGAGACTGTTTAGTTGGTAAGAAAAACCCCAAGAAAGTCAAACTTGGCATCACTGTCCAGTGTATGATGTGTTGGTAAAAACCCCAGACAAGTCCAAGATTTGGACTGTCACATAGCAAAAGAAGAACAAAAATTCACTTTTCTACTGTTAGTTGCCTCCGAATTCACCTCAGACAACTTCAAGCTCTGCTACAAAATTTGGACTGTTTTACGGTTTTACCTTTGTTGTTGCCACCAAATTCACCATACTATTGTAATATTGGGTCTGCTACACTACTCCCAAATTTAGGGCATCCACAAATTGGGGTTTGATTGTAATTTTGTATTGCTGCAAACAGTCACCAAAAAGGACTTAATTGCTGCTAAAATTCACAGAAATAAAACGAGTATGCTGCTGCTATTTTTTAGTGTTATTTTTGCTGCCCACGAGTACCTTAGGCCATACTTCAAACCATCAGAAAATTGCAGTCTGCTGCTGCCCGAAAAATCAGTCTGCTACTGCTCGAAATTACAGTCTATTGCTACTCGAAATTAGAGTCTGTTGCTGCCTGAACTTTTCCTCAGTAAGACCACCGAAATTTCCTTAGAGCTCCCACAAAAATTCTTTCATAAATGAGGACATTACTTGGTATTTATACACATTTTAAACCCCAATTTTTATGAGGCCGACCTATTAAAAATGTATTTTTAATTTTAATATTTAAAGGTCTTTATGGAGCCGACTTCAAGGTGAGTTGTATTATTTTATTTTTATTTTCATTATTTTGTTTTGTCACACAATCACTCCTTTGCCACATCATTAGGGATGTGTCCACAAGTAATCAAGGGTGAAGGTGTCCTCCATAAGCATAAGTAAGGGTGCCCATTAAGCCACTAGGGCTTCTAAGGATATGCCATGTGCAAGAGAATGGTTCCTCCAAAGTTTGTGGTCTTCAACACATTATGACCACGGTTTATAGGAAAATGTTTAATCAAATGACCACAACCATCATGGGTTCCTTCAATATCCACGTTAGTCAACAAGTACAAGAGGGCTTCTTCAACAAGGTTGTCATCATCTTTAAGGTCCATATGTGTGAGTTCAAGACCCAATCCATCACATGCAAGGGTGTGTTTCATCATGCCATCTAACCACATTATTTTCACCACTACTACAAGGGTACAAGAGCCATTAAACCACTAAGTGTGTGGGTCCAAAGGATTTCTCATCCCCTAGGGCCATCTCAAAAAGTTCCAAGACTTCATATGACCACTTCATTTTCATCAAGAGTACAAGGACCTTTAAACCATCAATTGTGGGTCTAAGGACCTCTTCAAGGTTTCTTCATCAAGTAAGAAGCTTCATAGGCTTCTTCAACCACCTTAACCTCACAAGAGGACCTCCAAGGGTCAAGATATCTTCTGTGGGGATGCTAGGTCTTCTTCTGGGGTACCATGACATCATCATAGCATGAATGACCACAAAATGGGTCATTAATGCTTCTCCAACCCATCTAGGGTTTCTCCATCGTCTACTAATGCTTCAAGACCATCTCAATGCTTCTATAACCCATATAGGGTTTCTCCAATGTCCATCAAGGCTTTAGGACCATCTCTAGGGTATTTAGTATCATCAGTAGGGTCTTCAACATCTTCAACAAAGTGGTGGCATCAAAATCCAGTCTTGTGGGTACAGGGACCTTGTCAACTGGGTACAGGGTGCTTCAAGGCACAAACCACTTTATAAGGGGTCAAGGCACTGCAGGTGGGACTTGGTGGCATTAATGACATCGTGTGGAGCCACTGCAAGTCCATGTTGGCATCAATGACAATTTCATCAACAATCTCCCCTTTTGTCATTGATGACAACAACTCATGCTCCCCCTGTGAACATGCTCCCCTTTTGTCTTCATCTCTCCCTTTGTCTTCATTTCTCCCCCTTTGGCATCAATGGAAAAGGGTGTCCACATACATGTGTCTGAAATCTCTGATCACTGCTAACTGGTCCCCCTATCAATATGCACGATCCTAGGACCTGTCTGTATGCCTGGAGTAACCATCCTTTCTTCGTTGAGCTCATCCTCCAGCCTTATGAACTCAAGGTATTCTAAGGTCTTTGAGAGACCTTACACTTGGCTTTCCGTATGGTAACCATTCTCCCTGCTCTGATCAACCTCTCTTATCTACAACTGCTCGGTCTTCCTCATCCATACTTGCTTCTTGGCATCTGTCCTTTGATCATTTGTTCCTTCATTTGTACTGGCTTTCCTTGATGAGTTTTCTAGGTAACTTCTCAAGGATTCTTTTCGTGTACTCCAACAATCTTGAGATTTGTGCCCAAGACCACTGCAGCTATAACACCTCATCATACGACAATATACAGCAATGTGACCAACATTGTTGCATATCCAGCACCTGACTGAGCTGTTGGAACTTCCAACACTTCTTTGATCAGCTTCATTTCTCCATGCCTGAGCGTATCCCTGACTGTAGGCATTTGTCTTCTGATCTTCAAATCTTCTTGCTAACGTATATGAAGGACTCCTTCTTGGCTGACTTCTTTGACTCGCACATTCTTGGGCTTCGTGGCCAAACCCACTGCAGGTGTAGCATCTCAATGTATGACATGTGGCAGCAACATGTCTGACTTGATTACATGTCCAACACCTAACTGAGTCATTGGGGATTCCAACCCTTCTTCTTCCATAGAATCTACAATTCATAGCCTTATGACCAAAGTTAGAACAAAAATAATAATAACCATTGAAGCCACTTTCATGCCTAGGTCTTGGAGTTGTTTCTTTTATGAATTTGCTTTGAGGAATAGAACTAACTCCTTGTTTCATCTTTGAACTTCCAAAATCCTTGTTGTCATATGCAGGTGCATGGGGAGCAGCTTTGGACGTTGATGGACCTGCTTCTGGAGACTTCAAAGACCATGTGTCATCTTTAGATTTTTCTTTGTTCTTCTTGTAACGAAGACTAGTTTTGTCGAGTGGAGATCTTTGGCAATCTAAGATCTTATCTAGGACAATTGAACTGTCCTGGAACTTGAACAAGGCTTCATTCTTCTTACCTTTCTTCCTGAGACCAACTACCTCCATTTCCAACTTCTGGACTATCTCCTCGTTTTCTTCCAGCTGACTCTTCAGGATTTCTTCTATCCTCTTGGCTTCCTCCAGCTGAGTCTTCAGATCATGATTGACCTCTCTAGTTTCTTCAAGCTCTTGAGCAGGATTTTCCGATTCTTCCTTTTGACTGATCAATTTAGTCTTTAATTGTTCAACTTGAGCATCCTTGTCTTTCATTTGATCCCACAACTCTTTGTCCTTGTCTTTGAGCTTTACAGGCAACACTTTCATTGACATGGTCTTCTGCTGATATTCATTCAAGGAGTCCAAGATTTTCTTTTTGAACTTCGTGAAATCACTCTGGTTCAGATTTACTGTGTTTAGGAACCAATTGGCTCTGAGATCAATATTTAGCAACGTGAAATGTATATCATGTGCAGTATTTGATAGCCCTTCATCATCTTCTACAAGAACCTTCTCAATTTCATCACATAAGCTATCATTATAATCATAAGATTCCATACCTTTACTAGAGTCCTCTTCTTGTTTGTATTCTTCTTGATTGAGCTCTTCTGGGGGCTTGTCTTCTGATTCCTAATCTGTCTTCTCGGGTTCTGGTCTTGCCTTCTAATACTCACTCTCCAAATTGAACCATAGGTCTTTTTCCGAAGTGTGCTCTCCTACACTTTCCTTCACTGAGCTGGGAAGTCCATCCATGAGGAACTTCAAGGCTGTAG
This sequence comes from Pseudotsuga menziesii, assembly GCA_001517045.1. Taxonomy (NCBI): domain Eukaryota; kingdom Viridiplantae; phylum Streptophyta; class Pinopsida; order Pinales; family Pinaceae; genus Pseudotsuga; species Pseudotsuga menziesii. The sequence continues at coordinate 1,186,064 of LPNX010897916.1, forward strand.
TGTTGTCCTTCTTTGCTTTGTTCTGTGCAGCTGATTTTCCTTTCTTGTTTGATGGAGCAGGTGGATTGATAACAATTTCCCAAATACCAAACTTCTTCATATAAGCCTTCATTTGGTCCTCCAACTAAAATAATCTGTAATATCAAGTATAGGCACGTCATTGCTTGATGACTCTTTCTTTTCCTCCATTATGTCTAAGGATCTCCTTCAAGCTTGCTAGGCTTGTGACGAAGGCTGGCTCTGATACCAATTGTTAGACACTGAGAGGAGGGGTGAATCAGTGAAAAGCAATATTAGAACTTTTCTTAACTTGTCACAATTAACTACTATATAATCATTTCATAAACATCTTCCACTTCATCATTCACATATCTTAAGCATTTGAATCATCAAGAACCATAACACAAAAGAACACAACACCATATAATTTTGTAATCTTTTTGTATTAGTTTTGGTCCGGCTACAACCGTGAGGTAAAATTAGCACCTACTGATATGTAGAGCACCTACTCTGCATCCACCCTGCCTAGTTTTTTTAGACCCTGCTAAGAAGGGTTTGAGGTATCCTAACTTCAAAAGCAAGACAAGCTTGCTTATACAATTAAAGTATACTTGTGTTACCATACTCATGTCATCATACACAAGCAATCTCTGTCACATCATCAACGCTGCCCATCATATCAACTCTGCTGTAACACTGCTCATCAGTCATCTTGTTCATTTGCTCACTTCTACTCAACAACCTCTGTGCTCTAGTCACTATCAAATAATCCCTGTAGATATCACTGCCACATCATATTTCTGCCCATGTCATCACTGTCATATTAAACATCAATACTACTAGCCTTCTACTGCTACACCACTCTTCTGCTCATCACTCTCATCATCTTCTTCACTTGTCACATCATCATCATGTCTTCTACTAAAGGTATCACTGCCATACTGCTGTAGGTGTCAAACTGTCATCATCATCATTGTCATGTCTTCTTGTCACTAGGATTTTTCTTCAAGTCACTCTTCATTATACTTAGACTTACACTATGTATTGGATGAGTAAAAGAGCCCAACACAAGTCCTAACTTGGTCTGTCAATACTAGAGCTGTCATCCACTCACCAAGTAAGGGCTGTCATCTTCTTAAGATGTGCATCAACCTTGCTATGTGTGTCACTCTCATTGTGTATCATCCTTGTACTTCATCAATAGCTTCTAGGGCTGTCATCATGGACTGTCATCTTCATGCTTAAGCCTCATCATCAGCATGTCAACTTCTAGGGCTCTAATCATGTTGCATGCATCATCATATCATATGCAGTGAATGGAGTATGCATCAACATAGTGTATCAATGGTGTACAAGGCATCATTAATAATGCACAAGGAATTATCATGGTTTACAAAGCATCATAAGATACACATCATCATTATGCAGTATGTCACCAAAGAGAATGCATAGGGTAGCATCAGACTATATTATTGTACTTACATGCACCATTGTTCATACCACTTGTCTACTCATAAACACATCATTGTTTATGCTTCACTGTATGTACACTATCATCCACGTGTAGACTGAGATGCCCAGGTTCACTGCGCCAGCTTCCAATGATTGAACTACACTCTCATTGCTTCATTAATATTCTCAAACTTGCAATAATACAACCAATACAAGCAAACCCCAACCAATGTCCAAGAGGACTGTGTACACTGTGAAGAAGACCCCAAACTCAGTCACCTTGGACTGTACACCTTCTCGGATTGTTTGCTTGCTAGCATAAACTTGAACTGAGGGTGTATATGGAATATCAAGCCAAGTTTAAAACCAAGCTCTCATTCCTTCATGTATACAAGTGTCAAAAACAGACTTCAATCAAGCATTAGATTTGATTGTGCATATTTCATACCTTCTCATAGAAGATCCCAACTTTTGACTGTAAAAGGAACAACAATAAAACTGTGGATGATCTCCAACTTTAAATTAGGACTGTATGTGTGTAGAGGAAGCCCTAACCAATGTCATACACACTCAGATTGTGTATTGTGATTGGAAGAACTTAGCACAAGTTCAACCTTGAACTATGTAGATGTTGAGAAGCAAATCAATAGTAAACTGAACTCAGATGGTGTTCAAACTCCAGGCTATCATCCCTTCATTCATACCAGACTGTGTATGATCTTCAACAAAACTTCAGGACTGGCTGAGAACTGTGGAAACCCTCCAACAGTGTCAACCTCAGGCTATGAATGAACCCGAATCAAGTCACAATTAGAACTGTGAATTTGAGATGGAACTTCGGTGGACTGCCTCCAACATGTGCACTATGTAAACAAGTTACAAAATCAGAATTATGGAGAAAGGCTTTCAAACTCGGATCACACTCAAATTCCTCAAAACTGTGGATTGTGTATTATGCTTGTTGCTGTCAATTTGAGACTGTTTAGTTGGTAAGAAAGACCCCAAGCAAGTCAAACTTGGCATCACTGTGCAGTGTATGATGTGTTGGTTAAAACCCCAAACAAGTCCAAGATTTGGACTGTCACATAGCAAAAGAAGAACAAAAATTCACTTTTCTATTGTTAGTTGCCTCCAAATTCACCTCAGACAACTTCAAGCTCTGCTACAAAATTTGGACTGTTTTACGATTTTACCTTTGTTGTTGCCACCAAATTCACCATACTATTGTAATCTTGGGTCTACTACACTGCTCCTAAATTTAGGGCATCCACAAATTAGTGTCTGTTTTTAATTTTGTATTGCTGCAAACAGTCACCAAAAAGGACTTAAGTGCTGCTAAAATTCACAGAAATAAAATGAGTCTGCTGCTACTATGTTTTAGTGTTCTTTCTGCTACCCACGAGTACCTTAGGCCAGACTTCAAACCATCAAAAAATTGCAGTCTGCTGCTGCCCGAAAAATCAGTCTGCTGCTGCCCGAAATTACAGTCTGCTGCTACCCGAAATTAGAGTCTGTTGCTGCCTGAAATTTTCGTCAGTAAGACCACCGAAATTTCCTTAGAGCTCCCACAAAAAGTCTTTCATAAATGAGGACATTACTTGGTATTTATACACATTTTAAACCCCATTTTTTATGAGGCCGACTTGTTAAAAATGTATTTTTAATTTTAATAGTTAAAGGCAATGTTCCCCCAAGTTTGCGGGACACGGGAGCGTGGGAGCGGGGAAACGCACGGTGGGGGCGTGTGGAGACTACCCCCAAATTCTAGGGAAATTCGAGGGGGGCGGGGGGCGAGGGGGGTGTCGAGGTCATAAAAATTATAAAAATATATATAAATTAAAAAAAATAAAAATTATAAATGCTAGATAATAATTATAAATATCATAAATCCTAACAATGTAAATTAAAATTTAAAAGCTAGCAATTTAATGATAATCTAACAAGCATGTTACAAACATACACAAGTGACAATTCAATGATTAACTTTAACGACAGAGACTTTTCTAGCTTTCCCAAGGTATAACGGTGCCCTAACATGAGCTGATCTGTCTTTGCATATTATTGTGCAAGCACAGAATATTCAAATGGAGATTAGTAAATTGCAGCAAAGCTTGGAGTTTTAGATCAGGGCCCTTTCTACTACAATCCATGGAAGCAAGATCTGAAAACAAATATGAATACGATTTCGTACAGGTACAAAAGAACTAATAAAATTAAAATACAGATGTATATATTTCATAGACACAAAAACATCACATATCACAGAGTGATATAGTAGAGCTATATTTATATATACCATGTATTGACACTATCTAATGTTTAAACTTCCAACTTTATGCAGGTATTCACAACAGAACTAAGCAAATGTTAATGTACGAAAATAATAACTCAAATGTTCGACAAGTCTTCATAGGAGAATTAAGGCTACACCCTACAAGCATCATGACACATTGTGGCTGCGCGCTACTGCTCACTATTAAAATCTGGTTGCAAGCTAGATTCTAAACAGAACTTCTAAGTACTTGAATTTATTATATTTGGAGCCTGGACTCTAGATGTAAAACGTAGCAGAAAATGAGAGGATATAATTTCCTGGTCATGGCCCAGTACACAGCCCAAAAACACATTACACAGCCAGTACTATCTCTTGGAAAATCACTGGTATTTAAGAATTTAAGTTTCAGAACGCACAATAAACAATTAAAATCTTTGAAATTGTGATATAGAGATTAACCAGATATTTTTTAATTTCAAATTTTAAAAAATTTAAAAATGCAAAATCGTGGGGGGGAGTGTGGGAGCCCCCCATCTTCAGGGAGGGGCGTGTGGGCGCCCCCCACAAGCAAGGCGACGTTCAGAGCTAGGAGGCACGCCTCCTCCTATGTTTCCTGAAGTTTCACCTTTTTTGGGGCGTGAGGAAACGTTTCTAGAGGAGCCCCCAAGCCCCCAGGCCATGGGGAGAGAGGGGGCGAGCCCCCGACCCTAGCGGCGAGTTTCCGTGGAACACTGGTTAAAGGTCTTTATGGAGCCGACTTCAAGGTGAGTTGTATTATTTTATTTTTATTTTCATTATTTTGTTTTGTCACACAATCACTTTGCCACATCATTAGGGATGTGTCCACAAGACATCAAGGGTGAAGGTGTCCTCCATAAGCATAAGTAAGGGTGTCCATTAAGCCACTAGGGCTTCTAAGGATATGCCATGTGCAAGAGAATGGTTCCTCCAAAGTTTGTGGTCTTCAACACATTATGACCACGGTTTATAGGAAAATGTTTAATCAAATGACCATAACCATCATGGGTTCCTTCAATATCCGCGTTAGTCAACAAGTACAAGAGGGCTTCTTCAACAAGGTTGTCATCATCTTTAAGGTCCATATGTGTGAGTTCAAGACCCAATCCATCACATGCAAGGGTGTGTTTCATCATGCCATCTAACCACATCATTTTCACCACTACTACAAGGGTACAAGAGCCATTAAACCACTAAGTGTGTGGGTCCAAAGGATTTCTCATCCCCTAGGGTCGTCTCAAAAAAGTTCCAAGACTTCATATGACCACTTCATTTTCATCAAGAGTACAAGGACCTTTAAACCATCAATTGTGGGTCTAAGGACCTCTTCAAGGTTTCTTCATCAAGTAAGAAGCTTCATAGGCTTCTTCAACCACCTGAACCTCACAAGAGGACCTCCAAGGGTCAAGATATCTTCTGTGGGGATGCTAGGTCTTCTTATGGGGTACCATGACATCATCATAGCATGAATGACCACAAAATGGGTCATTAATGCTTCTCCAACCCATCTAGGGTTTCTCCATCGTCTCCTAATGCTTTAGTAACATCTCAATGCTTCTCTAACCCATCTAGGGTTTCTCCAACGTCCATCAAGGCTTCAAGACCATCTCTAGGGTCTTTAGTATCATCAGCGGGGTCTGTGGTGGCATCAAAATCCAGTCTTGTGGGTACAGGGACCTTGTCAACTGGGTATAAGGTTCTTCAAGTCACAAACCACTTTATAAGGGGTCAAGGCACTGCAGGTGGGACTTGGTGGCATTAATGACATCCTATGAGGCCACTACAAGTCCATGTTGGCATCAATGACAATTTCATCAACAATATCCCCCTTTGTCATTGATGACAACAACTCATGCTCCCCCTATGAGCATGCTCCCCTTTTGTCTTCATCTCTCCCTTTGTCTACATTTCCCCCCCTTTGGCATCAATGGAAAAGGGTGTCCACATACTTGTGTCTGAAATCTCTGATCACTGCTGACTGCTCCCCCTATCAATATGCATGATCCTAGGACCTGTCTGTATGCCTGGAGTAACCATCCTTTCTTCCTTGAGTTCATCCTCCAGCCTTATGAACTCAAGGTATTGTAAGGTCATTGAGAGACCTTACACTTGTCTTGCCGTATGGTAGCCATTCTCCCTGCTCTGATCAACCTCTCCTATCTACAACTGCTCGGTCTTCCTCATCCATACTTGCTTCTTGGAATCTATCCTTTGAGCATTTGTTCCTTCATTTGTACTGGCTTTCCTTGATGAGTTGTCTAGGTAACTTCTCAAAGATTGTTTTCGTGTACTCCAACAATCTTGAGCTTTGTGCCCAAGGCCACTACAGCTATAACACCTCATCATATGACAATATGCAGCAATGTGACCAACATTGTTGCATATCCAGCACCTGACAGAGCTGTTGGAACTTCCAACACTTCTTTGATCAGCTTCATTTCTCCATGCCTGAGCGTATCCCTGACTGTAGGCATTTGTCTTTTGATCTTCAAATCTTCTTGCTGACGTATATGAAGGACTCCTTCTTGGATGACTTCTTTGACTTGCACATTCTTGGGCTTTGTGGCCAAACCCACTGCAGGTGTAGCATCTCAATGTATGACATGTGGTAGCAACATGTCCGACTTGATTACATGTCCAACACCTAACTGAGTCATTGGGGATTCCAACCCTTCTTCTTCCATGGAATCTACAATCCATAGCCTTATGACCAAAGTTAGAACAAAAATAACAATAACCATTGAAGCCACTTTCATACCTGGGTCTTGGAGTTGTTTCTTTTATGAATTTGCTTTGAGGAATAGACCTAACTCCTTGTTTCATCTTTGAACTTCCAAAATCCTTGTTGTCATGTGCAGGTGCATGGGGAGAAACTTTGGACGTTGATGGACCTGCTTTTGGAGACTTCAAAGACCATGTGTCATCTTCATATTTTTCTTTGTTCTTCTTGTAACCAAGACTATTTTTGTCGAGTGGAGATCTTTGGCAATATAAGATCTTATCTAAGACAATTGAACTGTCCTGGAACTTGACCAAGGCTTCGTTCTTCTTACCTTTCTTCCTGAGACCAACTACCTCCATTTCCAACTTCTGGACTGTCTCCTCATTTTCTTCCAGCTGACTCTTTAGGATTTCTTCTGTCCTCTTGGCTTCCTCCAGCTGAGTCTTCAGATCATGATTGACCTCTCTAGTTTCTTCAATCTCTTGAGCAAGATTTTCCTATTCTTCCCTTTGAATGATCAATTTAGTCTTTAATTGTTCAACTTGAGCATCCTTGTCTTTCATTTGATCCCACAACTCTTTGTCCTTGTCTTTGAGATTTACAAGCAACACTTTCATTGACATGGTCTTCTGCTAATATTCATTCAAGGAGTCCAAGATTTTCTTTTTGAACTTCATGAAATCACTCTGGTTCAGATTTACTGTGTTTAGGAACCAATTGGCTCTGAGATCAATATTTAGCAACGTGAGATGTATCTCATGTGTAGTATTTGATATCCCTTCATCATCTTCTGCAAGAACCTTCTCAATTTCATCACATAAGCTATCATTATAATCACAAGAGTCCATACCTTTACTAGAGTCCTCTTCTTGTTTGTCTTCTTCTTGATTGAGCTCTTATGGGGGCTTGTCTTCTGATTCCTGATCTATCTTTTCGGGTTCTGGTCTTGCCTTCTAATACTCACTCTCCAACTTGAACCATAGGTCTTTTGCCGAAGTGTGCTCTCCTACACTTTCCTTCACTGAGCTAGGAAGTCCATCCACGAGGAACTTCAAGGCTATAGTGTTGTCCTTCTTTGCTTCCTTCTGTGCAGCTGATTTTCCTTTCTTGTTTGATGGAGCAGGTGGATTGATAACAATTTCCCAAATACCAAACTTCTTCAGATAAGCCTTCATTTTGCTCCTCCAACTGAAATAATCTGTAATATCAAGTATAGGCACGTCATTGCTTGATGACTATTTCTTTTCCTCCATTGTGTCTAAGGATCTCCTTCAAGCTTGCTAGGCTTGTGATGAAGGACGGCTCTGATACCAATTGTTAGACACTGAGAGGGGGGGTGAATCAGTGCAAAGCAATATTAGAACTTTTCTTAACTTGTCACAATTAACTACTGCATAATCATTTCATAAACATCTTCCACTTCATCATTCACATATCATAAGCATTTGAATCATCAACAACCATAACGCAAAAGAACACAACACCATATAATTTTGTAATCTTTTTGTATTAGTTTTGGTCTGGCTACAACCGTGAGGTAAAATTAGCACCTACTGATATGTAGAGCACCTACTCTGCATCCAGGACCTTGCCTGGTTTTCTTAGACCCTGCTAAGAAGGGTTTGAGGTATCGTAACCTCAAAAGCAAGACAAGCTTGCTTATACAATTAAAGTATACTTGTGTTACCATACTCATGTCATCATACACAAGCAATCTCTGTCACATCATCAACGCTGCTCATCATATCAACTCTGCTGTAACATTGCTCATCAGTCATCTTGTTCATTTGCTCACTGCTGCTCAACAACCTCTGTGCTCTAGTCACTATCAAATCATCCCTGTAGATATCACTGCCACATCATATTTCTTCCCATGTCATCACTGTCAGATTAAACATCAATACTGCTAGTATTCTACTGCTGCAACACTCTTCTGCTCATCACTCTCATCATCTTCTTCACTTGTTACATCATCATCATGTCTTCTGCTAAAGGTATCATTGCCATACTGCTGTAGGTGTCAAACTGTCATCATCATCATTGTCATGTCTTCTTGTCACTAGGATGTTTCTTCAAGTCACTCTTCATTATACTTAGACTTAGACTGTGTATTCGCTGAGTGGAAGAGCCCAACACAAGTCCTAACTTGGTCTGTCAATACTAGAGCTGTCATCCACTCACCAAGTAAGGGCTGTCATCTTTTTAAGATGTGCATCAACCTTGCTATGTGTGTCACTCTCATTATGTATCATCCTTGTACTTCATCAATAGCTTCTAGGGCTGTCATCATGGACTGTCATCTTCATGCTTAAGCCTCATCATCAGCATGTCAACTTCTAGGGCTCTAATCATGTTGCATGCATCATCATATCATATGCATTAAATGGAGTATGCATCAACATAGTGTATCAATGGTGTACAAGGCATCATTAATAATGCACAAGGCATTATCATGGTTTACAAAGCATCATAAGATACACATCATCATTATGCAGTATGTCACCAAAGAGAATGCATAGGGTAGCATCAGACTATATTATTGTACTTGCATGCACCATTGTTCATACCAGTTGTCTACTCATAAACACATCATTGTTTATGCTTCACTGTATGTACAGTATCATCCATGTGTAGACTGATATGCCCAGGTTCACTGCACCAGCTTCCAATGATTGAACTACACTCTCATTGTTTCATTAATATTCTCAAACTTGCAATAATACAACCAATACAATCAAACCCCAACCAATGTCCAAGAGGACTATGTACACTATGAAGAAGACCCCAAACTCAGTCATCTTGGACTGTACACCTTCTCAGATTGTTTTCTTGCTAGCATAAACTTGAACTGAGGGTGTATATGGAATATCAAGCCAAGTTTAAAACCAAGCTCTCATTCCTTCATGTATACAAGTGTCAAAAATAGACTTCAATCAAGCATTAGATTTGACTATGCATATTTCATAGCTTGTCATAGAAGATCCCAACTTTTGACTATAAAAGGAACAACAATAAAACTGTGGATTATCTCCAACTTTAAGTTAGGACTGTATGTGTGTAGAGGAGTCCCTAACCAATGTCATACACACTCAGATTGTGTATTGTGCTTGGAAGAACTTAGCACAAGTTCAACCTTGAACTATGTAGATGTTGAGAAGCAAATCAATAGTAGACTAAACTCAGATGGTGTTCAAACTCCAGGCTATCATCCCTTCATACATACCAGACTATGTATGATCTTCAACAAAACTTCGGGACTGGCTGAGGACTATGGAAACCCTCCAACAGTGTCAATGTCAGGCTATGAATGAACCCCAATCATGTCACAATTAGAACTGTGACTTTGAGATGGAACTTCGGTGGACTGACTCCAACATGTGCACTGTGTAAACAAGTCACAAAATCAGACTATGGAGAAAGGCTTTCAAACTTGGATCACACTCAAATTCCTCAGAACTGTGGATTGTGTATTATGCTTGTTGCTGTCAATTTGAGACTGCTTAGTTCGTAAGAAATACCCCAAGCAAGTCAAACTTGGCATCACTATGTAGTGTATGATGTGTTGGTTAAAACCCCAGAGAAGTCCATGATTTGGAATGTCACATAGCAAAAGAAGAACAAAAATTCACTTTTCTACTGTTAGTTGCCTCCGAATTCACCTTAGACAACTTCAAGCTCTGCTACAAAATTTCGATTGTTTTACGGTTTTACCTTTGCTGTTGCCACCAAATTCACCATACTGTTGTAATCTCGGGTCTGCTACACTGCTCCCAAATTTAGGGCATCCACAAATTGGGGTCTGTTTGTAATTTTGTACTGCTGCAAACAATCACCAAAAAGGACTTCACTGCTGCTAAAATTCACAAAAATAAAACGAGTCTGCTGCTGCTATGTTTTAGTGTTCTTTCTGCTGCCCATGAGTACCTCAGGCCAGACTTCAAACCATCAAAAAATTGCAGTCTGCTACTGCCTGAAAAATCAGTCTGCTGCTGCCCGAAATTACAATCTGCTGCTGCCTGAAATTTGCCTCAGTAAGACCACTGAAATTTCCTCAGAGCTCCCACAAAAATTATTTCATAAATGAGGACTTTACTTGGTATTTATACACATTTTAAACCCCAATTTTTATGAGGCCGACCTGTTAAAAATGTATTTTTAATTTTAATATTTAAAGGTCTTTATGGAGCTGACTTCAAGGTGAGTTGTATTATTTTATTTTTATTTTCATTATTTTGTTTTGTCACACAATCACTCATTTGCCACATCATTAGGGATGTGTCCACAAGTCATCAAGGGTGAAGGTGTCCTCCATAAGCATAAGTAAGGGTGTCCATTAAGCCACTAGGGCTTCTAAGGATATGCCATGTGCAAGAGAATGGTTCCTCCAAATTTTGTGGTCTTCAACACATTATGACCACAGTTTATATGAAAATGTTTAATCAAATGACCACAACCATCATGGGTTCCTTCAATATCCAAGTTAGTCAACAAGTACAAGAGGGCTTCTTCAACAAGGTTGTCATCATCTTTAAGGTCCATATGTGTGAGTTCAAGACCCAAGCCATCACATGCAAGGGTGTGTTTCATCATGCCATCTAACCACATCATTTTCACCACTACTACAAGGGTACAAGAGCCATTAAACCACTAAGTGTGTGGGTCCAAAGGATTTCTCATCCCCTAGGGCCATCTCAAAAAGTTCCAAGACTTCATATGACCACTTCATTTTCACCAAGAGTACAAGGACCTTTAAACCATCAATTGTGGGTCTAAGGACCTCTTCAAGGTTTCTTCATCAAGTAAGAAGCTTCATAGGCTTCTTCAACCACCTAAACCTCACAAGAGGACCTCCAAGGGTCAATATATCTTCTGTGGGGATGCCAGGTCTTCTTCTCGGGTACCATGACATCATCATAGCATGAATGACCACAAAATGGGTCATTAATGCTTCTCCAACCCATCTAGGGCTTCTCCATTGTCTACCAATGCTTCAAGACCATCTCAATGCTTCTCTAACCCATCTATGGTTTCTCCAACATCCATCAAGGCTTCAAGACCATCTCTAGGGTCTTTAGTATCATCAGCAGGGTCTTCAACATCTTCAGCAAAGTGGTGACATCAAAATCCAATCTTGTGGGTACAGGGACCTTGTCAACTGGGTACAGGGTGCTTCAAGGCACAAACCACTTTATAAGGGGTCAAGGCACTACAGGTGGGACTTGGTGGCATTAATGACATCCTGTGGGGCCACTGCAAGTCCATGTTGGCATCAATGAAAATTTCATCAACAGGGTAGGTAAGTAAATATGAATAAGCTTGACATGGCGAACATTCCATTCAGAAATTTTCAATTTGTTTTTAGTTTCAGTTTTGATTTCAGTTTCGGTTTTAAAGTTCAGGCTTGTAGTTGTAGTTGGTTTCCAACCTTCAGAGTATGGACAGGTGACAGGTTACAGGTTGAAAGAGTGGGATTTGTTTGCAAAATGGTTTCAATTGATGGTTCAGTTTAGAACAGGTAGAGGATTTCATAAAAATTTGGGAGCTGCCCAATGGATTCGGCACCTGGTCTACTAGGTTCTTTGCTACCTCGCAGGGAGGATAGCATCCCTAATGGAGCCAGCTGTTAGCACAAATTTAGTTTTGCTACAGTTAGCCTTATTACCTAAAAATTCTAAGTTTCTCTTGATGATCAAATTGTTTTCAAACATTCCTCATTAAAACAATTTATAAAAATTCCAAGGTGGCACAAGAAAAAAGGTTAGAAGCTTTGAGCAAAAAGAAAGTAATTCCTATGAATAAAAAAAGGATTTTGTTCATTTTTAAAAATTTATAAACACTGGTTTTTATATATAAATTTTGGCTTTATAAGTCAAGTTTTATATTTTATCCAAGTTTATTTTTTATTATTAACATGATAAATTAAGTTTTTATAAAAAATGTTGTTGGCACAAAGCCACTCATTACCAAGTTGTGTGGGGTCCACAAACCAAGAAAATCCTTCCAACAAATTCCAAGCACATAGCTCCCAAGAAGTAATACACAGGTTGTTCCATGATATACAACAAAATGTTTAGTGTATATAACAAGCAAAAAAGTCAATATCTCCTTTGCATGTGGGATATATTACCATGAGACTTTGAAACATTACAGCATGATATATTATAAATGAAAAGTTATGGAGGATAATATGAAAGAAATGCTAATCAAGATTTAATGCATTTCTTATAAATGGTGGCCATTGTTTTCCTTTGAGATAATGTGCAAACGTGTAGTGGAGAGCAAGAGCCTGCCAAACTTCTTACCGCATATTTTGTGGCCATAAATCTGATTTTAAATCAACAACATAATTTTAATACAGCATAGCAAGCACATGGATTGGCATGCATCCAAAAATCGTGAGCAAAAATCTCAGAAAAATATCTCATGACAATGGTTTGCTAGTATAAAATATTGGCCTAGTGGAAATGGAACATTAGTATCTGAGGATGCAGGACTTTATAGAAGGAGAAAAAGATTGACATATATCACCGGCTAAGGAAATATAAAATGTTTCTGCAAATCAAATGAAAAATCAACGGCGCTAGTAAAAAACAATTTCATCCAACGGATAAGGTAGATTCAGCTACATCAACTTGCACGATCAAATAAATTTTCTGAATTTGTGAAATGTGGTACGCTTGGTGATTTTGAGCGGTGCAGATCAAACTCAATTTAATCCAACGGCATGAATGTATTTCGCTAATACAACAAGCAAGGAGAAATGAAGTTTTACAATTCGCGAAATTGGGCATGGGAAAAATGTTTTGACAGCTTGAGTTTTACCAAAATCCCAATCCACGGTGTACGATCATTTCGCATTGTGAACTTGGATGAGGTAAGTCAACTTTTCAATCAATGAAATTTTGTATTGGGATCAAGTTAAAACACGTGTTGTTGCAGCATCAACTCGCCCAACAAATCAATGGTGTAAAAAAGTTTTCGCTAGGGAGAAGTATTTCTTGTTTAAAATTGCATGGATGGAAAGGAATTTTATACGGTAAGCGGTTGAGCCAATGAAGCTTACACTACAGTCTAGAATGTTATGGAATCCTGTGGAGTTTAGGCCCTTTCATAGAGTTATCATTGTCTGTTTCTAATTTGAGTGATCGAGATATGTTTTACAAAAATGATCCCATGGCGTTGTATATACAAAGAAACAAGAGACCAAGTAGAAATTTGACCTTCCCACACATACAAGGAAACTGAACACAAACGACTATTTATACAGGTGCAGAAATTCTGGAAATTTAACTCTACAAATTGAGGATTCAACATTAAGAACATCCACACAAACAAAGTATCTGATATTAAAGCAACAGAGCATGGTTGTTTTTTACGAAAATGGTTTTTTTGGTGATTATTTTAAATCAATTGTTTCCATCGAACCAAGATGATTTTTCATAAACCGAGAGTATTTTTTCTTCATAACACACCTATCTACAATAACCTCTCTTATTTTTCACACAGGTGCTGTGGATTGAGAGAATCGAAGTCATCTTCAGAGGGAAAATGTTCATATCTAAGAATGAGTGTTTTAGTCATCACATTCTAAGAATTGTTTCATCCAAATGGAGTTTCATTTTAGGAAATTGAGAGAGGTTTTTCTTCACCACAGGTCTACCTTAAAATACCTCCTTCATTTTTTACACAGGTATCATAGGTTGGGATAATTTAAAAGAGATTCACAGGGTATTTTTCCAGAAATTTACAAGTTTATTGTCTGAGTCATCAGTTTCAAAATTCGATTCTGAGGAGCTAGAGCTGAATAAAAGGAAAATAAGACATGGGTTTTGTTGGGAACATGGCCAATTACAAAAACCTCTTCCATTTTTCACACAACTGTCACCATCTGGGATATGCAGGAGGGGATTTTTAGCCTATTTTTTTAGTCATCTACATTTTATTTTTGTCTTATGTAAATCGTGGTAGATAGGCCACATTAGAGTTTGTTAGAAGATGTTATTCAGTTGTAACAAATTTTGATTCCCGAATGTCGGTTTAGGAAGTCCAAAAAAATACTATAAATGTACCTCCTGAAGAAGGAGAAAGGGTTGGAATCGATGTAATTGTGCATTGTGTGCTTTCAAGAGTTTTTTATGAAGTTGCAGAGCCGAAGTCAGCGTTTTACATAGGGATTCATATGTTGTTTGTGTTATAGTCTGTTGCTTCTGTTATCATGTGAATGTTTTTCCAGTTTGTCTCTCCCATTATGTTTTCTTTCATGTCTGAAATAAGTGTATAACAGTTTTGAATTCATACATGTTATGCTCTGTCTGTTGTTTCAGATATCCACTAAATATTTCTTCTAAAGTTAATACAAATTTCATTCTCAAATGCTCTGTGTTGATGGTCTGTTCATGTTCTTCTTTTTCACTAGACAATTATAATTTGACTATGGCTGAATGGATATCTTGCCTCTGTGTTAAAATCACCTGCATAAGTTCTTTTTATTTTTGTTATACATATTGACTCCATCACCCAATGGTTCTATGTCCTATTTCAACCAATCTTACAAATAATTCATATTTTCACTTGTTCATATCTGGCATTGTTAATATTTGGTGAGAGATCCCTCTTGAAAGAGCAGAAGGCTAGTTCTCTCTTCGAAAGTGGTTCTGTTATTACCTAGGAACGAGCCTTTCACAACCTTGGGTTCAATTCCAGTGCTAACATGTTGTTTGTAAAGAAGAAATATCAAACTCTAAGGCTTTGTATAGATTACAAACAATTGAACAAATCAACAATCATAAACAAGTATCCCTTGCCAAGGATTAAAGACTTGTTTGATCAGCTGAGAGGAGACAAAGTATTCTCAAAGATAGATTTGAGATCAAGATAGCACCAAGTTAGAATCAAGAATGAAGACATTAGTAAGACATCATTCATGACCGAGTATGGTCATTATGGGTTTATAGTGGTACCTTCTGGATTGGAAAATTCACCTGCGACATTCATGTGTCTAATGAATGGAGTTTTCATAAAGCATTTGGATAAGTTTGTAATTGTATTCTTATATGACATCCTTATCTATTCCAAGTTAGAGTATGGGCATGAAGAGCATGTAATATTGGTGATGCAAGTACTTAGAGAACATCATTTGTATGCCAAGCTAAGTAAGTGTTCATTCTATCAAAGTAGAATCCATTGCTTGGGGCACATCATATCAGAAGAAGGCATCTCAATGGATCTTGAAAAGATGAGAGATATAATGCAATTGAAGACACCAAATAATGCATCAAAATTAAGATCTATTATGGGGTTAGCATGATACTATCGAAGATTCATTGAATGTTTCTCAAAGTTATCTCATCCCATTACATCATTATAGAGGGAGGGTGTGAAGTTTGAATGGACTTCTAAGTGTGAAGAAAGTTTTTAGAGACTGAAGAAAATGCTTATTATTGCACTAGTTCTGAAGATTACAGATCTTAATGAAAGCTTTGTAGTATGCACCGATGCATGTAAGCAAGGCATTGGTGGAGTATTGACTCAGAATGGACATGAAATCAATTATGAATCCATAAATATTAAAGAACATGAACATAGTATGCCACTCATGGTTTGGAGCTTGCAACCATCGTTCATGCCCTAAAGATGTGGATACACAACTTGATGGGTAAGAAGTTTGAATTAAGGACTAACCATGATGGTTTAAAGTATTTGTTTGAAAATCCTACCTTGAATGCAAGACAAAGAAGGTGGATGGAATTACTATGTGAATATTAATTTGATATCAAGCACTCCAAAGGAAAGGTGAATAAGGTAGATGATGCACTTAGTAGGAAGATATATGTGATGTATGCAGAAGCTATCAACACTGGTATATCATATTTGAAAGATAAGATAATTGAATTCAATGCTACATATTACTAGTAGGTAAGAGATTGATTGCAGAAATTGAAAATACCACCAAAGTTTGATAAGTATAGGTTGAAAGAGAATGAAATCCTCATGCATAAGAACAAAGTTTATGTGCCAAACTTTGGAGATATAAGGAAGATGTTTCTGAAAGGGATGCATAATGTGCCTATGTTGGGCATTCAAGTTATCAAAAGATAGTATCTAAAGTGAGGAAGCAATACTATTTGCCAAGAATGAAGAATGATGTTGTAGAGTACACAACCAGATGCATGGAATGTCATAAGGTTACAGTGGAGCATCGGAATCCAACTAGTTTGTTTCAACCATTACCAATACCTGAATGGAAGTGGGATGTAGTGATGATAGATTTCATCACAAAATTTCCTAGGACAAGACTACACAATGATTCCATCATGGTGGTGGTGGACAAGTTGAGTAAATATTCACGCTTTATTCCAGTAATGAAAACTCATAATACAACTACCATTGCATACATCTATATGAAAGAGGTTACCAGACTACATGTAATTTTGAAAGCTATAGTGTCAAATAGAGATGCAAATTTTAATTATAACTTTTGCAAAGGATTGTTCAAAGGATTTGGCACAAAAATGAACATGAGTACAACATACCATACTCAGACATATAGTCAGTCAGAAAGAGTCAATTAGGTGATTGAGGATAAGTTGATAATGTATGTAATGGATCAACCATCCAAGTGGGAGGATTATTTGCACTTGGTAGAGTTTTCCTATAATAATGGATATGATGCTTCTCTGAAGATGAGTCTTTTTAATAAGGGATTGTATAGGGTAAATTTCAATACTCCTATCAGTTGGGATAATCCAATAGAAATAATAATCATTGGACCTGAACTTCTGAAGGACATGGAAGATAAAATGATTAAGATCAAGCATAATCTAAAAGTACCTCAAGATAGATAGAAAAATTATGCAAATAAGAACATAACTGACAAATAGTTTAAAGTTGGAGATCATATCTTTTTGAAAGTTAGACCTAGGAAGAGCTCCTTGAACTTAGGGAATTGTTCCAAGCTAGTTGCTACATACTGTGGACCCTTTAAGATCTTAGCTAGGATATGTCCCATTACATATGAGCTTGCATAAAAGTGCATAATTTATTTCATGTATCTTTGTTGAAAAATTTTATACTTGATGTTAAGGTGATTGGTTGGAATTTGATTCAGGTGGAGCCAAAAGTGGATTTTTTGGTACAACCAGTTTCCATATTGGGTAGAAAAATCAAGTTGCTATGAAATCGAGATATCGGGCACGTAAAGGTCCAATGGTCCCATTAGAGTTTTGAAGATGCTACTTGGGAGCTGGAAGATGCTATGAAGGAGGCATACACTCATATTTTTTTTAATTTTGTGTTGAGGCATGTATGTAATAAGTATGCACCAAAGATGATGCATTGTTTTAAGGGGGAAATGGATGTAATAGCCTGGATATCAATCCCTAAACATATGTTTTTTACTTATTTATTATGAAACAAGGTTCTAGGACTATGGAGTTGGACATTATTATTATTATTATTTAGTAAATAACTAGATCAACATGGACAACTAACGAGAATGGGGGGGGTTGGATTCCACATGTGAGGGTATTGGAGACTAGGAGTTGTCGCTCTCCCTAAAATTACTTGTTGGACCCTATTTTTTATTATTTTAGTTTATGGTGGTGCTATTACACCATCTTTGATGTTTGGTGAGACTATCTTGGCTAGTGTGCCTTCCTTGGCTATTTCAAGCCTCTTGTGATGTTCCTCATGCTTTCATACAACCTCACTAGTTATTTTTAGCCTACACTCATTGAAAAAGTGTAACCCCCCTATTGTTTCACCTTTTTTTATTATGGGAAAGGTAATATCTAATTATAACCTCTCTCTCATGAACTGACTAACCCCCATTGAATTTGAGTTACCTCTCTTGGAATTTGAGTCAGGTTGTGTGCAAGAAGTTGAGGGACCTTTTAGATGCAATGGTGGAGTGAATTCAATCACTCTTGATCCAAAAAAAAGAAATCATCCCAAGCAATCCTGAACCTACCAAGCCTAGTCCCAAGTCTGCCAACAGGCATGCCAATTAGGATAGTAAACCAAATCGTGCCTCCGTTTTATTTAAGCAAATCGCACCTCCGTTTTGTTGAAGAAAATCACGCCTCCATTTTGGTGAACAAAATCATGCGTGCATTTTGGAAAGACTGTTTTTTTTAAATAAGCTGAGCGCGTCTTTTTTCCACATTGCACGGCTATTGGACTTCTTTGGAGAAAATCTGTACTGGCTGAACGTGTTTTTGGGTGTGCCAAAGCCATCCATCTCCACCTTTGGATCAACCTCCTATTTGTGAGGTATTTTCCTCATTTCTTTTCATGTTTTTTTCTATTTGTTCATCCATTTATTTGCCCTAAATTGAAAAATTAAAACAAAATAAATTAAATTATGGCCAATGGAAACAAAAATCCCAATTGAATTTTCCAATCGAAACCAATTCCCCAATTTAATCATAAAAATTAAACAATTTTGATTATTTACCAAAATTCATACCCAAAATTCCCATGCCCAATGGAAACCAAAACCCCAATTAACTCAAAAAACAAATGAATTTCACTATTTCCATATGCATATTCATAAGGCTCCTTGTGAATCCATACCAAAATCCACAAATATGCAAAGTTTGTTAAGCACATTGCAAGTTTGCATAAGTAATTTGCATGCCCAATGTAAACCAAAACCCCAATTAACTCATAAAAAAACAAACGAACTTCACTATTTGCCTATATTTATATTCGGAAGCATCATTGTGAATCCAAACCAAAATTAACAAATATGCAAAGTTTGTCAATTATGTTGCAATCTTGCATACAACTAAAAAAAATCAAGTAGAATTCATATATTCCCCTAAAATACATAAACAAACATGGTAAATCCCTTACCTCTATCTGAAATATCGAAGTTGCTCTTCCAATAACATCAATAAACACCTTATAGTTTTGATGAAACTTCCCAATCCAAGTGTTAAAATAAGGTGCAAAAACTTCCCATGCTTTTAACAAATATTTCTTCTTGAACGAAGGGTACTTTTTGGTTAAGGTCAAGACAACAAAGTTCAACAATAGACTCTATGAATGTGAAGATACATAGGTAGGTTGATGTATTTGATTAAACATGCCAATTACATACTATCATACATGATATATTCCAGTGGAACCCTTGCAACCTTAAAATCCATAAAGATCTGCTAAATAGACTTTGGAGTCCAAAAAACATCACACTACAACAAATAATTACATATCTAACAAAATCGTTGCCTATACTAGGATTTTATTCATCAACATCACATTATGCTGCCTATTCTAGGGTCTAGTTGTTTCCTCTACCCACAATCTGGGAGCCGGTCCTGCAAATGCAATAGTCAGCACCTCACAATTTCGACGAAACTTCATAATCCAATCCTTAAAATAAGCTAGAGGAGCTTTGCAATCAACATATGCACTCAAGACACTTTATGTACACATGCATACTTAAAAATTGGAATTAATACTTGAATTTAGGACATAAATATGAAATGAAAAAATGTTAAATGTTTATTCTTTACTGTAAAATTCAAGATCAATTCTTAAATTTACATGATAGATTTAGTTTATATGTTGTTATTTGTTGTACATTAGTTATACAGTTTTCATTGCTTAGATATGTCATTATATCATGTGTTTATATTTCTAATGATATTTTATTTGTATTTATGATTGCAGTGGCTACTATGGATAACAATGCGGAGACACTGAGGGTTATTTCCCATTTGAGAGAGATTGGTTCTGCTTTGAGGGGTGGAGATGAGCTCCGCCGCTCCTTGTCAGATTCTTTGTTGTCTATTGTTGATACGATCATAATATCGAATGATGATTTGTATAGCATCGCATCTTACAGGGATAGGAAAAGACAACAATATGCTGATGGGTTAAGTTACAATGAGGTAAAAAAGATCAAAATAACAAAACAACACATCTATTCATTATTTAGACTGCTTGGGACAGATGACATTCCAGAGATCAACAGGCCACATATTTCTCTTGAGTGGTGCACCTTTCCACCCATCAAAGACAATTGGATGGATAGATGGTACATGGTTTTTGACATTCCCCCTCATAACAATAGGGAAGTACCGTTGTACTTCCTTTGAAAATTGTATGCAAAGTTTGTGATGGGGAAACATGTCAACTATTTTGACATGTTGGGCTTCCAGGGAATTGGTAGGGGGATGCCCCAACACTGACCCAATGCTAGGCATAGAGATGCCAATCCATAGATACCTGCACCCCGTGCCTAGCTACCGAGGGCAGACATCCCTCCTGCACATGACATGGTTTCCCAGACACAGGAGGCATTTTTTACTCTAGCTGAGATGGTCTCTCTACACATGAACACTATTGACCAGAGAGCGCCCTCTTCCTCTGCTAGTGTACAACCACCAGCTTCTAGTGGTGGAGGGACATCTATTGGTGGGGATAGACCGACATCCCATGTGCCTCAGAGTGAGCCACACGTCTACACATCGTGTGGGGGACCCTGTTATGGTCCTGGACCAAGACATGGTACCACTATGATGACTGGTGGTCACGTAAGGACATTGTTTTAAAACTCTGTTATTGTTCAATTTTTAATTTTTCCATACTATATGTAACATATTAAAAGATTCGTAATATATGCAATATTTACTCTTGCAGGATACTGATGCCTCTCACGGGATGGTACTACACCCGGTGTGGTTTTACTCGAGGCCCAAACAACCACCATTGAGGTAATATTTAAACATTTGTCTTTTTGTTATTACATATAATTTTGTTAATGCATGTGTTAGTCTTGATTAATTTATTAAATTGTCTAATATTTACAATTTTTGAAGTTGCAGGAACCCCACTTAGAATGTGAAGCTGGAGACGTTGATATCAACGACATAGTCCAAGGTGGAATTTACGATTACTTGAAGAATGTAAGTACATGGGTTATGACTGAATCTTGTTCAAATTATTTAAATTTCTTACTGTACACTCCTTTATAGATCACTAATATTTTTAATTTTTAAACTTGCATATGCTATTAGCATCTGAAGAGGGGCAAGAAATTGATGGAAGCAGTCACTCCCATGGGGGAGATATGTCCCAGGCAGGAGTAAGTATCTTATAACATGTTAGTTTTTCAGTACATATTATTCCATCCATTCAAATCCATGTCTAACTATGGTAACACTTTATGACTGCAGACATTATCATAGATCCCTACACCGCCTCTTTGGTTTGGATCTCCCCATAGTCCAAACATAGATAAGGGGGTTGTTTACACCATATGACCCTCTTCCTTGAATAGAGTGGGTGTGCATGAGGATCAACCTACTCATCCCACGGTAATGTACACACTTCCAATGGAATTTGTTGGTTAGCTATGAATTCACTTCACAAGTGGTTTTTCTTAATGTTATTTTCCCATGTTTACAACATCAAGATGTAGAGTCATCTGTGCCAGACCTTAGTGGGATTGTTGATGCTGCGGTCAATGCTGCATCTACAATAGGGATAAGTCACACTAAGGTACATCTACTTGAATATTTGTAATTGTACATTTCATTTGTATTGTTTATGGACATGCACGATGTCTAACTATTTTATCATTTGGTGAATGTAGCCACACCCTGGTCCATTAGTGCATGCAACTGAGGTTGATGTTCAACCTACGGCTCCTCTTACTACTGAAGAGTCCCAGTGTAACCCCCTAGAAATGGTTTTTTCGGTGAGATGTTCATTTTTTACATAATTGATTAGTACTTTCTCATTCATGTACATGTTGATAATTCTTGAGCCTATAATTGATTTTTTTTTTTAATTCGCAGAGAAGCATTGCAGAGAGACTCTCTGCAAGGAGGAGGACACCAGAGGCACCTATACCCCCGACGGATGCAGTGAGTCTTCGTTTTATTTACAATTGAGTCATATTTTAAATTTTCAAACTTTGTTATTGTTGGACAGTACTAGTTCAGTTACCTGACCAAGAAATACTGTCATTGATTTGCAGTTGCCAAAGATGCACATTGGTTGTAGACAGAGCCGAAAAGCATCAGGGTTCGGGAAAAACAAGAGAAATTTAGATTTTTGATGTGTTAGTCCAGGACAAATATGTATTTTTAAGTACAATCTGGAGTTAGAGTATAGGGGCACGGTCTAGGATAGATGTACTTTTGTTTGCACATGTACATCAAATATGTTTTTGATACATGTACATTGATAGGCCATAGATGGGCCTTCTATTTTTGTATTATAACTTTCATGATATAAAAAATATTTCATATCAAGGCTCTTGAGATCTTCATGGTTCAGTATTTTAAGTGTGATTATACACGTGTGGCCAAGAATAATTCTATGTGTAATGTTCCCAATTTTTTATAGATTTTACGAGTGCATGGAGATATCGGTTATAAATTTGAGAACAATGCACAATTACAATATTACGTAATGACAAAAATGTACATTTCAATTGTTTTTTACCACGATCCAATTGCATATACAATGTTATATTAACAATATCAAATTGTATTCACAAAGATGGAACATATCTAATACACATAAGCACCCAACACAACTAAGCAACTGATCCAACGTGGTGGAATACAAAAGCACCTTACCCACATAACAACCTAACAAAATTTTAAAGGATGCATGAAGTTGACACACCTAAGTGATGCACCTGTGTGGTCTACATAAATAAAATTAGTGTTTGGCATGCTGTCTTTCATCTAACGAATACATGGGATACACATCAAACCTAAAAGTATCCGAGTATTATAAGGTTGATTCAAAATAATGGTTATGACTATATCCTGCA
>LPNX010897916.1:1214730-1234157 GCA_001517045.1 Pseudotsuga menziesii
TGTTGCCCCTCAATGGGAAATTCCCCAAGCTTGGTAATTATCTTGAGCAATTGTGTCTACATACTTTTGAGCTAGGGGGAAGATTGGGAAGAATACATTGCCTTTGCTAGCTCCTCAATTGCAAGAAAAACAATGGTAGAAATGTTGTACGGTGCTCCTCAATGGGAAATTCTCCAAACTTGGTTTCTTTCTTGCTCAATTGTGTCTACATACTCCACCACGGTGACCAAGTTAATGTTGCCTTTGCTAGCTCCTCAATTGCAAGAAAAACAATGGTGGAGATGGTCTTTGTGGCTCCTTGCTCAATTAATGGATTCTTTCTTGCTCAATTCATTCTTTATTTCTTAGCTCCTCAATGTATACCATGCTCCAAGCAAAACTTAGAAACTTGTGGTGGAGATGCTTGATTCACAAAACAAGATTGTGTGAAAATATGGTGAAGAAGATAATGTTCACGCACTCTTTGTAACCTGAATTTGTGTGTGGACTGTCAAACCTGCGAAAATATGTTTAGAGTGTTTCTCGGACAACGACTGCTACTATTTATACAAAGGATAAATGCGCACGCGTTATTGTTAACAAAAATAGGGGCGCGTTTTGGATACATAAAGCATGTGCACGTTTTTCTCTAATAGAATTTTGGAGCATTTAAGAAGGTTGTTGCACGACTAAGGGATCATTCAAGGTTTAGGGGGAATTAACAAGCACTCCCTTGGTCTTTGCGCCTTAGCATCCCCCCTTTCTTCAACCTAACTATATTGTTTTACAACTCTAAGGGTGTGTAAGAAGGGGATACATGGGGATATATGTGTGTGAGAGAGACAGGTTAGGGGTGTTAGTGGTAAGGGAGACATATGAATGTGTGTGTGTGTGTCAGAGAGATAGGTTAAGGATGGCTAGTGGTAAGGTCTGACATAGGGATTTGTGTTTGTGTGCCAGAGAGATAGGGTAGGGGGTGCTAGTGGTAAGGTTTGACATAGGGATTTGTGTGTGTGTATGATGATGATGATGATGATGATGATGATGACGATGATGTTGATGATGATGTTGATGATGATGATCATGTTATGATGATGTTTATGATGTTGATGATGATGAAGATGAAGATGAGGATGTTTATGATGATGAGGAGGAGGAGGAGGATGATGATGATGATGATCTTGATGATGTTGACGATGATGATGGTGATGGTGATGATGGTGATGATGATGAAGTCAGGGATGGTGACGAGGTTTATGATGATGAAGTCGGGGATGATGAAGATGTTTATGATGAAGATGAAGATGATGATGATGATGATGATGATGATGAAGATGAAGATGAAGATGAATATGATGATGATGAGGATGAGGATGATGACGATGGTGATGGTGATGGCGATGATGATGATGATGATGACAACAATGATGATGATGATGACAACGATGATCAATGATGATGATGGTGATCATGATGATGATGATGGTGAATGATGATGATGACAATGGTGATGATGATGGTGATGATGATGACGATGATGATGACGACGATGATGATGTTGATGTTGGTAATAATGATGATGATGATGATGATGATCTCCATGATGTTGATGTAGGGGGGAGAGAGGTAGGAGGAGGAGGGGAGTTAGAGATAGGGAGAGGAGGATTGGGGATTAGTAAGAATTGGGGGGAAGAGGGGGAATGTTAGTCGTAGGGGGTAACCCATGGATGTGTGAAGTGGGTGTCTATGTGTGTGAGAGAGAGAGGGTTGGGGAATAGATAGGGGGGTGGGGACTAAGTGTAGTTGGATGAGTTGGGGAGTAAGAAAGAGTGGAGAGAGAGGTTTTAGGTGTTAGGAGTGAGAGAGAGGTGTTATGGGGATGCGTGTGTGTGAGAGAGAGAGGAAGAGAGAGAGAGGGGAGAGGGAGGTTTAGGGTGGTGGGGTGTTAGGAAGAGAGAGGAGGGGGGGTTAGTATGAGTTATGGGGAAGAGGCGAGTCAGGGGGGACATAAAATAATAAAAGTATTGGTATAATTAACAAAAAAAGAACTCATTGTAGTATTTAAAAATGTGCTCCCATATTTCTTAACTAAAACATGCCCTCGTTTTTATTAGCTAAAACACGCTTGTGTTTTGCTTATGTAAAATGCGCTTCCATTTTTCTTTACTAAATCGCGTTCA
The DNA here is from genome assembly GCA_001517045.1 of Pseudotsuga menziesii. Taxonomy (NCBI): domain Eukaryota; kingdom Viridiplantae; phylum Streptophyta; class Pinopsida; order Pinales; family Pinaceae; genus Pseudotsuga; species Pseudotsuga menziesii. The sequence goes on from LPNX010897916.1 coordinate 1,216,890, forward strand.
CGTTTTGGTTAAATTCAAAAATCTATTCCTTCCAAATGATAAGGCCGAGCCTCCACCCATGCTTTCATGGAATTCTTATGCCTATGTGTCTGCTTCATACTTTGCTTCGGATTCAACATGCCTATGCCTTAGAGTATGATAAACCATGGCTAATTCAACATTATATCCAAATTTTCAATATGCTCGTGTTTAGAGGTTTGTCTGATTATGCTGCACACCTCTATTTTTTATGAGATTTTAGAAACAGATATGGTTTTTTTTGCAGATTCTAAATATGCAAATTTTAACAAGAATACATACTTTTTTCTATTTTTTTTATTTATCTTCTGTCATCACTCCTCAACTCAAAAAACACACTGTTAGTGTTTCGTCCATATCTCTTTCGTTTCTTAACCATTTAAAAAAAATTGTATGGTGCACTAAAGAACACCAACCTCTACATGCTATAAAAAAACCCATTTCCAAATAATTGCATCAAGACATTCAAACGCTGCACCCACAATTAACGTACCGTTTTCGAGGTTTGATTTCTTAGATAATTAAAAAAAAATTAAAAAAATTATTTTTATTATTGGAAAAATAGTCGTGCACTATTCCTATATTTTCTCTATATGTATACTGGTTTTCGTAAGTTTATTCCATCATTTAGACACTCAGACGCTGCACCCACAAAAACATATACCTTATAATTTGTCCCAAAAATAAAAAGTGCCCATTAAAAAATATCTAACTTTAGATAGTTAATAGCATTTTCAATAGAAAAAAATTATATATTTGGAAAGATCATTCAATTTCCTACATTTCTTGTTTTTTACTCATTGCAAGATTCATTGTGTAAGTGTCTCAAAATATCCATGCAAATTGATGTATGTCTATTTTTTCAGTTTTGTATTGCATCTAACATGCCAAAAGAGACCCTCAACTTTGTGCACTCACCTGTCAGTCTCTTAGGAATTCATATGGCTATACAAGGATTCAAATTGGATCTGATCTTTCACTCTTCTTCTTCTTTCTCTAAGCTCTATAATGTAGGGGAATTCTCTCTTGTTTGGTAAATACATGCTCTCAAGTAGGAGATGCATTATATTGTAGGAAGATTGAAGGAATTGTAATGAGGTTTGAAGACCCTATAATGGGGATTGAAGATTGATCTACGCTTGAGCAACATGAGTCCTTCTCCCATTTCTTATCTCTATCCAATCTAGCTCATAAAGCCTAGATGCGGGTGGTGATATCATGAGGTCTTGTGTAGCGAGGGAAGTCACAACTCACCAAGCAGTGTAGATAGAATGGAAATTTGATATGGTGAAAGGTGTAGTTGTGGTACTCTCATGGTGTTGAGAAGGGTGCATATAACCATATGTTCTGGTTCATATATTTCTGATCATTTATGGGTTGTGCGACCTTTTCCATTGCATCCATAAGGTCATTTCCAGTAAGGTACACTTTTTGTTTCATTGAAAAAGGTTTATGTCTGTCGAAGATACAAACATAAACCTGAGGTCACAACAGGAATTAAATCTTGAAATTGAAATACGAATTGAAACTTGGGGTCGACCTTTCCAGGAATTGTCCCTACAAATTGGGAGATCCCTCTCACATCTAGGATTTCCTCCACTGAAGGAGAAAACCAAGGTAGCATAGGCTTAGATTCAAAATGATATTTCCCATAAATGATAGCAGGCCAAGACCAGAGAGCATTAAGCTAGATGTTGGGGGGATTATCGACATGACCCCCTTATTAATCGAATGATAGCCTACATAAGAGAGGAAGGACGAGGGTGCATGGGTGATGTCCCGCGTATCCCAAAACAAATGATGACACCTCAAATTCATGAGTAGAGGAGGAGTGAACTAATGGATCATTAATTAAGGGGATGGAATTAAAAACAATTGTGCCCCCATTTTCCAAGTATTCACCTTGTTGCATATTGCTCCCTTCCTTAGCTTGGCTATCGACTAAGCTATTAAGATCTATGAGAACATGAAACCCTTACACCTAATGGAAGGTATGGATTATGTTTTGGATTTGTAACATACTTCTTTAATTTGAGGTGTGTATCACATTGGGTGCATTTCTATCTCAAATACCTAATTATGATCATAGAGTTGCCTATAACCATGAGGGTTCTTATTCATTTTTTCACTTGCTTTTGAAAGATTCTTCCATAGCTCAAGAACCTGAACTTGGTTATTTGAAGCGTTTATAGTTCCCCAAGCATAGATAAATACCTCATTTCCTTCATAATTGAAAATAAAGCATAGATAAATACCTAATTTCCTTCAAAGTTGAAAAGAAGCCCACACCTGGCACCCCTTATTGTAATTCTTATTATTATAAATAATGAAATTACAATTTTTTTTTATCAAATAATAAATGATATCAATAGGAAATAGAACCAAATTATACCACACAAAAAATTATAAATGTTAAGATACAAAAAATGTACTTATCACCTTTATAACCATAAAATTTCATATGGATTTAAATTATCAAATTAAGGTAAATTCAACTTGATTAACTTAATCCTTACATATTTATTTGATTGGAAATATTCCACTTATTGCAATTCTCCCTTGACTACTACTCAATAATAACTATAAATAAAAAAATATAAAATCACATCTTTCTCACACACAAAAATATATATATATTTTAATTTAACAATACACAAAATGGTACATTTTAATTTAACAATAAAATACAAATTTTAATTTAACAATACACAAAATAATGGTACATTTTAATTTAACAATAAAAAAAAAATTTAATTTAACAATAAAAAAAATTATCTTTTAAATTAAAAAATATATATATATAATTAAATCACATCACATGAAAAGTTACGTTTTAAGCCCACATAAAGAAAAGTATGTCCATGTAATAATTTATAAATATGAACTTTAATATAGATTTAAATTTAAAATTAAAAAATAAGATGTATCTAACTTTATGAACTTAGGTGAAAACATTGTACCACCTAGGTGAAAATGGACTTGAACAAATAATGATGAAGGTCACATCATAGTGTACACCATGTCTTCCCCACCCTACCCTAGTGAAAATGAAGGTGAAGGTGAGACAAAACATTATGGACATGATAGTGCAGACAATGTCTCCCATATCTTACTATAGTCATCTATCCCACCCTAGTTTCTTTATCTCCACCCACCGTGATGTACACAATATTTCTCACGGTACCCTCTTTGAACCTCTATTTATCACCTTAATCATTTATCCCATCCCACCCACCCACTCCCTCTATCTCCACCCACCTTGATGTACACAATATTTCTCCTCACATTACCCTCTTTTAACCTCCACTTTTAACAATTATATACATAATATCTCCCGAACTTGATAATTGTTTCATTATATTTCATAATATAATTGTTTCATGATATTTCATAATATAGTTGTTTCATAATATTTCAATAATTAGAATTCTTCACTAACTACCAAGCTTACAATGAAATTACATCACATAAAAAGACACCAAAAGAATGAAAGTATATCGCATCACACATTAAACTATAACAACAAATTTTGTATAAATATGAAAAATAAAAATAAATTTGATTGTTTACATTGTTTAGTGATATTTACATATTGCAATTGTCCAATACTTTGGATGTATTACACCCGAGAAAGGTTGTGAATCAATTTTTAATTAAATTTATTATATTAATAGCAAACATTTTGTTAATGTTGATAAATATGTACGACGTGTGTTTAACAAACTTTGGAAGGAAGGATCTTCCAAAACTGTAAGACGCATCATAACTCCCGTTTGAAGAGCCTCCGATGTATTACTATTTCAAAATAAAGTACAAACCAGTTTACAGTCAGATTCTGCGTCCTTCAAGATATTTCATGGGTTAAATCCCGTAAAGTTTTCTCATGAATACGTATATCCACCAAGAAAATACGCAGTAGCTTTAGTTTTGAACTCAAGATTGATCGTAGATTCTGGTGCCCCTCAATTCAATTTATGTTTTATAAAAACTGGGCCTGGCCCTTTTCTAGTCGGAAAACTGTTCCCGTCCAAAAACCAGGAACAAATTTGCAGCTCCGTTATATTCACAGTCTCGTGCCTCCCCCGATTCCCGACGCCCAGAAATCTGCACCATTATTGTTGGTGACGTGCTGCGTGGAGGATACGGGCATCAAGCATAACCCTCGGCTCCGAAGGTCGCATTTTGCTGAATCGTCCCCTCTTCCTTCCTGTTACAAGAATATCTATCATGAGACAAAGGTTTCATTCAGATTTTTCAAAATGGCGGAATTTAGATGCGGCATTTAGGTTATTCAACGATATGGAACGTACTTGATTTCGGCCTGGAGGAGTGCCTTTCAGATATGGTGTGCTCAGTACCTGCAGCATTAATGGATTTATTATGACATGAACAGTTTCTGTGCAGCCTCAAAGACAAAAACTTCTAAATGAGGAAATATCATGTGTTCCAGAACAAAATATAAACCGTAGAGGAAATATTAATTTACCTGGACCTGATCTTGAAGAAACCTAATGTATCCTAAGGCCTCAAGAAGCACCGACGCCGTGTCCGTCTGTCATTAAAATTCTCCGAGGGAAGAGCCTTAATACTTTGGAAAAACCTCAAATACAGATAACGAACATACATCTATGGTGAAAATTTTATTAAAGCACCGTAAAACTTCAACTCATTTTTGTAAGATTTTAACCTTTCCGAAAGGCGAGACGAGCTGCTGCAGCGCTGTGATTCGTTCTCCCAGCTTTTCTTTCTTTACGTTCACCTGAAGGAAGCAGCAAAGAACTTCAATCGAAATATTTTTTAAAGAATTGCTGCTGAAATTGATAAAAGTGCTCAAATTTCAGAGAATTTGTGAACTTTGGAAGCTGACCTTTAAGGAAGCGTCTGAGGTTCGAGTTCTTTTGCTAGCAGCATTCCCAGGGCAAGCTGCATTATCTCCATTTTGTATTGCAGAACTCGTTCTCTTTTTCTCCGGGGCCTCTTCTTTGGTTTTGTCCATCGGTCTCTGAATCATACACAAAATTCTCGACAATAGTAAAAGATTAACAAGAAAACAGCGGTTAAAGATTACAGTTCCTGAAGCAAAGAGATTAAAGGTCTGCATTTTCTTAGCTACGGTATGATGAGTTTGTCGTTTTCGCTTCATTTTCTTTAGGTCACGTGACTTACAGCAGATTTCCGGTGGAGATTATCGCTGAAAAGGACGGACGAAGACTTATTGACAGTATCCGCCGAATCTTGATGTTGATTGGAACTTCCATGAACGGGCTGATTGACGAAGTCTGGTTTACTGCGGAAGGATGCAAATTCGGACGACTGAAAAGAAGCCTTCAAAGGAATAACCTTGCTCGAAATCGTACTCGAACCTGTGATCTCGTGCATTTTAGCGACAGCCGAGCTGTTTCCAGGCCTTGAAGAATCTGCTGCAACCGTTTGAGCTCGCGTATAGCCCTTCGCATTAAATTCCCGAGTCCGCGCGTTTATAAGTCTCAGAATCTCCTCTTCGTTAAACTCTCGGTGATTAAAGCCGTCCACGCCACTGTTTGCTGGCAATGTCATGCTGCAGTAAGACGGTGCATGCGTAGTCCATGCAAAATCCGTCCCACTTGTTTCCATCACGCGATTGCTCAATCGTTCCATCGCTGGAATTGCATTTTGATGGATATTATGAGGCCTCTGAAAGCTACGCGGGTTAAACTGACAGAGCATTTGACTGCGGGATTCCGCTTCGTCGACCGACCTCCGGCCGTTGTTCTGCGAATCCTCCATAGAACCGCTTCTGTAATACAAACACCGAAAAGGTCATTCACATTTTGGTTAGTAAACACAACAATAATTTCACACATTATACACTACTTACGGCGCCCTGGCGCTGCTCCAATGGCTATGGCGACCTGGAGATTTCGACGAGCTTTCTAAAGCCAAAGAACTATCCGGCCAAGTCTGCATCTCCGACTGAGAAACCTCGCGCCTTTCGGCTGCCCGGAACGGCTTCGTCCAGCTCTCGCGATAACACGGCTGCAAAGGAGCGGCTTTCTGCATGTTATCGGCACCTCCGTAAACACTTTACCGGACTCCGCTACAAGGACTCGAACAGGGTTATTGAGGGCTTGGGGTTGGCCTGTTAAAGGGCCGCGTTCGTTTTCAGATTGTGCTCGACATTCGGATTCTCTGATCCGCAATCTGCCGGTTGTTCAAGACAACCCTGCCAATCAGATATTCGACGGCTGTCAGGCATCTAAACGCCAAAAGTATTCATAAAATTATTCTTTAATAGGCTGTTGGTTTTTTCACAGATTCACAAACCAAAAGAAAAAGAGAAAAAAGTAAAAGTCCTCTCTGTTGTTTCGATCCACCCACCCAGTGACCCACCTCTTGACTTGGCCAGAATTGAAAATAACATAAAAACAGCCCCGGAAAAGGACAGAAATGGAAATGCAGTGGGGTAGGAATCCTGAGAACCAACGCAAACAAACACGCAATCAAACAGGCGAACCCTTCCGCCAGACCCCGAGATTCCACGTGCAGGGACGAGGACCGGGCAATCCGGTTCCGTGTTCCCCGTCATGGCGTGGCATGGCATGGATTGGATGGGCATTGGGTATCCTTCATCCGATGAGGAATGCTGGGCATGAATGGTGGCGATCGGAGTCCGGACTCGACCCCAGGCAGCGGGCGAAGCAGAGCATACCCACCCGTCTGCATACCAAGGGCCAGGAATTCGGTCATGGTGGCCCACAGGTAGAGGCAGAGGCTGGCTGAGAGCCTCTTCGACTTTTCTGCAGGCGTATGGCTTACGTGGAATATTTTTTTTAATTGAATTGGAAAATCAATATGCACTTTTTAAAAGAGTAATAGAGGTTGGGAGTAAGCTAGCTATGGAGCAATCCTCCCTCATCAAACGGAGGAGAAGCAATGTTAACGTTGACTTTGCTCCTCCTCCATACGATGGAGGGAGGATTGCTCCATAGCTAGCTCACTCCATAGAGGTTGTAGACATTCGTATATATACTATTGGATATGGAACCCCAACCACATTGAATATTGGAGCCGCAACAGCTGGGCCTTAGTTGAAAACAAGCCTTTACCATGCTAGAACTTAAGGGTTCAATTTCTAGTTCTGTTGGGGTCAGGTTTTTTTACAAGGTAGCAGATTCTGAGGAAATTGATGTCACAGGGTGAAACTTCTTTGGATGAGCTCTTTGGTAGTTTTAGGTAAAAAAAATTACTAACTTTAATTTGAACTAGATATGAGTTCAACTTAAATTACTAACTTTAACTTGAAATTAATATAGATAGATTTTAGTTGAAGTTAATTTTGATAAAAATGATACAATGTTCTTTAAACCAACTTGGTTTATCATACATGGGGAAGAGACAGTGAACAAAGAAAATTAAGGAATTAAAACCTTAAAATTATTTTGTATGAGTTTAACTTCACAACAAAATCTCCAAGCTTTGTTTGATTGTTTTGTTTTACGATTTCATGAACCAAGTTGTCCTTTCAAATATTAGTGTATGAGCATTTGATATTGTTGTATTAAGGGAATTTTAAAAGGGAATGAGTTCTGTCTTCTTCAATCTCTTGTAAATTTCATAAATTATAGATTCTCTTTTCCCAAAAAGTTTTCAAAAGTCTCCATCTCTTGTTACACTATGTACTTCATGTGAATTAGTTCTTAGTTTAGCAATCATCATTTTTATCTTGTTTACATAGTTTTTAATTTTTTTCGAACTTCAAAAAGGCATAAACCAACAGTTTTGGAATTCAGTTCAACTTTTTAGACGCAATTTGGTTGTCAACATTTCACAATCCAGGCTTCTATTTCGCAAACTATTGAATTCAACATGAACCAAAAACTTAATCTAATAGAACGAAAAAATTAACTGCATTTGGATACGAAAAAATTCAATACAACTATCTGCTATCTCAAACTATCTTGTCCTGCATTTGGAAATTGATCATAGAACGTCAAGCTATCTTGTCCTACGCTAGGAAATTATATTCGTCGGAAAAAATAAAATTGTGTCACGTGAAGGAGTGGATGTTATCCTAGGGTTTTAATGATCTTATTTTCTCGTATTTTTATGATAAAATTGACTAATCTTAATGGAGAAAAATTAAAAATCTTGATTTTTATTTGATTTTAGAAATAAATTTGTAAGCGATGAAATTGCATCATTGCGATTTTGACAAAGATTTTGGGTCCAAAATCGCCGGAAAGATTTGGTTGTTCTTTATCCTACACGCCCGGGCACGCGCCGGAAGGAACAAGTCTGAAGCGCGTGGGACCCAGAGACACCGGCGCTAGACGACGAAGCCCGCGCAATGATGAAGTTATCACGTGCCGCGGCCTGCTGTCAGATGGGGCAGATGGGAACGGGATCTCCGTTAAAGGAACCTTCTAGGAGGGAGGGGCCAGGCCCGCCAGGGCAATTCGGCAGGGCTTCGATCCTCATCTGCCAGCTCAGCATACTCCGTGGCAGATTGTGCCGCGTCCACCGAGGTGGCCTTCCAAGTTCCTACTCTGTTGGAGACAGTGCCGAAAAATAAACACGTCGGCGATGTTCTAGTTGTGCATCGCGATCCGTGGTGGGTCCCAACGCTTTTGACACATGGCGTCAGGATGCCACCGTCATTGACCCGTCGTCTGTCTGTTGTTGAATGGTCAAAGTCATGCCAGCTTCATCCCTCAAACAACGACAAGAGCAAAACGTACGATCGAGTCACGTTCGTCGAATTCCTGTTTGATATAAACATCGCCGCTACAGGAATTCAGTCAACTGATTACAATTCATTAAACAAAGTAACGGTTGAGGCGACAGAATCACGGTGGCGTTTGGACAATGGGCTGAGAGCGTATGGAGTATTATGATTCGCGATTCTCTAATCAGTCATACTTTTATAAAAAATGTTGTTGTCGCTGGGCTCTGCTGGAACACAGGATCAGCTTGGAATGAGCGCTTTTTGGGCTTCAGTTCCTTCAAAGATTGCCCACCTTGGATTCCATAAAACAATTGCACCCACTCTCTGGTCAAAGGTATCTGTAAAGGTAATATTTTTTTGGCGCCATTCTTTTGGTTAAAATTCAATTGAGTAAACAATAACAAAATTATAGATTTAAGTTGTTGGAATTAGATGGATATCTAATTGGCGAAAATTAAAATTAATCAGTTTGTGGCAAAGTAATGATTGTTACTATAGTCATTAGATCTCAGTTTTTTGAGATCCAACAGTTAATAATAAACCTAAAACAATAATTATTATTCTATGGCAGGCTGTGATTAATGGTGGCCTTCATCTCATATTTTTTCAACAACAATGTTTTTAATCCAACCCATACAAAGCATTGTGATTGAAAAAACATGAGATGAAGCATTGCCATTGAAAAAACATGAGATGAAAAGAAAGATTTAGGGTTCTCACTCTCCTTGGTATTTATTTAAAATTGAGAAGTGCCCATTTACTATTGTTGTTGACTTCACAAACCTGAGAGTCACATGTGAGAAAATGCCTTGTGATCTACTCAACTTCGTAATATGGACAACTTAGAGACGAGGGAACCTGCCGGTTGTACAAAGAGATAAATCCATGAACCAGCTATGACATCACATGCCATCTCAAATTGATAGATAAACTCCGACCACCTTGACTTTCTCGTAGCTTGCGGATATAAAATATTGGTAACTATCATGAGATCTGGATCCATAAACAATAGAGAAAACAAGTTGTTTGTCCCATTTAGCTAGATCCACACGTTTGAGATCAAATGGAAAGACTAAAATAGTGTTGGGTTGCAAATTCAATGATAAGGTTAGTATTAGTATTTAACTTATAACAGTCCGTAAACCATATTGATTTACAAATTAATTACATATAAAATGAGATTATTTTTATAGTATATTAAACATATAGATATAATAATTCATAACAATATTTTATTTTTCATTTTAATGGATGTAATAATCACATTACAAAACTTTATTTTACATTTTATTTTATAAAAATATGACCTTGACTTTATTTTACATTTTATTTTATAAAATATGACCTTGAATTCTACTCTTATGTTCGTTAAAACCATGATTGGCTTTATTGAATAAGGCAAATCAAATAGCAATTTTAATATTCTACTCTTATTTTGATTAAAACCATGATTTATGGCTTTATTGAATAAGGTAAATCAAATATTATAACAATTTTAATATAATAATGTTTCCTAAATATTGAAGAAGTATATTTTTAATTTTAAGATATAAAATATGTTTGATAATAAAGATTTTGGATTTTTCTTGTAAATATTAATAAATCAAAATTATGAGTGACATTTTCAATCAATTTTGATTTATAATAAATATCGAATAGAAAAATTGATGAAATTAAACTAAAATTTATGATTTTTCTAAAAAAAATCATAAATTTTGACTTTATTGATAACTAAAAACATATATTTCTTTATGATATGAAAATAACTATGAATAATGTATAGTGTATTATAATCATATTATAGGGATTTTGTAGCATTGTTGTTGTAATTGTAATAGTTTGCTTAGTTTTGAAGTTATAATACTTAATACCATTGTGATATTTTTAACATTTACATTGTAATAGTTGACTTTGATTTATAATGTTTTTTTAAATATATTGTTTTTTTTACTTATTGATTAATGCTATATTAAAAAAAAATTAATAATTTTAATTTAAAAATGATTTAAAAACAAAAATTAAAATATAAAAATAATTATATTATATTAATGTAGACATCAAATTCTATGAAACAAATAAAAATGAAAGCTATTATTATGATAAAAAGAACTTTGCCAAAACTTATTATATGTGACAAACTTATTATACTAAAAGCATGTGTAGGCATGAAGGAGAAGTATCATATTAATCTCTTTCCATAAAAAAAACAAAAACCAAATAGAAAAATCTTTCATATATAACCTAAAGTGTCACATGTGTATATTAATCTCTTTCTATTAAAAAAACAAAAACAAAATAAAAAATCTTTCATATTTCAAATAATTCAAAATAAAAATCATCTACTTTAACTTCAAATCTATTGTTTTATTTATTAAAAATGATTTAAAAAACACAAACACAAATTTATTGATATTTAAATATTTAATAACATATATATCCATTTATGAAAAACAAATTCAATAAAATTATGGAATTTCTTTTTTTTTTTAAACCGTGTACAAGTACCTTTGTGATTTCTCTTCACATATTTTATACACTTTGTTTCATGTTTTTTTTATTTGAGAATTTCGAACAATAAAATATATCTTTAATAATGATTTCTCAACTTAAAATACTTTTTATTTTTCCTATATTACAAATAAATTAAAAAGTGATATTAAATTATTACAAATAATTAAAAAATACATAAATTAATAGAATAAAAATAAATAAATCTAATAAATAAATTTAAAATTTATGATTTAGATATTATTATTATTAATAAAAAATACATAAATTAATAAAATAAATATAAAAATTTACAATTTATCATTTAGATATAATTATTATTATTATACATAACTTTTTAACTGATATAGACATCATTTTTATATCAATTATACATTTTAATTTATTAAATTAAAAAATATTGTAATTATAATTAATTTATTTTTTATTATATATATAATTTAAGCCAATGTTAATGTTCTACGTTTTTAATATAGATATATTAATACCGCGTGAAGACCTTATTGTGCATTTTATTTTATAAAATTAAAACCATGCTTTAAGACTTGACATAATTTATGTGGCTTTATTGGATAATGCAAAGCAAATATATGTCCTAGCAGTTTTAATAGGGTATGTTTCATCATTATGGAGAAAGTACATCTTTTGTTCCTTAAACCATGCTTTAATACTTGTCCTAAATTTAATTAGCTTTATTAATAAGGTAAAAGTAAATCATAGCAATTTTAATATAGTAATGTTTTATAATAATTGAGAAATTTATGTTGCTTTATTGAATAAGGCAAAAGTAAATCATAGTAATTTTAATATAGTAATGTTTTATAGTTATTGAAAAAATATATTTCTAATTTAAAAACATATAAGCTTTAAGTAAATCATAGTAATTTTAATATAGTAATGTTTTATAATTAGTGAAAAAATATATTTTTAATTTAAAACATATAAACTTTATTAGGAGATTTTTTTTTATAAATATTAATAAACAAAAAATTATAATTTACATTTTAATAAATTTGAATGGATAATAAATATGAAATAGAATTAAGATTTATTTAAAAAAAACATATATTTATGATATGACAAGGTCAATGAATAGTGCATTACCATCACGTTATAGGGTTTTTGTCGTATTGTTACATACCATTACTTAATTAAGAAGTTGTAATTATGAGAAGGGCAATGAATAGTGCATTACCATCACGTTATAGGGATTTTGTGGTATTGTTAGAGACCATTATTTAATTAAGAAGTTGTAATCCTTAATATCATCATGATATTTTTATTATTTATATTATAATAATTTATTTTAGTTTATAATGGTTTTTAAAATATATTATATTTATATTTTTTTTTACTTATTGATTAATACAAAATGTAAAATATTTTAAATTATTATTTATTTTTTATATTATTTAAAAAATGAGAATTTAAACATTTTAAAATAGTTTAAATACAAAATTTAAAAAATAAAAATAATTAAAAGATCAAATCTCATGGTTTTCTAATAAGAACAAACACAACTAATCATAAAGTACAAGTAGGATAAAGAAAGCATGAAGGATAAGCATCCTAGTATATTAATCTTTTGTTTAATAAGAAAACAAAAATGAAATATAAAATCTTTCTAATTATCAAATAATTTAGTATAAAAACATGTATTAAACATTAATTTTTATTTAATAAAAAAACAAAAATAAAATATAAAATCTTTCATATACAATCTAAAGTATCAATAAATTTAGTATAAAAACATTTATTAAACTTCAAATTTTTGTTCATTAATTTTTTTTTATAAAGAACATAATACAATGCAAATTTATTTATTAATGTTTAAAAATTTAATAACATATAAATTCATATATGGAAAAAAAATTCAAATCATCTAACATTTTTTTTTAACAAATATTTTGTTTAAAATTTCTTCTCACATATTTTACACACTTTGCTACACATTGCTTCATCAATCTTTTTCTATTTATAAAGTTAGAACAATAAAATATACTTTAACCTCAAATGTGGGTGATAGGCAGGAAACTAGAGCCCAACGCAGGAATGACATGCCCCAACACGTCACCAAGCACCCCATCCCACATGGTAGAGCTAACATGCCTCACACGGATACACGTGACAGGATGGATCCGACTCCCACAAGACTTACACGCAGACATGATGATGACTCCTCTGTGTATAATGACTCTTCAGCTCCAAGTGACGGTGAGCACATTTTTCCACGAGCCTCAATTTGCCATCCTACTCTGTTCATTCTCGCTCAACCCAATATGCAGAAGCTCTACTCCGATATGCAGATTCTCAGTCCAAACTTCAACACGCAGAGCTGGATTCTGGCCTCCATTCCTCCACCCTCCTTCCCTTCGCTCCTTGGTTTGCAGTGATAACCATGCCACCACGTCAACGTGACACTCCCAGGGGGGGAAGAGGGCATGGAAGATTTGGAAGAGCCGATTCCAGACCAACGCCATTTAATGCTCAGGCTAGTTCAGAAGGATTCGACGTTGAGGTTCCAGAAGCTTTGCATGCCATGATGGACAACTGGGACGATGAACTTTCACTATCCCTCTTGACGGCTAGCCGCACTCCAGACTGCAGAAGGAATTATTGGGTAATTAAAAACTTTCTCACCCATCTTATTTTGCATTCGGTCCATCTCCATGCAGCTCCTGAAGCTCAACCTGTTCCCCCTGATCCTGAAGCTCAACCTATTCGCCCTGCTCCTCCTGAGCCCGCACCACCCTCAGCATATTTGGCCCTGACCCCCCCTCATTCCATCTCTATGCACTTGACACCACCCTCAACGCAGCCAATTCTGACTCCCCTTCATCCCACCTATGTTCCTCCTCGCCCCATTTGCACCCATGTACCTAGCATCCCCTCTGCCCCGGATCCCATGGATACCACCCACAATTCTCCCCCTCCTCCTCAGCATCAGTTAGCTTCACCAAAAAGAAAGTCGGCCAATGTTCTTCCACCCACAAAAATGACCCCTTTACTGGTCAAGCGACCCAACTCAGCGGAAGCATGGACAATTCCAAAGGAGGCAGAACCTCCATCAACGCCAACAGCTCGGGTGAAGAAGCAGACAACACTAAAGAACAGGTCGTGCAATGGGGTATTCGCTTTGGTTTCCTGATCATCGAAGTGCCCTTCAAAAATTTCTAAGGCCAGGTTATATGTTTTGTTCAGGCTAAGTCAAAATATTTTATTATTCCTCAAACAGTAAACTTGTTTTGTAAGATATGTTTTCCCTATCTACGGGAGGATCACCATAACAGTCACAGCCTGCCTATCTCCTTCAGGCAGACCGGTGTGCTTCCTCTGTTTTTTTCTTTCATGCATGATGGACACGTTGAATTGTATTTTTATCTGTATTATTATTTATTCTTAATAGAATAAACTTAAACTTAAAAAAAATAAAAAATAAAATATACTTTAAATAATTTTTTCTTAACCTAGTTTTCAATATTTTAAATACTTCTCTTTTTTTCTCTTTATTACAAATTTATTGAAAATAAAATAAAATAATAAATATTCAATATTTTAAATACTTCTCATTTTTTCTCTCCATTACAAATTTATTAAATTCTTTTAAATATTCACATAATATTATATAAGAATTAGTTTATAACATAAAACTTAATAATTTATTTAAAAGAAAAAATTAATAATTTTTTTTTAAACAAACAATATATAAATTAACAAAATAAAGATAACACATATAATAAAATCAAATTTAATAAAAATATTTAGAACAAATAGTATATATATTAATAAAATAGAAATAACACATCTAATAAATAAACTTATATTAATAACTTCTATATTATAATTTTGTATATTTATTCCTTAACCTAATGAGCTAGTTAGCTAGATTTAAGTAGAATTAATTCTTTTCATTTAATATTAATAAAAATAATAAAAATACACTAAGTCATTGTTAATAAAATCTTTTATTTAAATATGAAAATTAATTTCATACACTATCATAAATAAGACATAAGAAATTAAAATAAAACATTCAAAACTTAAATGCATTAAAAAGAAAAAATGAGAAATTATAATAGAAGATTCAAAACTTAAATAAATAACAAAAATGGAGATGAAATTTTTTTGTTTTTGTTTTATGTTTTCTATGGAAAAAAGTAACATTTTGTTTTTTAAATTGAAAAACTAAACACCCATATATCTTTTTCTACATATACTTTCTATCATATATTTTTAAGATAAAAAATATTGGTAATGAAAAATGATTTACATGAGAATTTTATAAGAAATTATAATAGGATGTATTTACAACTAAAATTTAATTTGATATTAAAATTAATTTCATTACACTATTACAGAGAAGATATAGAAAATTATAAAAAAAATATTCAAAACTTGAATAAGGAAAAAAGACATGGAAAACTATAATAAAAGATTCAAAACTTGAATGTGGATTTGAACTTGTGACCTCTTAAGAAGAAACACATGCTCTTAACCATTAGGCCCATTAATGTTATTTATAAATACATCCTTTTTATAGATAATAGGATATATTAATAAATAAAATTCAATTAATTATTATTTTTAGAAGTCATTACTTTTCAAAAAAATTTAATATTTATAATTTCAATTTTGTTTATTTATGTATTTGAATAGAAGAAAACTGAATTTTTATGATTTTATTTTTATTTATAATAATTTTTATTAAAATAATTATGAATAAATGTTGAAGTAAAAAATTGTATATATCTAACTACAGGTGGTTTAGGTTTCCATTTTACACTATTAGTCTTTAGGTGCTTGATTTTCTCTATTTTTATTATTTCTTAAACTTATTATTTCTTAAACATTATGTAAGAGGAAAATGGAAAAGAGACCACTAAACACAAGAAAGTTACAAGGCTTTAAGCAATCTTGATAGAGGTTTAAAAAATAGCCAAACTAAATTTAAATTTTGTTGTGCTTATTGATGAGAAAATCAATTGCTAGCAATAACAGGAACTTAACAATCAACTATGAATTCAAATCACTCAATGAATTATTTGAGAGAAATTATATAACAACTATCTACAATAGTACAAAATGGGTCTTTCTTCTCTAAATAGATTATTGTAAATGGTTACAGTAGTTGACAAATCAAACACACAAAAAAACATAAAAATACTTGTTAAGATCTTGAACCATATTCAATTAACTAAGTTCCAACATAATCACAAAAATTATCTATTTTTTTGGGTTTTCCCAATGCTAAAAAAAAACATTTTATACAAAATAACAGACCATTCATATTATTCAAATATAAAATGTGATCTTCAAGTTATTTCAACTCCTAAACCAAATTTACAAAAGAAATAAAAAAGTATCATTCCCTTTTTCTACACAACCAAAGTGCAAAGGCAAAGTTTGCAATGTGAATCTCACACAACACCACTTTTAGTCAAATGGATCATGATCCTCCATGATTCACATTCCAACCTGGGAGAAATTAATCTCATCCACATCTATATGGATAAGACTTGTAACAAATACTTGTTGCAAGTCATAACATATCATATAGGAGGCATTTTGCATTAGCTATCAGTTTGCAACTTCCACAAAAAAATACTTAGTTTTGCAGCTTTTGCAAAAAAAATCCTTGTTCCATAGAAAACCAATGTGGAAAAGATCCTTTAGTTGAAATATGAAGTCATTCTCAGAGGTAATCATAGGACATGGAAGTCTTCCATTTATTCATTTAAATGTTCAATAAAATGTAAATAATATAACTAAGAGTTTCCTGACAGCATTCTAACTTGGGACAACCTGTTAAAAAGAGGCTGGGAGGGGCCCTCAAGATGCCCTCTCTGTGCCTCCCACGAGGAAAGCTCGATCCACCTCTTTCTTCAGTGCCCCTATGCTCTAGAACTCTGGAATTTCCTGCTTGATCAGCTAAATCTGCCCCCCCCCCTCTGACCATCTCTTCCTTGTTTGCCTCCTGGACTGATTATGCACCCTTCTCCTTCTCTGGTCTGAACTTGTTAAAGCACTGCTGGATGTGG
>LPNX010897916.1:1234912-1263230 GCA_001517045.1 Pseudotsuga menziesii
GACTGTCAGTGCATCTAACCAGTCCTTCCAGCTCTTTGGAATTGAAGACAAATTGGCTCTCAGCTTTCAGTAATCGAAGTATCAGAGCCTGCAGTCCTTTGGCAAAGACAATCACGTTATTTTAGCTCTCATTCCTTTAAATTTTCAGTATTTTCAACTCTGTCATTGAAGTGATCAGCGATTTCAGTGATATGCATTGGATGAATTATGTGAAGTCAGTTCTCTTGCTCTAAAAGAGTTAAAAGTTTCCAGCTGTTTTGAAGATCTCCATGTGAAGCATGAGACTCTTGGGGGACAGCTCTTATTCTATCCTGCACTCACCATTCTCGCGCTGGCATTTACAGCAAGGTGGACCGAGTGTTTCTGGCTGAAGGAGGACAGAGTGTTCTCGCTGAAGGAGCCAGCTTGCAGTTGTTTGGGGTTAGTTCACGTGCTCATAGTGAAGGGAGGCTTCTTAGATGAACTCTCCTCTCTAATTTGTCCTCTCTGAAATCTTGATTGCTTTGCTATGTTTGGCTTTCTTTTCGAAGATCACTGTCTGCCAAGAAATCTCCCAGGTTATTTGTAAAAAGGTCAGGGAATTCAGCACACCCAAGTATCTGGATCCTAGTTATTTGCTTTGTTAAGAATCTCTGAGTGTAAAAGTTGCTGGCAGGATTGGCCAGATTATTAATACAAATGACTCATAACCGCTTTAGTTAAAAAAAAATATAACTAAGAGTTTCAATTTCATCAAAAAAGGTCATATTCTTCATATAAACGATGGAAAAAATAAGGTAAAGGTTGGTAAAAGGAATGAAAAAATGCTGAAATTCCCATGGCTCTTTGTCTTCCCCCAACTAGAGAGATTGAATGTCCTCATACATTTAAAATCATTCTGCTAACTCTAAGTTTGATTATACAAGGGGTGAAGATTCACAATAAAGTTTTATCTAGTTGTATGATGAGTGTACTTCTTCACTAACTTCATAATAACCCAATTTTAGAAATTGTAGTGGGCCAAGATTTTGCTTCATCTGTTGATTCCACTGGATTCCATAATATTGGAAAATGAAATTTAAACTCAATCCAATGAATTCCATGGGTCTTTAAACAATCAATATACCTTTGCACATGATTCAGGGTAGTTCCAAATTGAGAGTATGAGAGATATTCTTTATATTTGTGTTCTAGAATTTGAGATTTTTTCCATCTATTGAAGCATATCACAAACTCCAATCTATTCATAGCTATCCAATTCTCACGAAAATAAATGGCTAAGCTCTAAGTATCCATGAAAAAAAATATAGGATTTTGGATAATCTACTCGTTCTCTATTTGCATTGCAAGAGGTGTAGGTTCTCTAAGTTGCCACAATTCCTCATTTCTTTCTATAAAATCCACAAAAGATAATTCCTTGTTCCATGTTATCCAATTTTTCATGAAAGATAATGCCTTGTTACAAGTAGAATACACTATAAGAATTAGTCTAGCCTATTATTGATATAACATGAGTTTCTAACGACTAAGGCTCTTAGATAAAGGGTAACCATCTATCGTTTTAAGTACATAGAATACACACAAGAAAGATGGAAATATGACATCATCACATGGGATAAATGCCATAAGCAATGTCTGTCTTGTTTAAGTTCCTGGATGTCATTATTCAACTTATAAATATCCAATCATTGTAGTTTCACCTTCTCCAATTTATGTTGAGAGATGGTTTTTTCTTGTTCTTTCATTAAAGTATCTACATGTTTTTCCAAGGAATCCATCAAGTCCTTCTATTCAACAAGTTTATGTTTTAGTTGGTTATTTTGTGTGGATTATTCCTACTTCTCAGTGATAGGTACCAACTCTTGAATACCCATATCTTTCTTAATATCGATCATTTATATGGAAATTGTTTCGTCTAATGAAACAACCTTGCTGTTAGGTCCTAAGTCACCAGTAATAATGAAATGAGATTCTTCCTTAAGAAATTACATATACGCTTCTTCATCTAAATGGTTACCATCATGCTGCGTAGATGGTAACCACTTGTTTTGTTCATTAATATATTGTATTGTTAGACTAACAAAAGATATTTCTAGAAGACCTAGCACCTTTAGTAACCACTCACACAAATATATCACAAATCAGCACATAGATGTTTTATGTGGTTAAAACTCTCAAAGAAGGAAGCAACCCACAACCCCATCCAAATAGCTAATTGAGGAAATATATTATGTAAAGGAAATCAATTACATATGAATTTCTCACAATTAATCATCAAGCAAATGATCCTCCATGCTCTTTAAATAAAGATCATGGACCAATTGTGTGTTAATCCATAGTTCAATAACTATTAATATTGAGGTGAAGATGAACCGTTGGATCATTCTATGTCTAGAACATGCTACGACTATAGGATTACATAAGTAAAAATGCATACTAAATAAACATACTTAATCTAATGACACAATATACCAAGTTGATCTTAACTATTTCCTAAATGTCTAAATATCCTAACATATTCCCTTAAGAAGAACTTGGGATAGGATTGAAGGATTTACAAAGGTGACACAATAGGGGAAGGAGGCATTAGAGATTATATCCCCTTAATGAAAAATTCCTGAACTCCTAACATAGATCAAAGTTTAGAAAACTTCACTTTTGTAAGAGACTTTATGAAGGTGTCTAGACCTTGATCATCTATAGGGAAAAATAGCACTTTGAGAATGTGATCTTGAACAAGATTTCTAATGAAGTGCGTCTATACCTCAATGTATTTGTTGCATTAATGTTGTACTGGATGTTTGGAGATATTAATGGTACTTTGATTGTCAGACTAAAGTGTTGTCGTATGTTTCTACTCAAATCCAAACTTTGAAAGGATTTGTCGAAGCCATTAAGTTTCTTGACTTGCATTAACTATGGATTGATACTCTGCTTCTGATGAAGAAAGAGTAAGATATTTTTGTTTCTTACAAGACCAAGTGATAGGTTAATAATCATGACTGAAAACATAACCTACAATAGAATTCCAATCATCAAGGTCACTGGCCCAATATGAATCAACAAAACCAGCCAACAAAGGAGCCCCCTCTGAATGATAATGAATCACAAACTAAATTGCACCAAGGATACAATGAAGTATCCTTTTTATTTCTTTCCAATTTGTTTCATGGAGAGTTTTCATATACTAGGAAATAAGGCCAATGCAAAGGAAATATTAAGGAGGGTATGATTCAAGTAGAAAATATTGCCAACTAACTAATGATACAATGTAGCATCTACTTGAGGTGTAGTGAAAGTAGTAGTAAGTTTGAATCTAGATTGGAAGGGATATGGGATTGGTTTATAATAATTCACGTGAAATCAACAAAGAATGTCACAAACATACTTACGCTAAGAAAGAAAAAAACCTTCTTTGGTTTGCAAGACATGGAGGCCAATAAAAAGATGTTAATGTCCTAAGTATGTCATTTCAAATTTCTTATTAAGGATCATGGTTTCACATGGGTTAAAAGGTTATGGTCACTACCATTAAGAATAAGGTCATCAACATAAAGAACAAGGATGATGAGATGGTTTCCTACTTTCTTGGTATAGATAATAGGGTCAGAATGACATCTAGAAAAACTAGTTTCAAAGAGAAAGCTATCCATTTTGGCATACCAAGACCAAGGAGTTTGATTAAGGACAGAGTGATTTATTAAGGAAACAGAAAAGGTTGGAGTCATTATGAACATATCCAAGAGGTTGTTCCATGAAAATTTCTTCTTATGAATCCCATGTAAAAAGGAATATTTGACATCCATTTGATGGACCTCCCATTTATGTGAAACAACAAGGGAAAGAATAACCTGGTGTTCATGGAGTTTATTTTAGTGATAATGGTAAAGGTTTCATTGTAGTCAATTCTTTAAACTTGGGAAAATGATTTTGAAATTGACCTTTCCTTAAGTATTTAACACTTCCATCGAATGCATACTTAGTTCTATAAACCCATTGTTATAGTGTAAATTGGCACTTCCACATTTGTGATGATGATCTCCCAAGATGACACATAAGTCTTCAAGAAGTAATATTAACATGAACCTATAATCATGGAATAATCCTTGAGTGTGATTCTATATGATGGACATAACACTTAAAAGGAAACACCCTTTCTTCTCATCTCAAATCCCTAAAAAATAAGTAATAATGAGGCCCCACGCACTTCCTCCTTGAGCATGGTGCATGGGATAAGAAACACAGACACACTTTTTGTCTTTCCTTTTACACATAAGAGAAACAAAAAAATGAGATTAAGTATTTTATTTCCTTTTGTCCATTGTAGTTGGATTTTATAATTGCATTTCATATTTTAGTGCATGGTAGGTTTGTTGATTTTTAAGTGAAAATGAAAAAATGTTTTGAGATTTGCAATAAATTAATGATGGTATCTTTCTTTCTCAATGTAAATATTCCTTGAATATATTGAAATGATTCAAGATAATTGATTGTAAGTCATTTTATACACCTTATCAATTGAGGGTTAAGTTGTCGAAAGACTGTGACTCTCCATGAGTTGACATCACTCTTTATTGGTAGTTGGTTGGTAGCCTGATTTACTTAACTCAGAGTCAATCAAATCTTTCCTTTGTTGTTAATGTGGTCTCCTAATTCATGCAGGATCCTTAAGAAATCCACTGGAAATATGCAAACAAAATTGTTCACTATATTAAGGGAACTTATATGTATGATATTAAGTGTTGTCGCGATACCACACCATTGGTCAAGTTCACTAATTCTGACTGTGGTGGTGACATTGCCAATTGGAATTACACTTCTAGATATGTGTTTTGATCGAGTTCTAGAACCTTGGTCTGGTCATGTAATAAATATAAGGAAGTCTCTCTTTTGAATACAAAAGCCAAGTATCATGGCATTGTCAATGTAGGTAGAGAGAAAGTTTGGATTCGTCACCTTCTCGAAGAACTTAGGTTTCTTGTTCATACATCAACTGTTATTTAGTGTGATAATCAAAGTAGTATTCAAGTTGTTGATAATATTGTTTCTCATAACAAGATGAAACATGTTTAAATTTATTTTCATTACTTGAGACAATTGGTATAGGAAAATGTTGTCTCACTTATTTATTGTAGGACAAATGATCAGGTTAGTAATATCTTTACAAAGCCTTTACCTGAAGCTAATTTTGTGAAACTTTGAGCTATGATCAGGATTCAAGAAGCTCCAATTATGAGGGGGTGTTCAAGAAAATAATTTTACTGCCTAAATTTACAGAGCATTGTGCTAATGAGGGGGTGTTGGAACCTAAGCCCTTGGTGGTTCATCACACCTCTGGATTTTCTGGAGACAGTCAATTGTTAGAAGATAAGCGACTAACAAAGAAATAAACTAGAGGCATGATTATGAAAGTCATAGGAACAAATGAATAGTTGTTTGAACAAGTGACTAGATGGTTGGTAAGACTATGGTCGATGTGACTACAACAACTGACTACACTTTGGGACATTGCGTATTTTGTGGAAATCGTTAGAACTAGTGAACCCTATTTCTATGCTAGATCTTTTTCACTTCTAGGGAGTTCGTTAGCTCTAGAGAATATAAAAGTATAGCCCTATGTGATGAACCCAATTCAAGATATAGGATCATGAATTAACTGAATCTCAAAAATGACTTCAATCTCCCTCTAGTTTTAACCCCAAATTGGAAAAATTTGCTTAAATTTCCCAACCCAAATCAGAGGATGGATTTGAAAAATTTACCTACAAGTATGAAAAAATAACATAAGAGGATTAGAAGCATGCATGGATAGGAAAGGAATCCATACACTCTGAAGTGGGCACGTTTAATGGACTCATCACACCCAAATTGGGATTTATGTGATTACCAGAGGATCATGGTGCATCCACTAGGTGTATCTAAACTTAAAGCAGGCCAATATTACCGTCCTTAATCAGTTATGGTTAGAATCCAAAGGTTTAGGTATAATTTGGCATTATCTGGAGGTCAAACGAGCAATAATAACAATCAGGATTGCACAATTAACTCAAGTTTAGGATTTCCCAGATAGCTGAATATTGCATAGAATTTGAAAACTTGGAAATTAAATATTTTCATTAAGATGTAACTAAATTTAGTAACTAAAAGAATGCAATTTGACTGAGAAGAAGATCTATTATATAAAGTAGACTGAACACTAGTCGAATTTGAAGCAATTCTAGAATAGGTATTGGAAAATAAAGTAAACATCAAAATTTGACATTATGGAAGTTTTGTAATAACATCATAAGATTAAAATTACAAAAATTACATCATATCAAATTTTAAATTCCTTTTATAATAGGATCATACTTGACATTATTCAACACAAAACCCCCATCCTAGAGAATGACTGGAAAACACACTAAATTCGAATTGGAGGCTTCACAAAGTTTGATATGGAACTCAAATAATACTTCAATTAGATTCATAGCCTACAATAAAAAAAAATGATTATGGTTGAATACCATTATCCAGTCATCACACTAAATAAGTAGAAGGGACACATCTCCTGACCATGACTACAACACATCTCCCAAGTATGAGTAGCTTATAGCTCTCAATACAAATAATAAACTATAAAAAGATATGAGCGATACACTATTCCAGGTTATTATAGACTGGGTGACTTCTTATGCAAGTTATCTTCCAGCCTAGTGCACCCTCATGAACTAGATTAGGAAGTGCTTCTTTATGGAGATTTTCTCTTTTTTTTCTATTATTCCTTCTTTTTCCCACTTTACTTCTTTTTCCTATCCTTTTTTGGATCTTACTTCTTTATTCTACTTTTTCGTTGATTTATTATTTTGACTGCTTTCCTTCCTTTCTGCAAAAATCCATCTTTTCCCTGCTTTATCCACTTTCCCTCTTTGCATTGATTTTTAGCTTTGGTTACTTTCTTCTAGATTTCTTTTTTTTTCAAGATTTTCATGGACCCATATCTTATATTTTTATCCATATGCACCCTCCTGGCTACATCATCTTCAACATTTATCCGAATCTAATTTATTCATGGAAGATAAAGTTAACTTTGAACTATTTCAAATAATGACATTATTAAATTTCCTATCTACTAAGTTCTTGATCAAAATGAATCCCAATTAATTAATTACTTTTCCTCCTCAACCCATAGGGACTAGATGGGATAGGAATTGGTAAAGTGGTCACTAAGGAAGGGGCATGACTATTCTCCCCTCCTGATATTACTTGTTCCAAGAAATTTCAAACTTGGATGTTGTAAAATCTACTCTCCTTCCCAATTTGCATCCTCATTGGGAAGTCCTTCCCATTGCACAAAATATTCATTGATAATTATGCTTCTCAAAATTCTATCTCAGATATGAAAAATTATATCTGGGACTAAAACCAAATTTCTTTCATTATCAAGGGGAGGAAACACCTTTGAAACTACAACTTGCTTCCCTACTACCTTCTTAAGACAAGACACATTGAAGACATTGTGTATCCTACTTTCTGGAGGAAATTCTAGTTCATAAGCCACCTCATCAACATTCTTCAAAATATTGTATGGGCCATAAAACTTGGTTGCAACTTCTAAGCCCCTTTTTATTTCAATGAATATTTCCTATATGAATTCAACCTCAGATAAAATATCTCACCTTCTTGGAAAGTTCACCCTGTTCTGTGCTTATCTACATTCACCTTCTATTGATTCTATGCAACCTACAAATTCTCCTTCAATGATCTAAGTATGTCTTGAATCTCTTGGATCCAATCCTTTTCCTTTTGTTCTCTACAATCTCCAAACATCATATCTGCAAATGTGGGGGGATCATATCCATAAAATTCTTTGAAGGGTTTCATATTAATGGATAGATGGAAAGTAGTATTATAGAAGAATTCACCTAAATGTAACCAAGTAGTCCATGCCGTCTGCTTCCTAGTAACATAATTATTGAGATAAAATTCAAGCCATTGATTCACCCTCTCAGTTTGGACACCAGTCTGAGGGTGGTAGCTTGTGTTAAGGTCTAATCTTGTTTCCACCAATTTCAATAATTCTTTCCAGAAATTACTAGTGAACTTGCTATCCCTATCACTGATTATAGACTTGGGCATACAATGTAATTTTACCACTTTTATGAAAAAAAATTCAAACACTTGGATGGCTTCAATAATGGTTGTGACATCATTTTTTTTTCAAATTCGGTCATCCTACAGCCACAACAAAAATACAATATTAACCTTGACTTTTAGGTAGACCAGTGATGAAGTCCATCGATATACTTTCCCTTTTTTGCTCCAAAATGGGTAGTGGTTGTATGAGGCTAGTAGGATGTGTATGATCCACTTTGCTTTGTTGACATGCCACACATTCTCTCAAATGATCCATCACATCATTCTTTAGGCTCTTCCAATAGAACCTTGCCCTTACCTTTCTATAGGTCTTTAGAAAACTAGGATAACCAGCTAGGGGCGCATCATGAACAACGTATAGAATATTCTTCTTTAAGGATGATTCTTGGACCAAGAGGATTCTATATTTGTGGTGTATTCCATCATTAAGGATATTATAATCATTATCATATATCATCCCATCAATTAGATCACATGTAAACTAATTTTTAGAATATTATACTACTAGTTGTGTCTTCCAATCACCATGAGTTTTCATCATTGTAAGGGATGGTTTTATAGAAAGTGCATCTGCAACTATATTAAATTTTCCCTTCTTGTATTCTATATCAAAATCAAAATCTTGGAACTTACTCACCCACTTTTGTTTCCTATCATTAAGCTCCTTTTGTGACAAGAAATTCCTCAGACTATTAATATGATCAATCTTGATAACAAATTTACTCCCCACTAAGTTTTGTCTAAAATTTACCAATGCATGCATTATGACCATCATTTCTTTATCATACATTAAGTGAATTATTTCATGGGTCTGCAAATTCCTACTCTCAAATGAAATCAGGTGCTTATTTTTCATTAGGAAATCTCCAATTCCCTCTCTTGAAGCATCGCACTCAAGGACAAATGGTTGAGAAAAATCTGGCAGTGCAAGTACATGAAAATTACTCATTACCTATTCCATTTGCTTAAATGCTTGTTCTTCTTCTTCTAACCAACTAAAGGCTCCTTTATTAGTGATATCCATAAGTGGTGCTAACAACTTGGAGAAGCATTTGACAAACTTCTGGTTATAAGTGCACAAACCAATGAAACCTCTTAGTTCAGTGATATTCCTTGGGCTTAGCCAATCTATAATTACTAAATATTTTACATATGAACCTTAACCCATTATTTCCCAATGACATGACCAATATACAAGATCTCATTCATTTCAAATTCGTATTTGGACAACTTAGCTTAAAAATATTGATATGGAAATATGGTTAGCACAATGTCCAAATGATGCAAAATTTTATCTTCCCAAGTCCTACTATAAATCATAATATCATCAAAGAACACTAGAGAAAACTTACAAATCTGCTTACCAAACACTCTCTTCATGTAGTATTGGAAGGTGGCTAGTGTGTTAGTCAAGCCAAAAGGCATGACTAAAAAATCGAAGTTTCCATAGTGACATCGGAAGGTTGTCTTTTGAATGTCCTCCTCCCTCATTATGATTTGATGGTAACTAGAGAGAAGGTCAATCTTTGAAAACTACTTGGATCCATGAATTTCATCCATAAATTCATCAATCCCTGGAATACTATACTTGTTCTTGATGGTATTTTTGTTGAGATCTCTGTAGTCAATGCACATGTGGATGGAAACATCCTTCTTGTTGACAAGGACTGTAGAGGATGCAAAAGGACTTGAACTTGGTTTGATGAGACCAAATTCAAGCAGTTCTTTGATGGTTAACTCTATCTCATCCTTGAATATTTTAGGGTTCTTGTAGGGGTTGAATTTGATGGGTGATGTGCATATCTTCTATTCAATTATATTCTCCACTCCCCAATATGATGGTCTACCATGTGGAAGGTCCCCAAACACCTTCTTGTGCTTTCAAATTATATTATTTATGTCTTATGGGTATTGTACTATGTCCAAGGTGGTGAATAGGTATTCAACAACCCCATAAATATCTCCATGTCTCTTAATAGATCTCATACTATGTGTAGAAACTACTTGCTTTGGGTAGGTGTTGATACCTCTCAACACAACCTCTTTTCTACCAACATCTTGGAATCTCATTTCAGGCACCTTGTATTTTATCGTATGCTCTCCAATGGAGTACAACCATTGCATTCTCAATAAAGAATTGGTATCAACCACATTAACCACATAAAAAATATATGTCAGAGTGTAATCTCCTATGGTTACTTGCAAATTAGGAATACATATAGAATAGTCCATGGAATGATTACCTGGTATAATCACAGTGAAGCCTTCAATTTTTTCAGTGGTAAGCTTCCTTATTTCAACCAATGATGCATCAATTAAATTATGTGTAGCTACTCCATCCACGAAAACAATGACTATTTTCCCTTGAATCCGAGAATGTGGAAGTGAGGCACTCTTGTCAATACTACAATTTTGCTACCTTCTAGAGGAGGCTATTCATATGCTATCTCATATACACCTTCTACATCTATTGGTGACTTTTCATCTTCCTCTTCAAATTCTCTCTCTAAAAATACTTCAATATAGTGTCTTTTCTCCTTATCACACTTATGTCCTATAACCCATGGTTCATGACAGGTGAAGCACAACTTTCTTCTTCTCAATTCATCCCGATCTTTGGGGAATTTGTCTTTCTTGAAATTTCTAGAGGGGTTCTTTAGATGATGTCTTTGATTCTTGTGTTGAGAAAGAACATAGGTTCTAGGTGGAAATCCTATCCTTGGAATAACATATTATAGATCTCTTGTTCTATTCATTGCATATTGCAAATTTGGTGGTCTATAATCCTTCACCAAACCCTTCAAAGGCTCTGATAATCCTTCTATGAACAGAAGGATAAATCTAGCTTCAGATATGTCAGTGACCATTACATGTAGCTTTTGGAACATAGGGATGCAAGCTTCAGGAGTTCCATTTTCCCCCAAATGTACTACCTCTTTGAAAGTGATCTCTATATCTTTCTTACCAGCCTCTCAACCAAACTATTGGTGAATTATTCATAGGTTGTTACTTGAACATGACCAAGAGTATTCGTTTCATGAAAACACCAATCATTATCTTCACCTTTAAAATGTAGAGTATCCATATTGATGGAATCTCTCTCAACCATAGGATTCAAATGGAGGTATGTATCTAAATTTTGAATCCAAGAACTAGTAGTACATTTTGATGAGCCATCAAATTATGGAAAATAAATCTTACCAATAACATTTTTTAACTCCAAATTTTGAGAAGGAAATTGAAATTTCCCTCTTGGATTTGTCTTGTATTGGGATTCAAAAAAATATTTGAATGGCAGTGCTCTTCTGTATTCTTCACCTAGAGTCCCGTATTCTACATACAGATCTTCCCATGAAGAAACTAAATCACTCTACATTTCAGGATCCTCTCTATGTTCCTTTGTGAAATTAGGAATGGTAGGTTGAGGTTGATTATTGAGTTCAAATTTTAATTCATCAGGGTGACTGTGAGTCCTTTTATTTGAAAATATATACCAAATCAGGGATCTTTCACCATGTTGAGAGCCATTGTTGCTCCCTTCTCCATATTTGTTTCCCAATTGCTTAGACAAGAAATATTTGGTCTCTTATCCAGAATGAATGATGTTATGAGATATGTCTTGTGATAAATCAACATACTTTGGAAAAAAATTATGGATTCCTCTTTCTAATCCATGTTTGATATTTCTCTTTCTCCTTGAATCTTTCCTTTGATGGAATTGACTTCTTCTTCCTTCTGGATCTTTGTTCTCCAGATCTAAATTTATTTTTGGAATCATTAATGAAAACATGAGTAGGTTTATATTACCATGCTCTGATACCACTGTAGTGAACCCAATTCAATATATAGGCTCAACAACTAATCGACTCTCAAAAATGGCTTCAATTTCCCTCTAGGTTTGACCCCAAATTGGAAACTTTGGATTAAACTTTGCAACCTATCTCAAAGCATGGATTTGAAATATTTTATTGCAAGTATGAAAAAATTATATAAGAATCTTATAATCATGCATGGATAGGAAAGGATTCCATACACTCTGAAGTGGGCACATTTACTGGACTCATCACACCCAAATTGGGATTTATGTGATTACCAGAGGTTCCTGGTGCATACGTTTGGTGTATATAGAATTAGGGTAGAATAATATTAATGTACTCAATTAATTATGGTTAAATACAAATTTTTAGGTACAATTTGGCATAGTTTGGAGGTCAAACAAGTAATACTAGCAATCAGGACTGTGACAACTAGGTTGAGTTCAGAATTTCCCAAATAACCTATTATGCCATTGAATTTGAAAAATTGGAAATGAAATATGTTCATTAAGATCTTAACTAACTTCAGGAACTAAAATAAGGAAATTCGAGTGAGCATAAGATCCAATATTGAAATCACACTAAAGACTAGTCAAATTTGAAGCAATTCTAAAATAGGTATTGGAAAATGAAGTAAACATCAAAATTTGACATTAAGAAATTTTTGTAATAAGATTAGAAGATTAGAATTGTATACATTACATCAAATTAAATTCTAAATTCCTTTTAGAATAGGCTCATGGTTGACATTATTTAGCACAAAACCCCTACCCTGGAGAATGACTGGAAAACACACTGAATTCGAATTGGAGGCTTCATAAAGCTTAATTTGGAACTTGTCAAATGGAATTAGCTTAAGAACCTGAAATAAATTTAATTAAAATGGTTGAATACTAGTATCAACTCATCACATTAAAGAAGCAACGAGGGCACATATCCCAAGTCTCAGTAACTTAGAGCTCTCAATACAAAGAATAAACTATCAAAAAATGTGAGTGGTGCGCTACTCCTTGTTCTTATAGCTTGGGTGACTTCTTGTGCAAGCTATACATGCCTAGTGTTCCCTCATGATCTATATTAGGAACTGCTACTTTATGAATATTTTCTTTGCTTTCTGATTTTTCCTTCTTTTGCCTTGCCTTTTCTGTTTTTCCTGCTTTTTCAAGATTTTACTAATTTATTCTACTTTTCCACTGCTTTCTTGCTTTTAATTTGTTTCCCACCTTTCTTCCAAAAGTCATATTTTTCCTTCTTTATCCACTTTCCTGCTTTGCATTGATTTTTATCTTTGGTTGCTTTCTTCTGGATTTATTTTTTTCTAAGATTTCCATGGACCCATATCTTATCCTTTGATCCATATGCACCCTCTTAGCCACATAAAATTCAACATTCATCCAAAATTAATTGATTGATGGAAAATAAAATTAACTATGAACTATT
This sequence comes from Pseudotsuga menziesii, assembly GCA_001517045.1. NCBI lineage: Eukaryota > Viridiplantae > Streptophyta > Pinopsida > Pinales > Pinaceae > Pseudotsuga > Pseudotsuga menziesii. The sequence goes on from LPNX010897916.1 coordinate 1,248,283, forward strand.
TGAAATATTTGAATTATTAAATTTCCTAGCTACTAAGGTCTTGATCAAAATTAATCCCAATTAATTAATAACTATTCATCCTCAACCCATAGGGATTCGATGGGATAGGACTTGGTAAAGTGGTCACTAAGGAAGGGACATGACACCCTATGGGTTGTGTAATTATGATTATACTTGATATGCTCAATATACTTGATCATACGATGCATTGTAATGTTTTGATCATAATTCGTTGTGCTTAAGTGTTGTAACAATATCTTTAGACACCACCTTTATTCTTGGAATATTGTTCCCTTTTGTTATTTATTTTATATTATTTAGTTTAAGGTTAATATATTCCCCAAAATCCTTCATTCTCTCTAAGCTTCTAGGAAACTGCATATTATCCATCTATCTTGTCCCTTGTGATTAGGTCTAAGAATAATCCAAACACCAAAATTTGAAGGGCATACAAGATTATAACTAGGTGAAGGAATAAAGGGAGTGACCATGGATGTGAATAATACTAAAGAACTATACATATCATGAATCATTTATAACCATCCTTTGCATTCCCTTCTATATCACCCTCCATATTGAATGTTTCCAAATGACTACAATACATTTTCTTCTTGTTGCTATCATGTTGCATTAAACTACAAAAAGATAGCAAAGCCTAATTAGACATTAGACATTGCAAGTGCAATAAAATCAAACCATTCCCCATAAAAAATAAATTATATATAAAATTGCATGCTTATGATCCCATATTTCTTATTTTTATGGTGTTAAAAAACACCCAATACCCCTTTATTCATCTCACAAGCACATGTTAATAAATTTGTGTGATTGGATTTTTTTTTTATGATGAAGATGGTAATGAGGATGACAATGGTGATGAAAATGATGATAAACTTGATAATGGAAAGGATGACATGATTGATGAGAATGAATATAACAATGGAAATGGTGAGGATGATGAAGATGAGGATAAACATGATTATTACAATTTGATGATGAAAATGGAAGTAATGATGACATTGATGATGGTGGTGGTGGTTTTGGTATATTTTTTAATTCCAACCCCCTCCCCCCCCCCCCCCGAAAAAAAAGTCTTGAGAATTAGAGTTTTGGGGGTAGTTTTCTAACAACCACTCCCAAAATTCCAATTTTGATGACTTTTTTGGGGGGAAGGGGGTTCTAACATGAGCACCCTTAGATATAATTTTGAGAGTGTATTTTTTAGAAAAACCTCTTTCATATTCCTAAAATCATGTTTCATTTTCCCACGGCCAATTTGACAAACTGACACCTTTTCTATTATGAACCAAGTTTTACCAAGTTTAGAAAAATGCCCACCAAGCCCTCATTGTTGGGTATTTTCTAGTGATGTTAGTTGGAAATGGTATGATTACCATTTCCCACCTTATTATAATTTTTTTACACCTTAGTGTTAGAAGCATAGTTGTTTTTGAAATCCTTGTTAAAATTCTAAATGTTCTGGAAAATTGTACAATAAAAATTCAAATAAGAGGGATATAGAAATGTAGGCTATAGGTTGAAAAAATAGACATCCTTTAAACTAATGCTAAAAATTACTCATAATCATCGACTAAAATCCTAAATTTTCTTGGTCAAAATAAAAATTGGAGACTAAAATTCTAGTTTGTTACGTAAAAATCAGTGTAAATATTAAAAAATGGGCTTAGAAAAATGCACACCATAGTATTTAAAGATGTCATCAATTGAAAATAATACCATGTGATTGAATATAGATATATTTTTGACAAAAACCTCTTTCATATTTCTAAAATTATGTTTCATTTTCCCATAGTGAATTTGACAAAATGCCCCCTTTTCTATTTTGAACTCAGTTTTACCGAGTTTAGAATAATGCCTGCCATACCCTATTATTGGGTACTTTTTACCGATTTTATTTGGAAATGATGTGATTTTATATTTTCCACCTTCTTATACATATATTTTTTCAACCTTAGTATGAGAAGCATAGTTATTATTGAAGTATTGGTTAAAATTCTAAGCGTTTTGGAAAATAATATTGCAGTAAAAATTTGAAATAAGAATGATACAAAAATGTATTCCATGGGTTGAAAAAATAGACATAATTTAAACTAAGTATAAGTAATGATCAAAATTAATAACTAAAATCCTAAATTTTCTTTGTCAAAATCGAAATTGGAGAATAAAATCCTAGGTTGTTATGTAAAAAATAATGTATATATTCAAAAATGGTATAAGAAAAATGCACACCACAATCATACAACTGTCACCAATTGAAAATAAGACCATGGGGTTGAATCTAGATATATTTTTGACAAAAACTCTTTCATACTCCTAAAATTTTCTTTCTTTTTTCTCACAATGAATTTGAAAAACTAGCACTTTTTTCTATTTTGAACCCAATTTTACCCAGTTCAGAAAAATTCCTCCCATGCTCTCATTGTTGGGTATATTTTAGTGATTTCACTTGGAAAAGGTTTGATTTTATGTTTTCCACCTTATTATACATATATTTTTTCCACATTAGTATGATTAATGTAGTCATAATTTGTTGGGCTAGGAAAGGAGCACAAGAAAGAAGTTCGCAAGCAAGCAAAAGTATGTCGCATGTGTGACAGGAAGGAAGGAAGGCCGCGTAGGAAGCAAAGGGACTAGCACAGGCGGAATAAATATGCGTGCAGCAGAGGAAAGGAAAGCGTACAAGCATACAGGTGATAATGACCAGAAAACGACATGTGAAGATCGTGGCCGTTAAAGACGGCGTAAGCCTGCGACCATGCATGTATGGAAGAATATTTGTAAGTAAGGCTGATAGTGCCTTGTGTCAGTCCATGAAAAACTCTTCTGATAGATGATCACGACCTGTAATTGATAAGCAGTATTTAGTTGACCCTACGTGGTCTGATAGAATTTATAAATAAGAAGAACCCGTTCTGTATAAGGGTTGTTTATTTTTCCGTTGGTTGTGGCTGTTATCGTGTTGTTGGTTGTTCATTTTCCAAGTCACTCAGTTTTGTTAAGGAAGTAATGTAGAAGGGAATAATACTCAGAGAAGAGTCTAGTAGTAGTAGAAGGATGTTGAGCTGCAGATCTTGCAGTTGTGTGTGCAGACTACTAGGAGTAGAAGAAATCCACAGCTGAGTGTGCATAAGGTAGATAGAAGAGTCAATCCATGCTGTGTGCAGATCAGTAGGAGTAGATAGAAGAATAAACCAGAGAGCCTGAGAGCAAGAAGTCTGAGTCATAAAGACATACCATAAGATCAGTATTCAAGTCACAGACAGCAAGGTGCTATATCCATTTCTCGTGCCATAGGAAGATTACCTTGGTGGTTTTTCCCAAATGGGTTTCCATGTTATTCTTTTTGTTTAAATGGTTGATTGATGTTGTACATGTTGATGTGAATGATTGTTATTTTCTTACTATATGATGATGAGATATTGTTGTATGCCTAGTACCATATTGTTAACTAGTGAATGAATAATTTCTAAAGAATTGTTGGAATGCGTAAGCAAGCTGTAGTTAATTCCTTAATTTGAAATATAAGTCGCAAGTGTCTTGTTAGTTTAAAGGATCAGCTGTGTCGCACAAGTTGCACTAGTTGTTAAGGTTAAAGACCAGGTCGTGTTGCGTGCGCTGACATACAGTTGTGCTCAGTCGCGTAGGAACCGTCCAGCCGTCTAAGTTTCCCTCGTCGAGCGCCTTGGCCACATGCCAAGGGACTATAATCCCTCGCCAACTATGGAAACATGGTTCTAGCAGTACCCATTAGATATCTCGAGTGAGACCGTGCCTGCCTCGCAGGCGTTGCCGACGGACTTACTCTGTCGGGCCGATGTCTTGTGGTTTATTGTTGGTAATGTGGTGATGTTGAACCATGGGTCGAGACAGGAAAGTGATCGAATCCAAAAAATGGTTTTGTTTCCGAGACCCTTAATCTTTTGATTCGAGGGAAAGGTTGTGGAATCTGATGAAGAAAGAGATAGAAGATTGGCTGAACTCCAAAACGCTAGAGTTTGCGCAAGAGGAAAGATGAGGGCAGAGAACTAGGTAGACAAGTATATATATTATGATATTCATGAGGTCTTCTTCACATAATTTCCTGTTATACTATACAAGTGGTTGACAATATTGGAGACTAGACAGACAAATTTCCAAAGAAGAGAAGTCGTTGAATGGAGTGATCAGTTGGTTCATGAGGTCACCAGTGTACGTAATGCTATCTCTAGAGCTAATGATTTTTGGGTTGAAAGTATCTTGTAAGGACACATTACTAAGTTTGTGGTAGACACTATAACTTCATATAGTGAGGCGGAAAGAAATTTTTTCCAAGGACCCCAAAGAAGGTATCTGCTATCTATCAGTGCATGGATCAAGATGCTCGCCTATGAGAAGGGTATCTTGCAGTTGAATAGTTGAGTCGCATGTCTGCAAAGGAGGCTATGTTGTAGGAAACCTCTTAAGAAAATGGGAGAGGGTGAGCTGAGATTTTATCTAGGAGTACAGCACCTGAACTAGAGGCCAGATTCGTAAGGAGTGGAAGGAGATTTAGATCAGGTAAAAGAAGAAAAACCGAGAGAGGGTGACAACACTTTACTTCATTCTAGGAGAGTGAACACAAAATTAGGTCACACGAAGATGAAGGGTATTGCGACGAAGAGGAGGAATATAGCCCAATTTTAGAAGGACCAGAGGACTCTAAATACTCTGTCGAGACACCAAGGTTGGGACACAATTACATCACACCAACAATATCCCCAGAGGTGAGATCTAGAGTTTCATTCCCAGAGAAGAGCACTAATACTGATAACGCTTGTACTATGGCCAATACACCGGAAGGTATACCTCCTTTGAACCCTTTACTAGAGAACCCTGATGCCAACTCAATGGCTGGGGCAAACATTCGGTTTCCCACATTCAATGGAAATGGCACAGAAGATCTAGAGCAGCATTGGTTCCACTACGAAGCTGTTTGGATGGTTGGGTTAGTCCATAATGTAGACATAAAGAAGGCATAAATGATCACAACTCCGAGGGGTCATGTGCTATATTGGTTTATGAAGTCCTGTGCCTCACCGGCTGGAACACCGCAGAAGACTCTGGACAATATCCGAGTTGCAATGATCTATGAGTTCAAAAAACTGAAGTTTGAGTCGCAGTGTGTCGCTGAGATCAAGGATATAAAGAAAGAACTGGTAGAATCAGTATGGGACTTTGAACAACGGTTTAAAACTTTGATGGCCAAAGTAAGCTTCCAAATGTCATATGTACAACATAAAGAATGGTTTATTGCTGCACTATTACCACACATCCAAGGGCCATTAATGCAACAAAAGGTTGAATCACAAACAAAAGCATTGGAGTTAGAAATGAAGCTAGAGGCCTCGCCCATTGGCGACAGTGCCGCAGGGATGGCACAAATTCAATTGCAGTTGGCTAATATGACAATATAGCTTCAGGACATCAAGAAGGGTAAGGAAGAATAAGAATATTTATGGTGCATGAAATGCAAAATGGACGGGAACACCAAGGATAATTTCCTGACCTTCATGAACTATATCGCGTCAGGTGCACCAAAACCATTAAATGGCTAGGGGCTACCATGGTGTCGCATATGCCAGTCTAGAGAGCATCGTGATGAGGAGTGTTTATATTTGCAAAAGGTTGTAAGTACCCTGAAAAAACTCTTTTGTAAATTTTGTAAGTCAGTAGGACATGAAGAAAAATATTGTAGAACATGCCATCTCTTGAAAGAAAAGAATGTTGATGCCTACTTAATGAAAAACGAGGGACTCACTTAGGCTGAAGTGGTGCAAGCATCGTATCAGCTTACACAGTTCCCACCCAATTAATACCAAAATCAGTATCAACTGCAGTACGCACCTTAGCAACCATAAGCGCAACAAAATCACTACCAGCCACACTACCAGCAGAACCAATACCCACCATAGTAACCACACCTGCAGGGAAGGGGTGGTGGAAAATTCAGAGGAAGAGGTGGAGAAGGAGGATTTGGTAGAGGAAGAGGTCAGGTTACATGATATAACTATGGAAAATCGGGTCACTATGCTAGATATTGCTTAGAACCTACGAATACATGTTCATACTATAAGGGACAGGACCATAATGTGGAGCAATGTCCTCAGTTGATCGCAAAGTGGAAAGTAAGGACCATAGAAGGACCTAACCCTATGCATAATGAAAAACCAAATCCTAACATGAATGTTCAGATGATTGCGGATGAACCACGAGATCCGAATGTCGCTGTCATAACACAAGGAGGGGCTGTGACTAGAGTCGATCAGGATAAATCACAAGAACAACTGCAACCGCAGGTACAACCTACGACACGGAAGAAAGTATCATTTGAAGTTTGGAAAAAAAAGGAAGTATTCTTGGAGGTACGACCATGTTATAATAATCAACCCATAGTTACCTACATTTGACATTAATTAATCAATTTCATCTTATTACCTAGATTCCTAGATTCCATTCTATGCTAGTTGCCTTCTACATGCCCTAGAAGTCAACACATGCTAAAATTGAGTCATGGAGCACTTGGGAAACATCCTGGAAACCAATTTTAGCAAGTGTGATTTATTTCTGATTCCCTAAAGCACATATCTGCTTTTTCTGAAAAGCTGCCTTGCTTTATAGCTGATTTAAGGCAAAAGGAAAAGTTAGTCTAGGTGTAACTGCCTTGTTTTTTTCCCACATCATACTCCCTCCTTTTCTCCAAATAAAAGCATGTATGAGTTTTCTTTCCATCCCTCTTTATCTTTCCCACTTGACTTAGCAAATTCATGAGCATCTTCATATATTTGGAAACTGTTTTATGTACATATGGGGGATTTGGCTATATTTGGTAAGCCTGATTTTTTACTATTTCGAATGGCATCCTTATGCATTCGAACCTCTAATGTAATTATTTATTTGAGCAGCCTATTAATTCACAAGGTTGGCTATTGTGCACTTACTCAATACAAATTAGTGTTATGCTCCAATTTTATTCTCCTTTGGTGTGAATTTTGCATGTTTGATTAGCAATTTTGTGAGTGTTATTGTTCTATCTCTTGGGTTCAATTTCCACATGGTATCAGAGCCTTTGTAGAACAATTTCTCTCCCTCCAAATTGTTATTGTAGGTTCGACATCATTGACTAGGAGTGCATTCTGCTGACTGGAGGGCACAACTACTAAGCTATGGACCAATCTCAGAAGATCATCTTGACTCCATTCAATTTCTTTGAGTGGAAAGATGAGATGGAGATATTGTTGAGAGAAAAAGGTCTCTATAGGGTGACTATGGGAACTGAGGTAGAGCCCGATGCAGCTACAGAGAAAATTAAATGGCACAACAGGAGGGATGAGGCCTATGGTCTTTTGTGTCTGAGCATTTCAAGAGACCTCCTCTTCCATCTTGATGGATTTGACATCACCTAATGAAGTGTGGGAGAATATTGTAGATATTTTTTGAAAGACAGATGAGATGAGAGGAAATCAAATTGAGAATGAGATGATCTCCTTGAGTCTCGGTAGCTTCGAATCATTGCAACTCTAGTTTTCCAAGTTTAAGGCCCTTCTTTTGCAGCTAAAATAGTGTGGGATCGAAAATAATGAAGAGAAACTAGTCCTGGCCATACTCTCTAAGCTTGGTCCTAACTATTCAGTGTTTGTTTCGACCTTCCATGCCACCAAGTTGACAGCACGAGCCTGGAAGATGCCTAATCTTGTATAGTTCATGGAATCCCTCACACAGGAGCAAGATAAGTTGGTGATGATGGGAACCATCAAACCTTCCAAAGACAAAGATTTGGTTGCTGGAGATTCAAGGGTGGATTCAAAAAGCAAAGAAAAAGCTAAAAATCCACCTGAGAAAAAGAGAGACAAGTCAAAGTCTCAAGAGGAGCCTCAAAGCTCCAAGAAGAACTCCCAAAAGAAGAAGAATAAAGGAGAAATGAGGAAGTACGCATACTACAGTAAGGGCTATCATCCTGATCAGAGCTCTTGTATGAAGAAGAAAATTCACATGTTGACCCAACTCCTGGAGAAGAATAACATCTCCCTTCCTGATTGCTCAAAGAAGAAGGAAGGCGGATCAAATTCAGAAGACAGAGAGAGAGTACATGCCTTGGTTGTTGGCACATCAAGCTCACCTAGCTTCATCATAGATTCTGGAGCTTCTATACATATGGTTTCGACAAAAGAGACATTATCCTCTCTTGACATGTCGAAAGCTCCACTAATAGTTTTGGGAGATTACTCTCTCACTAACAGTTTGGGGAAGGGTAGGATTGATCTTGACCATGGTAGTTTCAATAATGTGTTGTATGATCCAGGTCTTGCCTCTAATCTCTTGTCAGTGTATCAGATGACTCATACTAGGTCTCCAAAGAAGGCCATATTCTCCCCTGATGATGTTGAAATCACTGAGATTTCGAATGGTAAAGTCATAGCAAAAGGTGTCGTTGATCACACTTCGAAGGTATACAAGTTTTCCCATTTTCTACCCTACTCAAACCCCTCTGCTCTTCTAATTCATTCTAATGAATAAAGCAAGCTTTGGCATGAAATATTTGGCCATCTTAACTACAAGTATCTTCTTGATTTGAGTGAAAAATATATGGTCATAGGGTTACCAAAGATCAAGTTTTCTGAGGGATTCTGTCAAGGTTGTATCCTAGGAAAACACCCAGAGCACAAGTATGAGAAAGCTAGTCATGAGAGAACCTCTGAACCTCTTGAGTTGATCCATAGTGACATTGCTGGTCCATTCCCTCATATGTCCATGAGTCAAGCCAAATATGCACTCACCTTCATAGATGACTTTTCCAGGTATTGTTGGGTTCACTTCCTAAAGCATACATTTGAATTTTTTGACCTCTTCAAAGTATTTAGAGCCTTGGTTGAAAACCAGTCTGGGAGGAAAATCAAGATCCTCAGATATGACAATGGTGGTGAGTATGTCAAGTCTGAGTTCATTTAGTATTGTAAATATGCAGATATTCAGATGCAGCATTCGATCCCTTACACACCACATACATATGAAGATGCAGCACATGATCCAAGATGGAAAATAGTTATGAAATAAGAATTCAGCTCGCTCCAAAAGAACAACACTTGGGAACTGGTTGATCTTCCCCTAGGGAGGAATCTAGTTCAATGTAAGTGGGTTTTCAAGACTAAGTTTGCTGCTGATGTTTCACCTTTGAAATATAAGGAAATATTGGTAGCCAAGGGCTACTCACAAGTACATGGTATTGACTACAATGAAACCTTTGCACTAGTGGAAAACATGGACTCCATAAGGCTAGCTCTAGCCATTGCAGCTTTGAAGCAGTGGGAAGTATGTCACATGGATGTGACATGTGATTTCCTAAATGGAGATCTCACTGAAAAGATTTAAATGCAGCAACATGAAGGGTTTGTTTCTAATCCATATTTAGTGTGTAGGTTAAATAAATCATTGTATGGGCTCTAGCAAGCCCCCGAGGCTTGGTATGCCAAGATTGATGGCTTTCTGCTGTCACTGAGTTTTGTTCAATGCAAGTCTGATCCTAATGTCTATTTGAAGCTGATTCATGGTTCTTTGATGATTATTGTCTTGTATGTGGATGACCTACTAATTACAGGAAGTTCAAAGAAAGATATTGCCTCCTTGAAGGATGCAATGAACGATGCATTTTCTGTGATAGATTTGGGATTGTTGAGCCAATTCTTGGGTCTCAAAATTGATCAATCCCAACATGGAATAAAAGTACATCAGTCCAAGTATGCTTCAGATTTTCTCATCAAGTTCAACATGAAATATTGCAAGCCAAGCAAGACTCCCTTCCTTTCAAAAGTTAAGCTTGAATAAGTAGGTTCTTATCCTATGGTAAATAATACACTGTATAGGCAGTTGATTGGGTGTTTTCTTTATCTTACACACACTCGACCTGATTTATCTTATGCAGTTAGTGTGGCTTCAAAATACATGGATCAGCCTCATGAGATACACTAGAGAGAAACCAAGAAGATCCTATACTTTGTTCAAGGAACAAGAACTCATGGGATCTTCTACAAAGCAAAATATGATCTTGATTTGATTAGATTTACTGTCATTGATTGGGCAGGTGACAAAACATATCAAAAGTATACATAAAGATATGTGTCCATGCTTGCATAAGGACCAATCAGCTGGTCAAGCAAGAAGCAGAGTGCCATAGCACTCTCATCTACAGAAGCAGAGTATAGAGGAGTTGTAAATGCAACAACTCAATGTTTGTGGTTGCAGGGGATACTTGGAGAATGTGGCTTTGGATTAGAGTTTTCAAATATTATCTACTGTGATAATCAGAGCACCATTAGAATATGCAATGATCCAGTTTAGAGACAATGAACCAAGCACATTGAGATCCATATGCACTACATCAGACAGCTTGTGCATGATGGTACCATTGTTCTACTCTTCTGTGCATCTTCAGAACAAGTAGCAAATTATCTTCACCAAATTTTTTTGTAAGAAGACCTTCAGCAATCTCAAATCACTCCTGGGGATTTCTAATCATGTTGTGAAGCATGATTGATGACAATATTTCTAAATCTTGTTTTCCCTGTCCATGTTTAAGGGAGGATTTTCCCACTAGGTTTTTGCCTCTTTCCTTGGTTGTATGGACAAGCAGTATGTAAAGGGTGACTAAGCCTTGTTGCTAGGCCCTATAGTTTTATAATATTTACTCATAAATTTAGGCTTAAGGGGGGGTGTTATAATAATCAACCCATATTTACCTACATTTGACATTAATTAATCATTTTTGTCTTATTACCTAGATTCCTATATTCCATTCTATGCTAGTTTCCTTCTACATGTCGTAGAATTCAACACATGCTAAAACTGAGTCATGGAGTGCTTGGGAAACATCCTGGAAACCAATTTTAGCAAGTCTACTTTATTCCTGATTCCCCAAAGCCTATATCTACTTTTTTTGAAAAGTTTCCTTGCTTTATAGTTGATTTAAGGCAAAAGGAAAAGCTAGTCTAGGTGTAACTGACTTGTTTTTTTCCCACATCATCCTCCCTCCTTTTCTCCAAATAAAAGCATGTATGAGTTTTCTTTCCATCCCTCTTTAGATTTCCCACTTGACTTAGCAAATTCATGAGCATCTTCATAGATTTGGAAACTGCTTTATGCACCTATGGGGGATTTGAATAGATTTGGTAATCCTGCTTTTGGACTATTTCGAATGGAATCCTTATGCATTTGAACCTCTCATGTAATTATTTATTTGAGCAGTGTATTACTTCACAAGGTTGGCTATTGTACACTTACTCAATACAGATTAGTGTTATGCTCCAATTTTAGTCTCCTTTGGTGTGAATTTTGCATGTTTGATTAGCAATTTTGTGAGTGTTATTGTTCTATCTCTTGGGTTCAATTTCCACATACCAGAGTTTGTGGATCCGATATAACCATTGATGTCAGAAGAAGTAAAGGAGATGCCTAAACGATTTCAGTGCGTATTTCAAAAGAATGTGCCACAAAAGGTTAGTAAGCTCAAATCATTTTTGTCAACTTGTTTAATGCTAATACAGGATAAAGATGCTATTGCAGATCTACAAGCAATAATAGAAGAGATACCCACAAATCCACAACCTGAAAATAAATTTAACCAAGTGAGAAGGAATTTTAAAATTGGCCGTGAGTTAAGAATGACTGCACAGATAGGCGACTATGGCATGGATTACATCATTTTATACCTAGGGTCTGATGTCAATATTTTGACGCGAAAAACCTAGGAAAGTATGGGAAAGCCACACTTGGACTGGTCCCCTGTCCAGCTACGACTTTTGAATCAAGCGAAGGTCCTACCCATTGGCCAGTTGAGTCAGGTCCCTGTTGACATTGAAGGATTATGCACATTTGTGGACGTTGAAGTCATTAATATTCTCGATGAAACAAAACCATATCCCACATTATTGGGCATATATTGGGCTATAGACAACCAAACTATTATAAAATTCAAGAAGAGGATCCTCTCATTCAAGGATAATGAGATCAGAGTGGTGTCTCCCATTGATCCGTTAGAGGGACAGAGATACATCGAGCCTTTATATAATCATGGACAGGCTAACTACCTCGACCAAATCTACAATGTTATTGCATTACAAGAATACTAAATCAATTTGACAACAGATGGAAACTTGATATGGAAGAGTGCTAATTCCTGCACATATGACTCGGGGAAAGCTTTGGAGAATTGTAAAAACAGACTACATGAAGTCTCTATGAGGAGGTGTGCAAGAGTTACCAGGTCCGTGCAATGGGTGGAGAACGAGTTGCATGAGCTACCCACCTATGTAGGTTTACCTAACCTTGCGACCTTCTTAAATGAGTTTGAAGAACTTGTAATGGAGTCGCATCACTTGTCTGTGCTAGATCATGCACTAAAAGCTACACCTGCTAGATGGTGGGGTGCGCATAAGAAGTCTATAACAAACTAGCCACAGTGCAGAAGATTGATGGAAGTCAAATTTAAAGAATAGGTTACCTTGGTAAACCATAGGTATTCAGGGTTAGAAAACCCTGTGGAACATCTTAATCAGTGTCACATCGTATTTGCAGAATGCCCGAGGCAGGAGTGGGTACATCATTTCATACATACATTGGAAATGGCACCTAGAACCTGGTATGCATTTATGGAATTGTGACAAGGAACCCAAGACTGGGAAGGGATCGCTAAGCAGTTTACACATACATTTGAATTTGTTGACGAGCACCCTATAGTTGATGTTGCACTTCAGGTGATAAAGGAGAAGATATTTGTTGAGATCCCTATTGACAAGGCTAAATCTCACCAATGTGATGTGACCATTCAACAATGGATGGCTTGCTACAATCTAACTGGAGACCCATATGATGATCCAACTACCATAAACATACCAGAATCTAAAGGCACACGCGAAGTAGAAGGAAGTGGTATCTCAGTGACCAGTTCCTTAAACAGCTAAAAATTAATAAAGTAAACATTGGGTCATCAAACAACCCAAAGTTCGCCAATATAAGAGATTGTTGGGATGAAGAAACAATTGTGAAACTCACGGTTTTACTACATGAATACCAAGACCTAATGCCCTACCAACTTCTCAGAAATGAAGGGAATAGGGAGACTTAGGGGAGATGCAAATACCCACTACTACATTTCAACCAAAAATCCGACGGCCGTATTGTCGGATTTTCTACACTTCCCTGTCGCATGTATGACACTATTGATTTTTTTTAAGTGTCGGTGGAGTGTCGTCGGTTATCCGACATCTTTCCAATCCATCGGTTAAGCGACAGATTAGTTTACCGTCGGTTAAATGTAAAGCGTAGGTTATCCGACACTGACAAAGCGACGGTGACGAATTTTTTTTAAAAACATTTACACCTACCGGCGTCGCTTAACCGACACCTTTAGGCGTCGCTTAAGCGACGGTATTGTATTTTTTAAAACACAAAGGCGTCGCTTAACCGACACCTACAGGCGTCGCTTAAGCGACGGTATGGTATTTTTTTATTTTTTTATTATATTGTGAAATTACCAAACTTCCTATGATATATGACTAGGCTTCCTTTAAAAAACATATACATAGAATTACCTAGTCCCTTTGTGTTTCCCATCATCTAGCCATATCTATGCAAAAAAAAAATACTCCTATGAATTACATTTTAGCAAAACCGGGCATGCTTCTACCAAACCCACTTCTAGTTACTAGAAGTATGAGTTAGAGTTTTGTGTAGATACCTTCATAATAAATTGATGGGTGGAAAAAACACTTTGACAATCCTTCTACCACAAACCTGAGATTATGAAAAGAAAGAGAACCTTGTTGCTAAGCAATTGGCCCAAAAGTTCCTAGAAGACTTCTCGTATCGAATGCTCTTCAATCAAAGGGAAGAATGTGACAGAATCAATACAGCCAAGCCTTCAATCTTTGGAGAATGACAGTTTTTTTGCAAGAAAGTCCTAACTATAAAAACCTTCTATTTAACTCTAACCACTTGAAGAATGTGACAGAATCAATACATCCAAGCCTTCAATCTTTGGAGAATGACAGTTTTTTTTGCAAGAAAGTCCTAACTATAAAACGCTTATGTGCAACGTCTCTAACCACTTGTTAGTTATCCAGTTAAATTTCTAGCTATGTTTGTTATAAGCAAATTGCTTAGGAGTATAACATGTGGAATTTAACAGTTAAGAACGAGTATTTTCGATGTGGGAGGTTCGAATCCGGAGGGGAATGAGACATATAAACCTCTGTAAACTAATACAAAATTTAACTTTAAAATAGCCATTTATGTGAAAATTTCAAAATTCAGAATTCTGCGCCATAATGTTCATTTTGGCCATATAGGGGAGCTATCACAGCTGGCAAATATCATTCTAGATATACTCTCTCAGCTTCAAACATTATACAAAGAGCATAGTGTGAAGGAAAGGGGTTGGTTATTCTTAAGGCATAGTGCATGGTTGTCTTTAATTTTATCATTGCTCTAGGCAGGTCTGTGGAAAGTGTCTCTGAGAAAGATCCCAGTTTCAAGAGAGGATACATTTTGGATAGAGCAGGGGCAGAGCTGCAAAAATTGCTTGATCCACAGATATTAGTGGAAACTCTGGTAGGACTTCATATGAACTGTATGAAAAAATTCAAACCTGGCAACGGTAGGGAAATTTTTTTTTTTTTAAAACACCTCACACAGGACCCCTCATCTTCCCCAATTGCCTTCACAAAACCTATTGTTTCCTCCTTTATTGTAAGAAGCATGTGTTACTCTTTCAAATTCAAATCAGTACACTGCACATTGGATTTATGCATGACAATTCACCAGCATACAACCTACTTAAGATAAATACTTGTTGATATGGTATTTACTATCAACTCGTATTGATTCGGAATTTACATACAGCTTTTCTGATGCTTTAATCT
>LPNX010897916.1:1263370-1289241 GCA_001517045.1 Pseudotsuga menziesii
GAAAATATATCAGCCAGAAATCGGAATTTGATCAAATATAATTTCCCTCCACATGTCCTCAGCTTCAGTTCTCCTGAGACAAGTATTAGCATGCTACTGAAAGATACTTCAATGGTCTTACCAAACAAAGAAAATGACCAGTAAGGTATACAACATTAAAGTAAGTATTACATGTTACCTTTTTCTGCATTTCAAATAACAACTTGATGTTTTTATCTATCACAATACTTGGAGCTGGACTATCTTCTGAAAGAGGAACAGTAGCCAAGATGAGTTGCAACCAACCAAAATTTCACTCAATTCAAGGATCTTCACTCTAGATACAAAAGATAAAAAATGTCAGAAAGGTCCAGAATTATTTAATCCCCTTTTTCTATTTTCACAGATATATAATCCTTATTGCCCTGACTTTTCAAATGGTTCTCCAATAATCTAGTTATCCTTGAACCCTTTTTTGTACTCAAATAAAAAGCACTCCACACTCGTTATCTCATTTTTTTATACTTGAACTCCATCATGCTCGATCAATAACCTTAACCTTCTTTTTCTTAAATCAAGGGTGCAATCATTAATATTTGGACGTATGCAACCTTTTATTATTTTGCTTCTCTTTAAATGATTTTAATACTTTTTTAATCCTCCCCTCGATTTACATGCTATTCCAATCCTACTTTTGACAACTTCAATTTTGGTGGGCAATATATATGGTTGCAAACTATTGTCACACAGAAATCACTACCTGGATCAGACTATAAGAAATGCATATCAAACAAAAGAAGGCAATAAACCATAATCCACTTTCATCCTCTGGGGTTTCTGAATCCTATTTAACAAAATGTTCTATTATGTCTTTGTAAAGATCAGTCACAGCCAAACAAAAATAAATCATGCATGAATCATCATTCACAAAATGCATAGAGAACAGAGAAAGACAATAAATTATTTGTGTCCACTTGACTTTCTGAAAGAATGCTTATCCATTCCTATTTAATTACCTGTTCTATTCTGTAGAAAGGAGCCAAGTGGGTGTCAAAGAACTCATTTTCTTCTGCTGCCTTGCTTCCAGGGCCAACCCACAGTTGCAAAACCAAGTATAATTTATGTGAGATCTTATGACATCTAAAGGAAACTTCAATATTCCTATTACATGTACTAAACATCGAATTCTCTGTCTCATTTAATTTACAGTACAAAATGTCACTGTTCTTTCATCAAATCTGCAAGAGAATGCTAACTGAATCAATAAATCACAAGAACATCTTCATAACCTCAACTCCACAAAAGCATTTGAGTCCTGCATTATACATTGCTTCACCCCTCGAAGTAATGTGTGCAAAAGTGATATTAGACTATGGCGACTGAACTCATAAACACGGATTTACAACTGCCATGCTTTAAGCAGTAGGCACACACCCTGTGATCTCACTTTACAAAGAGAGCCTCAAATTTATTAGATCAAAAAATTTGTTTTAGAACCAGTGGGTTAAATTTGTTTTACAAAGCACATACTTATACAGCCACCAATCAATTGTTTTAGAAGCAGTGGGTTAAATTGAAGCCTCTTCCTCGCCATCTTTGGAAGAAGGTAAGTGCTTTTGAGTTTCCATTAGAACCAACTGATTTTAAGAAATTTATATTCAATCAAAATCATAATGTCTTCTTATACAAGTGGAGAGGAACAGACATTACATAACCTCATCCCATTTATTTTTAGTAAAAGTAAAGAACTTTAATGTACTATATTTATGTAAAGTAAATTCTATTTACTTGAGAGTGACCATTATTATTAATTACACTAGCATCCTCCCTTAATGGTCATTCTAGAAAATACACCAAGCTTATCTCTAAATTTGACAAACTTATCCGGAGTGAGTGGCTTGGTGAAGATATCTGCAGAAATTTGCATTCAATCAAAATCATAATTACTTCTTATACAAGTGGGGAGGAAAAGACACTACATAATCTGACGAGTCTTATAATCTTAATAATCGTATCCCAAGGCCCATTTGTACCATATCTTTTGTACACTATATTCTTTCCAGAACATGTTGAATAAATGTGGAGGTACTTCAGATGTAGAAGAGAAGTGGGTGAATCACATCAGAACAGTTTGTTCCTTCAAACTTTCCTTCGAGTTGAGAGTATTTGCTTGGTTGTTGATTTACTAGGGTCTACACTCTAGGGAGTAACTGTATTGGTCAGGCTTTACTGATGGGGTCAAAGGTTGGCTAGAATTGTTGTTCGAAGAGGGATGGAGAATAGGGGTGAGGCTTCCGAGATGGAAGAATCTCGCCACCAAATAAGGTGTGGCTTTAAATAAATGGGTTCTGATGGATGGACAGTTTATCCTAGTCGTTATGAGGGAGCTAGGGGATGGTGTACGGCGATGCAGGTCCTAAGGGGCTAAGATAGCTATCTAGGGATGATAATTAATGTAATATTCAACCAATGATCCTATAATAACCTGTTATAATGGCATACATTATACTTTGGGAGTGATTAAAAACACTGTCGTGTAATTTTCCAGTAGAAAAGATATAGCATCTGCCGTCACCTGATGGAAGAGCAAGCAATGTTGCTGTATGCTCTTTGTCAATTATGGTATGGGAATTTCTTGAGGAATTAGTTATTGAAAATGATCAACATTCATATGCACAGAATGAATCTAAGCTATCCAAATTGGATTCCTGGACATCCAACATAGATTCCCTCTACTGGTTTATGCTGAGTACATAACTTGAACAGTGAAGACAACAAATGGATGCCCAAATTTGTTCTCCTGGAACCCCTTTGTTAATCCATAATGTAATCGGTTTCTATTATAATACGAAACCAGGATAATATTTTATTAAAACCCACCAAGGTTGTATCGTATTATCATTCATATTGGAAAAACATATGCCCTTTGACCAATTAGAAATCATGTTTAAGGTTTTATTGTCTACAAATAAATCTGACATATAAGTCAATGTGATGATTTAATGTCAGATCTGCATAAAAAATCCAATAACATGATTTCTAGTGGCATTTTTCATCACCAAATTAAGTCAAGTTGTTGTGGTATAAAATGCCTGCTAATTTGAAGTGACAAATTTATAATTACCTTTATATTTAAAAGCAAGTATTGTTTGTCTACATGACAGAATAACCTGGTCCACCACCTCCCTCTGGTACAGTCCACTCAATATTCTATTTTGGGTCTTTTATGTCACAAGCCTGCAAAATTAGAAAATGGTGAATAACAATAGGGCTTCATGTTAAAGAATTGCAAAAAAAAAAATTAAAATGCATCCTTAAAAAGAAATGTCATCAATGAAGAGATTAATAAAGGCCTTCATTTCATAAACTATGTTAATGAATTTGCTGATGGAGATCAAGGATCCACGTTTCCACTGATATGGATCTGCTATGGGCCCCGAAACCCTAATTTTCCCCTCTAGCATTTATCAAATACCCCACTCTAAAACACACAAATATTTCTTTGAACCCAACCTATTATGCTTTATCAAGAGGATAAAGCCACGGCCCACAAGCACTTAATTTTTCTTTGGTGGTGAAGAGCTAGACACTTGTGATCGAATACAAAGTGTTGGGCATTGCAACTCCTCTACACTTGCTCTATGAAGGGTCCGTCACTACAGAAGTGCCAAAATACTCCTATTGTTAATGGCTATGAAATTTGCACAATGCACAATCTGGATGTGTTAAATGTACTAAAATAATTCAATTGGTAGCTAGCAAGATGCGTGACTATAGGTAACATAGAACAATTATACATTAAATGCAAAAATTGCATTGATGCAGAACACTTAAACTCACTATAACAAACTAGTGGAACATTCAGAATAAAATTGTAAATGAATCATGAAACGTCAATAATCATGTTATGTACGGATACAAACAAATGCATCAAGAAGAAATAATTGCTCTAATGTAAACTTCTACTAAATAGTAGAAAAATGCAGTCTAGTTGGCTTTCACCCTGTTTATGAAATCAAAACGGATTATGAAATGGCAAATAGTATTGCAGATAGTATGGTTTCTTCATCAAGCTTTATAGGCAGTTTTTTTAATCTAAATTTTGGGAGGGAAGCTCTTCAAAGCAAAGAATGCAAGCCTTGATTTAGATGACACATTCACCCTTCCTTGATAATAAATTCACTGTAGGATGCAATCTAAGTTTCATTCACAGGTTTGCTGGAAAAGTCTTTAAGTCTGCGACAGGCTTCCACACACAGTTTTGCTGGAAATGCCATTTTGAAACCTTCCATACACAGTTTTGCTGGAAACGCTTTATAGAAGCCTTTAAGGATTTAAGGATAATACAGGCTTACCAGGCCTGCCTGAGAAGTTTCTTTAAAGAAGGTACAGGCTGCCTGGCTTGCCAATGGTAGTTGAGTAATGATCTTTTCAAATTCCTTTTAGGCCTGAAGACAATTCAGAGTTGTATACTGTCGTTCCACACACAGTTTTGCTAGAATAGTATTTTATACTGAATGGATTTTAGCCTTTTGTGACATTACATGGGGCCCCTATAGGATGGATTAGTACTGAGATTTCATACAAAGGTTATGCTATTGGCTGGCAGTTTTTTTGTCATTAAGCCGGTATACACTAGATAGATGACAAAAGCCTATTTTTTCCTGAAAAGATGAAAGAATGTTTTTTTCAAAAAAAATGTAAAGGTAAATAGGAAGGGATGCTTGTCCTAGCCAAGGAATTGTACATTTAGCATTGTGAAAATGCTGAAAATGCATCTGCGGAACATACAAATTTTATATTTAATAAAAGGTTTTAACCTTTTTCCAAGAATAAAAATAGAGTAAACAATAAGTGAATACAAAAGTACAACCTCCAGCTCTAAACAAAAATGGAAAATACAAATAAACAACCACAGTACAATAAATGTGAACTCGTATACACATAAATATGCCATATTTCATTCTCACTTGAGGAATTTTATGTACCACTACTCGTTTTATTGTTACATGTTTCAAAATTACCAAAGTTTCTGTCAGGAAAAGTAAGCAAGTTGTTAAGTAATATAGAGACCTAGCTTAGAATGTTATATTGTATCTCAGGAGGGCTTTGTAAAAACACACTTACTTGTCTAAAGATAATGTTCATAATTTCATCTCCAGAATTGCAATTTTCAGAGAGAAAGCCATTCTCCATCTTTACATGATCTATTGGATAATCTTCCCTCAACTTCATTTTACTGTCTGTAGTGGATTGCTCACTTTCACACCGTCCACCAAACCCTGGAACAACTGAGTTCATGATAAAAGGGGATGTAGTGCAACCTGTTGACATGAGCTTTCCCACCGTTGCACCCTCCAACCAGTTAGAGAGGGCCCCTCGTCAGGATCGTGAGGAGACATATATTGGCCTGATGGAATATAATTTGGATGTAATTAGTAATTTAGTACACTAAAAAGAATAGTTAATTCAGCTATGTTTGTGATCAGTCTGTTTGCTAGCAAATCCACATATAGTGGATTTACCTATAAATAGACTTAATAAAAGCAGCAATATCAAATTCTCATGTGGACAAGATATTACTAGTTACAGAATGCAACTAAACAGTTGCCTAGCATTCCAACAAGCATGTATTCCTTTTAGACAGAAAAGAAGAGAGGCAGAATAACAAGGTTCAAAATCCCAGCTATGATAGTTCCTCAATGATGCTCAGATTTAGGACCTGGTTTAGCTCTTAAAGTGCACAAATGAAACAAACACTTATCAAAGACCATGAAAATAAGGAAAAATAAACAACTTAATATTGTGTAAATCAGAAACCCATTGTCAGACATAGAGATGATAATCACTAAAAGTAGAATCCTTTTATTCTATATGAATGTTTTCTCCCATTTCAGATCTCCTAATGTTCCTGCTTCTCACCCTAGATTCTTTTTTCTTAGTTTGGAACCCTTCATAGTTACTCTTAGAAACAATTTCAGACTCAACTTCTCAAAAATATACATTCCATAAAAACTAGAATCAAATTTGAATTCACTAGAGGCTAATTTCTCAACACAGGAGGCAACTTCCAAAATAATCTTGTAAACAATCCTCAAACCTCAAATACCTGCCCCAAAAAAATATTTCTGGTCGGATACCCTAAATTAAAATTTCCAAAATGCTTAAGTCAAATCTTCCGCCCTACCCATGGGCCATAAGCAAACCTTCAATCCCTGGTAACCTTGAAATCTACAAACATAATTGACCCTGTCCAAATTCTATTAAAATAATGAACAAAATTTTAATTAACTGAAACCATGTTATGTAAACATATGCACGCATAAATATAACAGCCCAAATTAAATATATGGCAAAAATAGCAGATATGAAAAAAAAGGACAAAATCAACCAATACAAGTACAAATGCTCATGTTAAAAGTTAAAACATTATAATCCCAAATTATTTTCTAAGTATATTATACTGCAAAGCTGATCCTTTTTTTGATATTAAAAGCAACAGAAACAAAATTGATCAGGAATCTTTAAAATATTCTATTGAAGAAATGTTGTATATATTTCCACCTTGATTATTCTGTGCCAAGCAGAGTCTATAAAATAATTTGAGATATATAAGATTCTATTTGTGAAAATGTCTAGCTATCAAGTGTCATAGCGTCATTAAGAAGGAAGCAACAGGATCTTTCACCTTCAACAATTACAATAGCTAAGAATGATCCTTCACGAGATAGATCAAATGCCAGTGCCAAAACTCCTGAGGCCCCTGTAGTAGTTGCAGCTGATTGAGCTGCTGCCTCTGTACTCACGTATGCAGAAAAATTAGACACTGGAGAACAATGTAGTGAAATGTCTTTGAATTGAGATGAACAGAACCCTGTGCACTTAGATTTGGGGATAGATCCTGATTATTACCATTGTTTTGTAATATTGAACAGCTATCTCTCTTATAGGGTAAATCCTTTTTAGCAAACATATCACGCATTTTGTTTATTTCCTGAACTAGACCAAAAGGAGAGTGGTAATGAGCTGAGTTATTTTCTGGCAAATGTGGTGGTGAAAGGCCCGGAACAGGAGGCTCTGGTTCCAGTATATTATTTCTCTAGAAATGTAGCATATACTGTTTTGGAGAATATATTTCCATGGGAATTGAAAGAAACTTATCAGAATATCGGAGAATATTAGAAAATATTGTTAGAAGGCAACCTGAAAAACTCTGAAAACTTTCTAGGTGAACCAAAATCCTGGTTTTGGAAGAAAATGGCCCATATACACTGAAAAATTAATGTGAAATAGCAAAAAAATTTAAAAGAGGAAATAGAAAGGACCTGGTAACAAGCTTAGCTAAACGCCCCACCAATATCATTCACCAGAATCGTAGACCCTGCATTGATAATGTGCAGCCGTTGGAGAAACCCCACCCTGTCAAATCTATGAGCAGGCTTAGCTAAACGCCCCACCAACATCATTCACCAAAATCGTAGACCCTGCATTGATAATGTGCAGCCGTTGGAGAAACCCCACCCTGTCAAATCTGCGAGCAGGTAGGCATAGGTGAACAAACCCCAAGCCATCGAATCTAGGAGTAGGCAAGTGTAGGTGAGAAAACCCCAGTCCATTGGATCGATGAGTAGGTGTGCTAATTCTGAAAACCCCAATCACCCAAGTCGATTATGGTCCGAAGAGGGCTTGCAAATAAGAGTGGCCAGTTGGGGTATTAAGATTGAATTTTAACTGTGGGTTCGGATTTTTAACTAATCCCTGAACACTTATAATGAATTTATAGTGTGTTTGTGTCTTGCTGTGTATTCCCACACCCCAAAGAAAACTAAACACATTCCATTTGTATAAATATTTCATATTTAAAACCAAGCAACAAGACTAAAGATGGAATTTTCAAGCTGTATTTAAACTAGACCTCTAAATAGTAAATACTTAATGGTGTCTGCAACTTTATGAACTGCAAGTACTGTATATGACAATGCTGCAGTACATTGAAAAAAAACTTATAAAAAACAACAAAGTTTAAATATTTGGGCACCTGTAATTGCTCCCGTAGACTCTCAATTTTTGCAATTTTCTCACTTATTATGTCATTAGACAACCACCCATCTCTGATCTTATGAAATCCCTGGAAAGCCATCAAAACAAACGTCGTGACCAGCAGAAGGAAGCACTATGGTATTCTGGTCTTGTAGGTGGCCATGGTTTCTGTTCTTCTTCTTCTTATGCTTCTTCCTTCAACTCTGCAGGCAATCAGTCAGAGACTGTTCACCAGCAGAATTTATGTGATTAATTTCATCACCAAATTTGCTTGCAAACTACGAGTATAATACCCAAACGAGGACTGCCCAAGTGGCCAAACGAAGTGAAGAAATAAATTTGGTTAAACCATGGGAATTGTTAGGTGTGTTAAAAGCTCAAATGGCGTGGTCACGAGCCCTACCCCGCCCACAGTACCCACAATACCATTTTCCCCTAAAACACTCGTTGTTCAGTAACAAAGGGTTTACAACAAATGAATTCATTGTGTATCCTATATTTGTTCGATTGGGACATGGGCAAGGAAAAAACCTTGAGAGTCTCTAATGTCATTGGAGGTTTTACAAGGAGCCATAGTACACAAGAAATGTTTGATGTCACTTGATGTTACAAGTTAAAGCAAAATCTAGGGCAAGAAAAAAATCCAAAGGCCAAAATTGACAAACTCTAAAGAGGCCCTAGTCTGAAAGGGCTAAATACCAATTGATATGAGCACAATATCAACAATGGATCTTACCAAGGTTACACGAATCGTGGGTGCGATCTTAATAATTTAATGATAGTCACAAGAATATGAGAGATATTAATCAAGTGGATACCTTCCAAGTATGAGTTGATAGCCTTGCGAATCAATCTTACCTTGGGGAACACAAACTATTTCATAGATATCACCATTGAAATAAGAGGCTTGAGGTGAACAACTATCACCTTTGAAATTATCTTATATATGCAATTGCAAAGTGATAATGGTATGAAATATTTGAATTTCATAGGCCCCAATCCACCTTTGGGATGGATTCTAGGAATATTGAATTTAAACTAGTATGCATCGTCCTAGTCATCTAAACTTCCTCCTCCACCTTTAATAGATCATCACCAATTATTTCTAAGAAGTCAAATCCACATAAAACTTAGTTGGTCACCCATATGACCCTAGAATCTTATCCATTTGGAAAAATTAGAGGAAGGAACACAATTATTCCTTTGTCACTAGTTGAACTTTATTCCTAAAGGATTCATCTAATTACAAAGGGACTTATTTTCCTTCCTCGAATATGGTCAATGCATTACAACCCACCCCCACCACACAACACCTCATACTGGTACACATATCTCACTTAAGGCGCCGTCACTTAAGCAACGCTTATGAGGATATCCGTCGCTTAAGCGATGCTTATAGCCACATTTTCAAAAAAAAAAATTATCTTTGTGATTTTTGGTAGGTTTAAAAAAAGAAATCCATGCGCCGTCGGATTTTGGATCGAAATGTAGCAGTGACCCCTATGACCAGATGCTAAACCCAGTAAGCAGCGACCATATAGGATGAACCCCAAGTACAAAGAAAGGGTAAAAGCATAACTGAACCATATGTTCGACGCCGATATTATTGAACCCGTTGAAGAGTTAGAGTGGATCAGCCCCATAGTGATCCAAGATAAGAAGACAACATGTGAAGTCAGGATCTGTGTTGACTTAAGGAAGCTGAACGATGCATGCTTGCATGATCAATTCCCAACACCATTTATAGATGAAGTGCTTGAAAGTGTCAGAGGGCAAGAGGTGTATTCATTTACTGATGGCTTTTCGAGCTATCATCAAGTCAGAATTGCGAAGGATGATCGCCAGAAAATAACCTTCGTTACTGAATGAGGATGCTACCAGTATACGGTAATGCCCTTCGGACTCAAGAATGCACCTACTATTTTTTCTAGAATAGTAGTCTCTGCTTTTAAATATTTTCTTCATAAATTTCTTGAGGTATACTTTGATGATTGGACTGTGTTTGGCCTATTAAAAGACCATATTAAGAGTCTGCACATGATGCTGAACTGTTGTCGCCAATATCAAATCGCGCTTAATTCTAAGAAATGTATTTTCTGTGTGCCATTTGGCATGTTGTTGGGTCACGTCGTATGTCACGACAGTATCTTGGTCGACTGAGCAAAGATTGCTATTATCCTAGACTTACCACCACCTACATCAGTCACACAACTCAGATCCGTTCTGGGACATACAGGATACTACCAGAATTTTATAAGAGCATATGCAGCCATTACTACGCCTATGGAGAAAATGTTGAAGAAAGACGCAAAGTTCCAGTGGACAACAGAATGCTAGGAAAGCTTGGATAAATTGAAGACTGAAATGGCCACTGCACCAATACTTGTATTCTCGGACTGGAAAAAGGAATTCCATGTGCATGTCGATGTGTCATCTATCGCACTTGGCATAGTTCTTATACAATCATGAGAGGGTGTGCTTGACCATCCTATTGATTTCGCAAGTAGGAAACTATCAATAGCAGAAAATAACTACACGACGACAGAAAGAGAAGGCCTTGCTATGGTCTATGCGCTTCAGAAATTTTGACACTATTTGTTGGGTGGACATTTTCAGATGTACACTGACCATTGAGTGCTAAAATACCTAGTCAACAAGCCAGTGTTGGGGGGGAAGATCTGTAGATGGCTTCTCCTGTTTAAAGTGTTCGATTTTGAGGTCATTGTTAAACTAGGCAAATTGAATGTTGGACCAGACCACCTATCAAGGATAGAGAGTGGTGAAGAGCCAACCAGCTTGGAGGATAATTTTCCTGATGCACAACTATTTTCGATCCACATGATGGATGACCAGAACCATGAGTTTAATGCCATCATCCACTTTCTGAGGACTAGATATGCACCTGAAGGAATGAAAACTAACCAGAAGAAACACTTAATCATCAGGTCTACTGATTGTACATTGATCGTGGGACATCTATATAAGCTGGGCGTGGATGAGTTACTACGTCGCTGTGTCTTTGACCATGAATGACCTTCGGTTATGAGTGAAGCACATGTTGGTATCACAGGAGGACACTACGCAGGGAAAGCGACAGTACGCAAGATATTGCAGGAAGGATTATGGTGGCCAACCATACACATGGATACTAAAAGCTTCTGTAAGCACTGTGATATTTTCCAAAGGACAGGAAAACCATCATGTTGTGACGAGATGCCACTTGTGCCACAAGTAACCCTTCAAGCATTTGACAAGTGGGCAGTTGATTTTGTTGGACCAATCAGCCCGCCAGGGAAGAGAACTGGTGCGCGCTACATTATCACTACGTTAGAATACTTTACTAGATGGGTTGAAGCTGTGCATGTTAAATATTATACTGCTGCGACCACTGCCAAGTTTCTGTTCGAAAACGTCGTCACTCGATTTGGTTGTCCAAAGATACTATTAAGTGACCAAGGTACGTATTTTTTTAACAAAGTAATTGTTGAGCTGACTGCATAATTTCAAATCCAACATAAGAAGGCAACTCCCTATCACCCTCAGGAGAATGGAATGGTCGAAGCTTTCAACAAGATTTTGGAAAATGCATTGATCAAGGTATGCAATGTGCGTCGAGATGACTGGGATCAGAAAATTTCAGTTGTGCTATGGGCATATCGAACAACCTGCAAGTGACTAACAGGGCACACCCCATTCAGACTAGTATATGGACAAGAAGTTGTTATGCCAATGGAGTACATTGTACCAAGTTTGAGAATCGTTGCGCTAACGAAGATTACTGACAGAGATGCTATCAAGCAGAGGTTGAAAAATCTAGTGCAAATGGAAGAAGAACGCTTCGTCGTAGGATTCCATCAGACAGTTGAGAAGCAGCGATAGAAAGCATGGCATGATCGCCACATTTGAGTTAATCCTTTTGAAGTGGGAGGACTTGTGTTGTTGTATGACAAGAAAATTTTTAAACACCCAGGAAAGTTAAAGACGCATTGGCTAGGGCCATATGTGGTCGCGCACAACACTGACGTGGGTGTAGTAAAACTTCATAAGATAGATGGTACCTATGTCGCAGGTATGGTGAACGAAAGTCACCTAAAATTGTACTATGATGGTCATAATATCCCAGGTTAGAATCGCGCTACGCGACAAAAAAAAATTGGCGAAGAAGGTCCAAAAGACGTAAAGATTGCTCTGTTGCACATCGATGACAGAACAAGTGTGATGTGCAAGAGAAAGATGACACAATGCATGAAAAAGAAAAAAGGTGGAAAGTGTTGAAAATAGTGGAAATGACAGGTTGGATGACATTAGAGTGCATATATCCAACACAGATTTAGGCGGCCGTGACAGCTAAGTGTAATTAATTCGACGAAATACGAGGAGAATGACGATGTGCTGTAAATTCACATCCAATGGATCCACCATAACTTCTCTGACAAAAACATCACAAGACTCCAGTTAACGACTTAATGAATGGATACGGTAGTCGAGAAAACCATGTCATAGATTAGACATTAATGGGTCATTGCATGACGACTACACGACGTGGTGGCATGTATAAGTGCAAGGCTTCACTGACAAGCATTTTTTTTACAAACACAGAGCAATCTAGAGAGAACCAAAGCCGAGTGATTGCATAGCTGAACCCTATCATCCCTATTGAAGTAAGCCGATGCCCATGGTAATTGAGATCGCTAGCGACAGTGAGATTTCAGACGCAACTATTATCTTTGGTTTCCTAATTGAAGAAGAGATCCTGTCACCTAAGATACAACAACCACAGCAAGAACCAGAGATTGATCCAGTGGTGAGAATGCAAAGCAACATGCTAACGTGGCCAATCATACTACAATTCTGATGCTAGGATCGCATGTTGTTCCTACCCCAGCTTAGAGACCACCTATTATGGATCCAAGACAGCCTGATGGACCAACAGTTGGAGGACCATCCGGACTCCCATAGACGAGGAAATGCAAAGAGTGCCGCTCCTGTCGATGCTCACAGTAAAAGGCCCTTAGAAGAGGACCAAGAGGATGAACAGGAGGATGAATACATGGAAGAAGACTCCCCACCACGTAGAGGGCTAGACATGGAGGAAGCTAATGAGAATTTCTCACACTATGTTCATCCAAGGAGAGCCGACGCGCAGAAGGTGAAACTCCCAAAGAAGGTGGTCACAACTCTGGTTAGCACCATGGCTCCCTAAAAAAGGTCCCCCTGCTGATGGACATCATGCCCAAGTTTACCAAGCTGAAACTCAAAGACTTCGACACTCGATTGCAAGAAGGACTAAAGAGAGCGGATTGTTTGATCCCAGACTAGCCCGACCCAAGTCAAGCATAAGTGCTTAGGCCAATGCAATGGGCCAAGGGAGTTGGCCAAACAGGTTTGATTAACCTATTGTTTATGCCCCATTTCAGCCACAGTGTACAACTTAGCATGTACATGAAGCAACTGCTGGTCTGCTTTCACAGAGGATTCATGTGGTTTGATCGACCATACCCGGGTTACATCGAGCTGATCTCATCGATCACAGGCCTCCCAAACCAATGCGACGATATTGTGCCTTACTTGGCCCAAAAATATACCACCCGGATCAAGCAAAAATACAACTTGCAACGTGCCAATAGGGGCTTCCTAATTCGGCCGATCGTGGACAGAAGTGTGAGATTTGATGCGCAGATATTATCATGTAAGTTGTTACATAAGATGCAGCCCAATCATTGTTCAACGATGACGGTCGAACTTGCAGAACTATGCATGCTAGGTGGAGAATTCAATTGGTCGTGATACTTGCTCAATGAGCTAATCGATGATGCCACACAGGCCCAGCACAATCCCACTTACAAATTCCATTACTCGTGGCTACCATTAGAGTAAATTTGGGGTCTAAAATGGGCCTTATAAGAAAACGCAACAACAATAAGTTCTTGTGAATTGGAATTTAACAACCAATAGAATTCCAATAAAATGAGTCAACCATAATGGTTGAATTGACATATTTGTCATAAAAAAACTACTTTTTTTTGTTTGTATTTTCGACATATCTCCCTATGTGTTTACTCAAATTCGATCGGGAGAGCTTGTTGGATACGAAATTTGATTCCACATCCAACTAGTACCCACACTGTATACTTTTGATGGACCCTCCTACCCCCAAAAAAAAGAAATACCTGAAAAACTTGATGATGACATACGATCTCTCCCAATCGAAATTTGAGTAAAAACACAGGGGGATATGTCGAACATACGAACACAAGAAGTAGTTTTTTTATTTTTTCCTCCAAAATTAATAAATATTATTTTACTATTTTCCTTAGGAGGCCCATTTTATACCTCAAAATTCCTCTAATGTTATTTTGATTTCATTCACTCTATGGGCCAACCCGCCCAACTATGTGCACATGGATGTCCCACTCCCTTGCCATGGTGCAAGGTATAAGAACTTGTGGGAGAATAAGAAAGACACAATCTGATAGAAGGAAAACAACATTAAGTTCTTTCTGCATGCAGAGGCGTTGCATGAAATTGTTCAGTGATCCCACTGAATTCGCGCTGCGACGATACACAAGTACGCAACATTTATCAAATTTCAGGCCGGAGCACACAACATCATTTTGGAGCCAACAAAATATTCAGCCAAAAAAGTGCACCATGCAGGATTCATGGTGATAGATGAGGACGTGGATGCAATCATCCACCTATGGCCAAAAGAATGGCGTGGCCCACTAGCAGAGCTGTTTCTTGAGGGATAGGATGAAGAACACCCACCAGTGCAGCAATTTCATGGCGAAGGCAATGAAGGAGGCGACGGATCGGGTAACCAATCGGAGGATGAAGAGGAACAAGATGTCGATGATAGGCATAGCTCGAATCAAAGTGACTCGGAGCACACGCCAAGTAAATATCATGTGCAGACCTGGACACAAACAAGGCAACAATAAGTCCACCCACATCGCAAGAAGCAAAAAACCCAAAAATCGTCGAACGTGAACACACTGACAGAAGACGATGTGGAGGAGCTCGCAGCATCCATTGCTAAAGTCACGCAAGACAACCTTTCCAGCCTAAAGACGCAGCAATCCAGCATAGATGAGCAAGTGGGGGGACATCTAAATAAGTTGATCGAAGCAATCAACGAGGTCAAATCCACTATGGAGGCTGAGACGTATGGCGTCGACCCCAATGTCCAAGTAGTCCCACCATAGTTAGTGTCTCCCATCAAAGTGATAATCCAGACAAGTGCACTAGAAACTGAAGTAGGCCCATGTTCCTTTGAAAGTGTTGTGAACGAGTTTGACACACTCCAGTTAGAATTCTCGAAGTTGCCCCTGGCGAATTCTACAAAATACAGCAAGCAGCCGCAACAGAAATGAGACTAAGAGAGAATGTTGTTGCCTATCAGGAAACAAAACAACAAAAGAAGACAAAGGGGCGCAAGGCCCTGCTGAAGGAAAAAGAACAAGAACTTTAGGAGTGCGTCGACCTTCTTGCTAAGATGGAACAAGAAATATTGGATCCGCAAGCAGAAGAGGTGTCAGATGAAATTGCGGGGGTCCAATGGATGGTGAAAGAATTTCAAGACAAGGTTGGTCCTACGGCACAATCAGCGCCAGAGTCATAAAATTTTGTGGAAAGAACAGTAAGTTTTGAGACTGCAAATTTTGAGGACAAGTCCATTTTTGCTAAGTGGCTTAGGATGAGCCACATGTGAGTGTTGGGGACCTGTTGGGCTAGGAAAGGAGCATAAGAAAGAATTTTGTGCACAAGAAAAAGTACATTGCATGCACGACAGGAAGGAAGGAAGGTCGCGAAGGAAGAAAAGGGACCAATGCAGGTGGAATAAAGATGTGTGCGACAGAGGAAAGGCAAGCGTATAGGTGTAGAGGTGATAATGGTCGAAAAACAACAGGTGAATATCGTGGATGTTAAAGATGGCGTAAGCCTGTGGCCACGTACATATGGAAGAATATTTGTAAGTTAGGCTGATAGTGCCTTGTGTCAGTCCATGACAGCCTGTTTGGATGGTTGATCATGACCTATAACCGATAAGCAGTATGTAGTCAACCCTACGTGGTATGATAAAAGCTATAAATAAGAAGAACCCGTTCTATATAAGGGTTGTTGATTTTTCTGTTGGTTGTGGCTGTTATCATGTTGTTGGTTGTTCATTCGCCAAGTCACTCATTTTTGTTAAGGAAGTAAGGTAGAAGGGACGAATACTCAGAGAAGAGTCTAGTAGCAGTAGAAGGCTATTGAGCCGCGGATCTTGCAGCTGTGTGCGCAGACCGCTAGGAGTAGAAGTAATCTGCAGCTGAGTGTGTAGAAGGTAGATAGAAGATTTGATCCATGCTGTGTGCAGGTCAGTAGGAGTAGATAGAAGAATAAACCAGAGAGCATGAGAGCAAGAAGTCTGAGTCATAAAGGCATATCATAATATTAGTCTGCAAGTCGTAGACTGCAAGGTGCTATATCCATTTCTCATGCCAGATGAAGAGCACCTTGGTGGTTTTTCCCAGATGGGTTTCCACATTATTCTTTGTGTTTAAATGGTTGATTGATGTTGTACATGTTGATGTGAATGATTTTTATTTGCTTACTATATGATGATGAGCTATTTTTGTATGCTTGGTACCATATTGTTAACTAGTGAATGAATAATTGCTAAAGAATTGTTGGAATGTGCAAGCAAGCTGTAGTTAATTCCTTGAGTTGAAATATAAGTTGCAAGTGACCTATTAGTTTAAAGGATTAGCTACCTCATACAAGTTGTGTCAGTTTTTAAGGTTAAAGACTAGGTTGTGTCGCATGCTCTGACATGCAGTTGTGCTCAGTCGCGCAGGAACCGTCTAGTCGTCTAACCATAACCCATTAACCCCTAAACTCTTAATCGCTAATCCTTAATCCCTTATCCTATAAAAACTAAAAACTTAACCCTTAACCTCTAAAATCCTAAACCTATATAATCCCTTAACCCCCTAACCCCTAAAGCACCTAATCCGTAAACCCCCTACTCCTAAGACTTTAAACCATAAATATATTAACCGTTCCTAATTATTTATCACCCTAAACCTTAAACTGATAGATTCCTTAGTCCCTAAGTCCTTAACCCTTATCCCCTATACCGTATAACTCCTAACCCCTTAACTGCTAATCCCTAAGCCCTTAACCCTTATCCGATAACCCCTAAGAATTTAAACCTCGACTATCCATTAACCCCTAAGCCCTTAAAAATTAAGTCCTTAACCCATAATCCCCAATCCATTAACCCCTAAACTCATTAACCACTAACCTCTTTACTGCTAATACCTTAACCCCTAATTCATAATCCCTTAACCCATCAACCCTTAATCCCTAACCCATGAAACCACTAACCTATAATCCCCTAATCCATAACCCCTTAACCCTTTAATACCTAACCCATTAACCTCTAATCCGTAAGCCTTTAACCCCCTAACCCTTAACCTAAAACCCCATAATCCAGTAACCCTTAAATCCCCTAATACATAAACCCCCTACCCATAAGGAATTTACCTTTAAACCCCCTAAATCCTAAGCCTAATTTTACCCTTAGTCCCTTGACCAATAATACCTAATCCATTAACCCATAAGCCCTTAACCCCTAAATCCCCTATTCCCTAAAGAACCTATACCTTTAACCACCAAGAAATAAACATTTGAACCCATTAATCCCTTAACCCCTTATACTTTATCCCCTAACCCTTAAAACCCCTAACTTCTAAGTCCTTAACCCTAACCCATTAACCCGTTACCCCTAAACCCATAAGCACTTAATCCTCTAACCCATAAATCCCCATATCCATTGTCTCTTAACCCCCTCACCCTAAATGAATTAACCCTTATGTCTTTAACCCTCATGCCATGAACCCCCTAACCCTTAATCCTATAATCCCTAACCCCTTAAACTGTAACCCCTTAATATTTAATGTATAAGCCCTTAACCCTTAAACCCCTAATAATCAACCTCTAACCCCTTAAACCATTTCCTCCAAAGCACGAGGATCATGTGAGAAAGTTGTTCATGTTATTTAATCCCCATTTAAAGCATTTGGTAAACACCTAGAGGGTCCAACTACATCATGTTATCACTAAAGTTAATCTACACTTACACACCAAGCGACAAGAACAACGTAAGACAAGTAAACCCTCCAATCAACACGAAAATCGTTTAGAAGAAGGTGTCATTTTTTAATTCAAAATAGAAGATAAAACCCCTAACCAAGGTTATTAGACCCAAAAGGAAAAATTACCTTGTGTTATTATATTAGGACTGAACTAGTTTGAATATCTTATTAAATAAAAAAGCATTGAATATTCAATTTAAAAAATATATATATTTACATATATTGTATATGTCAAACAATGTAAATACAAACCATTAGGCACAGAGTATGCAAAGTTTTCTCATTAATTTATATTAAAAAATATATTTAAATATATCACTTGAGGATATGAATTGTTGTGATCTTTATATGAATAGATCACACGGCATAATACTTGACCCTGTAACCCCTAAATCCTTAAAATCTAACCATTAACCCCTGACCCATAAATCCCTAATCTCTAATCCCTAAGCCATTCAACCTTAAGAACTTAACCCATAATCCTTAATCCCTTGACCTTTAAACCATCTAACCCCTAATCCCGTAACTCGTAACCCCTTCAACCTTAATCCTTTAACCCATATTCTCTAAATACATAATCCCTTAACCAATAATACCTAAACCCTTAATTACTAATCCATTAACCTATAAGCCCTAATCCACTTATCCCTAATGCCTTAACCCATAATCATTGACTCCCCTAACCCTTAATCACTTAACCCTTAATCTATTAATCCCTAATCTCTAATCCATTAACACCTGAACTCTAAACCCCAACCCCCAACACTTAAGACCTTACAAATTAAACCCTTAACACATAATCCCTAATCCATTAACCTTTATATATCCTAACCCCTAATCCATTGAATCTTGATCCCTTAACCCATAATTCCTAAATCCCTAACCCCTAATTCCTTAACCCATAAGTCTTGAATCCATTAACCCCTAAGACAATAACCCTTATTCCCTTAATACATAATCCTTAGGCCCTTAACCCCTAATCCTTAACACCTAACCCCTTAAACCCTAATTCATTAACCTATAATCCTTAATCCAATAACCATTAAAATACCTAACCCCTGAGCCACTATCCCCTTATCCCTTGACCCTTAATCCCTTAACCCCTAATCCCTAATCCATTAACCCATAATATCTAAACCCCTAATCCCTAAATCCCCTATCCCCGTAACCCCAAAAACTTAACAAATTAACACCTTAATCCATCAACCCCTAATCGTTTACCCCCATAAACATTAAACCCCCAAACTATTAAGTCCTTAAACCCTAACCAATAAACCCCTAAGCACTTGAATCTATAGCCCATAAATATCTTATCCCCATAATCCCTAGATTCCTTAACCCCAAGTCCTTAACCCTTGTCCCATTTACCCCCTAATCCCTAATCCCTTAATCCTTAATCCCTTAACCACTAATCCCAAATACCTTAACCCATAGGCCCTTAAATCCTTAACCCTTAACCCCTAGCTAACACCTTAAACCATAACAAAATAAAATCTTAACCCCTAAATCCCTTCATCCATAAACCTCATACCCTTAATCCCTTAACCCATAAAGGACTTAACCCCTACACCGTCTAACCCATAATCCCTAAAATATTAAACCTAATCCCTTAACCCATAATAACTAAACCATTAACCTTTAAACTCCCTAAATCCTAATTCCCTAATGCTTCACTCGTTGAATTTTAATCCCTTAACCCATAAGCCATGAACCCCTAATTCCTAATCCGTTAACTCATAAGCCCTAAATCCCTGAATCCATATGCCTTGACCCTTAATCTATTAAGCCCTAATCTCTAATCCCTAATCCCTTAATCCTTGAACCCTAACCCATAATACCTTAAACCTTATTCCATTAACCCATAATCCCTTGACCCACAATCCCTTAATCCCTAATCCCCAATCCCTTAACCCCTAATCCCCAATCCCTTAACCCTTAATCCATAAACCCCTAATCCACTATCCATTAACCCTTATGCCATAAACCCATAATCCTTAATTCCCCTAATCCTTAATAGGACATAATACTTGACCCCCTAACCCTTAAACCCCCTAATTCCTAAGTACTTAAACCCTAACCTTTTATCCCTTGACCACTAAACCCATAACCTTGAATCCATAAGCCATTCAACCTTAATCATTTAACCCATAAGCCTCAATCCCTTGGACTTTAAACCATATAAACCCTAATCCCCCAACCCCTAACCCATTGATCTGTAATCCCTAATACCTTAACTCAGAAACCCCTAACCCATTGACCCGTAATTCCTTAACCCCTAGATCCTAACCCCTTAACTCAGAAACCCCTAAGCCCTTAAATTTGAATCCCTTATTCCATAATCCTTATGTAATTAACCATTAAACTAACTAAACCCTTATCCCTTGATCGTTAATCCCTTAACCCCTAAAATCCCTTAATTCTTTAATACCTTATCTCCCTAAACCTTAAACCTTGAATTTTATACTTCATCTTTTCCAATATTCATTTCCATGTTCATAAAAAAGGATGAGAATAAGACTAATGCAAATACCTTTAAAGAAGCGGTAAAATTTGAAAAGGATATGATTGTTCTAAAAAGTAATATAGGGATTGAAGAAGAATATATGTCTCATCGAATAAGAAAAAAATATCCTCAAGGAAAATCATCTTTTAAGAAGAAGGAACATGACTCTATGGATATATGGAAAACCTATAGAGAATTATTAAGAAAATTTCAAATGAAGTAATATACATAAAGAGAAGTTCAAAAGAAGGTCCATCCACCGAAATTTATTTTAGACCTCCTTTTTAAAACAATTTTCCATCTACTAGAGGAATTAACATGGAATATTTCATCAATGTGTTTAAACCCCTCATTTTTGGTCTGATTATTCTTCAGGTAGGAAAACTGATGAAGTGGAGGAGGAAATAAAGGAAGGAGGAGAAGAATCAGGGTGAGGGAGAAGAAACATTGAACATACAATTAATCATTTATGGGATGTTCCCTATATCCTATTTGGAGAAAATGAAGACAATGAACAAATTCAAATAACACAAATCTCATATAACACTAGGAGTAAAGGTCTTCCTATGACAACAAATTCCCCATCCACTTTGAATCTTGTAAAGAAAAACTCAACGACCACGAAGTCTATCTCTATCATAGTAAAACCCTCCTCTTTTCTTGATCTTGAATACAATTTTGTAGAAGACATGAAGAAATTCAGAGCCAATGTTTCTTTGTTTGAATTACTCAAATTTCCACAAATATAAGGAAATCTAATTAAAAGTATTGAAGAATCATATTCTAAGAAAGGGAAGGATGTCACTATTGAGAAAAACAGAAACAGAAGGAAATTTTTCCAAAACTCTAGTTAGCCACTCAGTAAGAAAGAATCCAATATTAATTATTTCCTAATCGATAAGAAGTCTAATCCTAACACACATTTCCTTTTGACAATTTAAATATTTAATGAAAACATGCATAATTGTATGGTTGATTCAGGGGCTTCTTCAGATGTAATTTTCTATTATGTATGTAAGAAATTAAATGTTGAACATAAAAAATGTGACACTCATATTGCTCAACTAGATCTATCAAATGTCAAATTTCCAGGAGAGATTATGAATTCTATAATCCAATTAGCTTCTAGTCCCAAAGTACACCAAGTGATTGATATCATCGTGGTGGATATTCCTAAAGATTATGGTTTGCTACTAAGTAGATACTAGTCTAAAACAATTAATGGGTATTTTGCTATTGATTAGTATCATCTTTGGTTACCATACAATGGGAAACAAATAATATTAAGGTTTATCATGAACGATATATGAAACGAAAAGTTATAGATCTTAATGAACCTAATGGACATATAATATTTACCAATTCTATCTTTGTAACACCCCATATTTTGACTAGGAATGTTTATCAGTCAGACTTATTACATTGTATTTGCTTATTATTTATTGGAATCAGCTAGACTGAGTAAAATATATTTAGGCATGTTAGACCTTATTATATGTGGATGCTTTGATTATGATGTTATGATGTTACTATGCTTATGCAAATGCTCTTATTATGATGTTATGATGTTATCATTTTCATGATGTTACTATGCTTATGTGGATTCTCTGATTACCGTGTTATTATGTTATAATTCTCATGATGTTACTATAATTACACGAATGATTTGATTATGATGTTATAATGTTATTATTTTCATGATGTTACTATGCTTATGTGGATGCTCTGATTATGATGTTAGGATGTTATCATTTTCATGATGTAACTATGCTTATGCGATTACTATGTTGTAGTTACCATGAGATTCCGTATTTCATAATGACAATGTATGTATGATTGTCGTTCTTCTTGTGATGTGATATGTATGGTGTTGTACATGGATACCCACCCATGATGTTATCGATTTAATGATTTTATGTGATGAAAGGAAATGATGTTTATAATATGGACCAATTGCGGATTAAATGTAGACATTGTTATGAATGTCTATTTGCAAAGTACTAACCTGTAGGACACATGGGATATGTAATAGTCAGATACATGATATGAAGAGTGATGAAGCACATATCTTTCAGAGATCCTTAATTACCAAAGTGATGATACGATGACACATTCCAATAATCTTGATAGCAGCACATTATGGTTTTGATAGGGTATAGACACAGTATGTTGAGACGAATGGATGTATTGCCCAACCTATGTCACTATGATACCTAAGGTCATGGGAGGGTTGTACTGAGACACACTCCCCAAGTTGTTGTGATGACAAAAGTCATATGACTTCTAGGAGAGGATAGTTCCACTAATTAGCCAACGTTACCGCTCTCATATTCTATGTGGTCAGGTTAGTATAGATGGCATCCACTTTTGTACTAACAGAGGAAGGAAAGGAAGGATTCAGGGGTAGGTTAGGAAGGGAGGATATGTTAGTTAGTTCTGATGATGTTTGGGTATTCCTTGATCCATATTTAGTAGTAGTAGGTAACCTTGTTGTACTGGATTGACTAGACTAATGTAAACATAAAAACAATGATATAAAATATTAAAGGGTTAACGATTAAATTGTTGGGCATGCTAAATAATTATGTTATATTTGTGTGTGTTTTACTTGCATGAATGAATATTATTATTAACTAGAAGGTATGCTTAGGATAGATGATGTTTTCTTATAGTACATTTTTTACATGTGCATACGATGGCCACACATGCACGCTTTGCACATGTACACTAGTATCGATATACAAATACATAACATGTCGAATAATCTTATAAGTGGTAGTAGGAAAATATGATAATTATGCATTTATCAAATTCGGATAATGGATGTTCAGTTGCTAGGGAATGCGTAAGAATAAGTCAATGAAGCTATTCGTTAATTGTATGTAGACATTGTAATAACCAATTAAGCTAAGTGTCGTCAATATGAAGTATCGTTGATAAACATTAACTTTGGAAAGTTGTATGGTTTAACTATTGATCATGATTAATTAAACCAATGAATGTACCTTGATTATTAAGAAAAGTGTACTAGATTAGTGGTAGGGTACTTAGCATTTAAACAAATAAATGTTGATATTATTATTTACTATCAATTAATAATAATAATAATAATATTTACTATTATTATTATTATTATTAATTATGATAAGTAGTAATTGATATCATTAATATTATTATTATGTTACCATTAAAATAAAATAATTGTCCATTACAAAATCCATAAACAAATTTGTCGAAATGTTCAATTACTACGTTAATAATATGAAAGTGACTGATCGAAAACCTTGTAAAAATGTTATTAGTTTATTGAATGTACAATATAAGTCAAGATACGATTCATTAATATAAATATTAAAGTACTACCATGTGAGACAAATAATCCAAAGTTAGATTTGCTAAATTAATCAAACTGCCACTTCAATTTATGAAGAGTCAACATGATAACTATTTAATTATTATTCCATTCAAACATATTAAACAAAGGATAAGGATAATAATGGATCCCCCATCTCATGAAGATCCTAAATTGAACAATTCGAGAATACTTAAATAGATATACATTCCATCCTTTAATTAAAACTGAACTAGAATTAATACCATTTAACTGCTTGAGAAACACATACAAAATAAATAATATTTTAATATGAATTAGACGGTAAAACAGGTTATCAAAATGAATGCTCACGGGAAAGGAAGTGGATGAAGGGGGAAGGGAAATGAAGGTGGAAGACATGGATAATTTTAGGGGCGAAATTTAGCCCACGAGCTATTTTTAGGGGGTTTTCTCCAAAAAAAAGATTCGCCATTTTGCAATTTTTGAAGCCTCATTTCGCCAAATTTTGATGGGGTAAATGTTCTTCACCCTAAAAATCGCCAATTTATTATATAAATGATATAAAATCCTTGGAAATTAAAATTTTTTTTTGAAAAATATTGCCAGACATTTTATAGCTGGAATTTTAATAATTCATAAGATTCTCCAACATTTATACACTTTTAAATAAGTATGGTTCCTTAAAATCATCCTTGGTGGTAGAAGGTATAAAGAGAGGAATTTGAATGGTTTTGGGGGATGCTTCTTTTGGGAAGTTTATGTGAGAAAGATAGGGGGAAGTGATCTAACAAAAGATAGAAGAGAAATATTGAGGAGGGGGCTAACTCAAGGATTGAAAATTGTCGGAAAGAAAAATAAGATGTTCTCGGTATTATTGGTATGTGGGGTCAGGGGCTAGGATACTCATCAGTTTCCTAGGGATGACATGATAAGAGTTGGTCGACAGGGTGGTTCATCGAGTTTTGGTAATAAAAGATTGGGCAGGGAAGGCTACGGGAGCAAGAGGGACTAACTGCAAATTACGTAAGTCCATAAAGGTATTTGGAAGGGAAAGGATACTAGAGCAAGAGGGAATAACTGCAAATTGAATAAATCCAGGTATTCTTCTGGTTATATCATGTTTTATTAATTAATTTGTTTGATTGGTTAAATGCTTAGAATTTTGTAGAAGTAAAAGTGCTACAAAAATTGGTAGAAGTACATCTAGTGTAAACAAAATTATTAAAGTTTTAAACTGTTAGTATTTCCCATGTTACAAACTTACATCTATTTTACATACTAAGTATTGTTAAATTCCTAGAAAACATTGGGCTAGAATAGAGGTAAGCAAGTTGATACAAGAACAAAGAAATTGATAGAAACATCAAAAGATCCTTTCTTTTATTAAATTTTATTAAAACAACTCACTCATTATATAAGAGAACTTAGAGACTTATGAATCAGTGGTATGCCGGATAGGAAGATAACTATAGAATGGTATTAGATCCAAAAGATTGAACAGTCAGACCTTAGGGTCTACTCACACCTAAAACTATCCCAAAAATAATTACAATATAGTGTATTTAAATCTACAAATTTAGGACAAGAAGATTTACTCTAAATTCTCTCCCAAGATCCAGCTGAAAACAACTTGTGCATACGACTAAAAACTACCTGCATAAGAAGCTGAAAACAAGGATACGATTAGATTTTCTATTATTAATATTTCAAATTGTTAAAATATTAATTATAAGTTGAAATTCCGAACATATGATCGTATTGATATTTATGAAATAATACATCTAAGTATTTAAGATCTCTCTTTATATATATATATATATATATAAAGTTATGTAAATATCTATATATATATATATATAAAGTTATGTAAATC
>LPNX010897916.1:1299245-1387396 GCA_001517045.1 Pseudotsuga menziesii
TTGCTTTTCTACAGTTCTTTCTACCCAAATGCCTTGAAATTTGTCCCTAAATTCGATTTTGGGGAGGAGATCAATCCAGGCTTGGGCTCACTGAAAAATTCCTCTTCTGTGAAAAGCCCTAATTTTCGACAGCAGTGACAGGTCCAAAACTAAAAAACCTCAGAATTGGATTCTGCTTCGACAGAAAGATGCGCCCTAGGGAGGAGAGTTATTCCACCTTACATT
The DNA here is from genome assembly GCA_001517045.1 of Pseudotsuga menziesii. Lineage (NCBI taxonomy): Eukaryota > Viridiplantae > Streptophyta > Pinopsida > Pinales > Pinaceae > Pseudotsuga > Pseudotsuga menziesii. The sequence goes on from LPNX010897916.1 coordinate 1,299,471, forward strand.
TGCTGAAAATCTATGGAGGAAGATCCACAAAATAGGAAGCCCTAGTTCCCGCAGCTGCATAGTGTCTTCTTCTTAGGTTAGCTCTGATACCATGTTAGTTTTTCAACATTAAGCTAGCATTATTAGGATCTTTAACTGAGAGAATAACAAGCACAACAATCAAACACAAGAGACAATGAACACAGTGTTTATCCTCGGGGAAACCATAAAGGAGAAAACCCCGCAACTTCCTCAGAGATAGAATCAACACCAAAATAGAAAATCCCAAAATAGTAAGTGATATCCCGACAGCAGTAATCTTCTTCTTGTCTAGCCCCAGTGTCTTCTCCTTCCTCAACTATGCGCTATACTTGAGTGTGTGTGAGTTGTGTGATAAATAGAGACTCCTGTTCTCTATTTATACTAATCCCGGCATGACTAAAACCCTACTAGAGCCGACCTATACTACGAGAGTCTAATAACCCTAGTGCCCCAGAACTGCGGGGACTTTAACCCTTAGACAATCGAAGGGTTAACCACTATGACTTGACATGACTTCTTTACATAATAGATCCTCCCGGTCAGATCATCGGGGCATGACAACATGACTCAATTACATAATAGATACATCCTGGAATAAACATCGGGTTACAAGACATAAGATACATAGATGAATACATTCCGAAGTTACAAATACATCAACAAACGAAACGATCGTGTGAAAGAGAAGAGCAACAAACATGGTGGCTATGTGAGCATGGACGAGGTTTCTCCTAAAAAGCATCGCCAGTTCGACATAATTGAGCAATGTTAATGGGTATGGAGTTTGCGTGTCCAAGCTTATTCCATGAGCGATATCCACTGCAAAATGTTCTCCATCCTTGAACCCGGTTGCACCCCTCTAGAGGTGAGAAAAATTTTCTTCCAGCAATAGCCTACATTTCCTCTTTGGTTCTTTTTCTTCTTCCTGCAAATCGTACCAATTTAGAGGCCAAATTATCCACCAAATTCTATTTGGATTCGAACTTACCTCTCTATTTTTCTCTCTTCACATGTTAAACCTGAGAATATTTCAATTTGTGAATGCCTGTTGTTCATGTCTCGGCTTTAAAGACGCACTGCAGAATCGAATCCCACCGCGTGTACTCATAGACACTCAATAATTACTGCTATCACACTGCTATGCATTGACGGGTGATGTGATTCAAAGAGTTTCGAACTCAAAATATGGTGGACACAACGTTTTAATAGATTCAAAAATTATTTATTGTATACATATTATGGAATTGAACAGTATTAATGACATTGTTTTCAAGATCACGATTTATGCATATATTTTATGAAAGTGATGAGATTAAGGATATTTTATAAATAATTTTTAAAACATTATTTATATAAATTTAAGAAGAATTTGTGGTCTTATTAAACAAATAAAAGATTAAGATGTTGTTTTATTTGTTATATTTAGTGTAAAGAAGAACTTCAACATTGTTAAAATAATAACAAACTTGTACATGCTTTATGAAATGTATGTTGGACTAAAGACAAATTCTGGTGGGATAAAGAATTATAGGAAAAGAGAAACTGAAGATACTATAAATTATTCATTAATTCTAATTTAGAAGATCAAAAGTATTTTATGTTAGAATTAGTGTAAAGAATAAATTCAACATTATTGAAAAAATGAACTAAATAGATTGTTAGATAATTCCTAAAAATTCATGGGATGAAAGAATTTTCCATCTTTCTAATAGTAAGAAAGTGAAGGATGAAATGTGTTTTCTCTTAAAATTCCCTCCTTATGTCCAAATTAGATTGGAATTTCAAAATATCTTTAACAATACCAACATAGGATAACCTTTTAACTCATCAAAACTATGGAGATTTAGAACAAATTTTCTTTAATCTTTTAAAGCATTGTGGTATAATTCCATATATTTTATTCTTAAGGTTCCACAAACCAAATTTGATCTAAGTGAACATTTGCATTCATCAATATCACATCATCAATAGGAGTGTTTGTTTACATGGAGTAATTTAACTAATTAGGAAAACTATAGTTTCAGTTTATTTATGGAAACTTTTACCATGGTTGTATCTTACAAATTTTATCCCATTTTAAGACGACCTGTGGCTTTGCAATTTCAAGAAAAAAGAAGAGTGTATTAGGCTTGAACTTTTGCTCATCGATAAAAGTAGACTCATTAAAAACATTGAGTTTGTTTACTTATTAATGTCATCTATTTTTTGCATAACTTATGAGTGATCCCTCTATTATCATAATGATTAATTAAAGTGAGGAATAAATATGCATGATTTATTGGCCTCCCCCTCTTCCTCAATGGGATGTGATATGTGGTGTGTTAATGATAATTTTATTGTTATAGTAGTTGATTGGAAAATAAATAAATATGGGCATTTATCAATCTTCCCCTCCATTTGTTGGGAATGTTATGTAGTGCATCAAGATAATAAACAATGGAGAAAGTAAGTAAGTGGGAAAACTCAACTTTTGTGATGCACCACCCCAATTCACTTTTTTTTTGAATTTTTGGTAGTTTGGATCTTCTGAAAATGGGTCAAAACCCTAGAGGCAAAGTATCATGGTTAAAGTTCTCATCAATCATGTGGAAAGTATTAAAACTTTGAGCAAAATCCCTACCAAATTTGGGGGAAAATAAAAAGAGGTTGAGCTTTTGCGTTTGTTAACTCCATAAACAATCAAATAGTCATGTTTGACATCTTAAAGTATTCTATATGAATTTAAAATATCTTCTTCATACTACATCTAAAAGTCATTGTAGAGGCAACAAGAGGTCACAAGATGTTTGCACATATTATGTTTTCCTTAGGCCCTACCAATTTCTTATCATTTTCATGTACGCCTATTAGCTTGAGTTTTAGTGGTGGATTGGTGGACATTAAATTCCATAACTTAATTTTTATTTACAGCACATTCTACATCAAACAATATTATTATTTCAGCCATAGTCTAAACATTTTATGAATTGAGGGAAACTAGCTTTTTGGCCTGATATATGACAAGAATAATTTTGGATTAATGAAATTGCAGATATAAAATGTAAGCATTGCATGATCTCATTGCATTGAGGGTATTCAAAGGTGTTTAATCCATTTATGCATTAAAAACGACAATTTCATCAATCAAAATTGTAATTTTATCAAAGATTGTTTGGGTAGATTTTGATGATGACAAAACTAGAAGAGGGAAAGAACATAGAATGTTTATCCTTTTTCTTAATTTTATATAGTTTTGTAAGTCATTTGGATCTCAATGGGTTTACTCAACCAATTGTTGCCAATGTTGTTGGCCATTCAGTTAGATCATGCTACAGGTGCCCAATTCAAATCTCCATGGGTGAAGTGCACTAATCTATGTGAAAGAGCTCACCACTGGCATCTTCTATGAATTTGGAGAAGCGTTCCTTGATCTTCCTCAAATTTGGAGAAATAATAAGCCAATTGGGTTGTGTTCTAATGGTAATTTACCATATAAGTTAGTTGTGTTGTAATCTAATGATATACTAGTGGGAGATTGCCATGCAATTTTATTAGGTTGTGGACTAATGATACATTTGTGAGAGTTTCCCACATGATTCAATTGAGTTGTGGATAGTAGTACAATGGTAAGAGTCTACCATGTAAATGAGTTGGGTTATAGTCAAGCATTAACTAGTAGGTAAATAACATCTAAATTTGTTTGATTGAGTTGTAGTAAGATAATAAATAGGTGAGAGTTTATCGTATATGTCGATTAAGTTATAGGTTAACAATGCATTTATAAGAATTTATCATCTAAATCATATGAGTTTTGATCTCACGATGAAATTACCACTTAAATCAATTGATTTATGATCTAATAATACACTTAAAAAATTACCATGTTTATTGGTGAGGTGCCTTATTAGTGAGATGATAGTGAAGATTATCTTTATTATAATGATAAATGGTTATGAAATGAAAGATTATTGCTCAAATAAAAGTTGTAAACTTGATTATCTAATGGAAAAATTACACATCAATCAATCGAATTCATTACATAATACATTAAATGGTATGAAATAAAATATTATTACTCAAATAAAAGTTGCAAATTCAATTATCTAATGGGAAAATTATACATCAATCATTTGAATTCATTACATATATGATACATCAATCAATTGAATTAATTACATAATACATTAATATGAGTTTACAATATAAATTATGAGTTTACAGTTTTATCAAAAGTATAACAGAACTACCATGAACATCACCAATCCCAAGTTGGGGACAAAACAATTCCTGCAATGGATTCCATTAGGTTCATGGCACTTTGAATATTTTTTCTCAAATGTAAAAGACAAATTTGAAAATATAAACCTTGTAATTTTTGAGGTTAAAAGCAACAATGCTTTCAAGTTGGATACCAAACATTTAGATCCTATCCATTTTAAAAGATGATGAAAAATTGTCTTGGCCATAAATGATATAACCACTAGCCAAAACATGAGTGGTGATAAAAAATTTGCTTCGGAATTTAGATTGGGTGACTTCTTATACCTTGGCACCAATACAATTGCATAAATTTTCTAAACAAACACAAAATTCACGTGAATTAAATCACATTAAAGAGTTGTATGAGTAAATTGCATAAAGTTTCTAAACAAACACAAAATTCTTGTGAAGTAAATAAAATTAAATAGTTGTATACCAAATGGATTGTTAGATTAGCCAACAATTACAAATTTGCATCATTACTCACAATGTCGGTGCTTTATTTCTTGTTTAGTCTCATCATTATACTATTTTGACACAATGACATTATACTATAAGCATTCCTTTAGTTCATTCAATATATATAAAGGGTCCTTTCACAGCACTTTTGTTGTTTTTGATGTTACTATAGAACGTTGTTACTATCTCTAAACTAGCCATTTACTTATTGCAAGGCAGAAATGGCCCATGCTTAATAAATGAACAGTAAATCTTATTTCCAATCATAGTGTTCTTCAATTCCAATCATAGTGTTCTTCAAAGGTATTACCTGTTATCACCAAAGATATTATTTGGTCACCAAAGGTAATTCCAATCATGGTGTTCTTTACTGATCTTAACCTATTTTTACCCTCTGGACGTTCTGTTGAGGCCTAGAAAATCGCAGGTAACAACAGTTAGGGATTCTCCCCAATAAACGTTCCCAACTAGCCCGTTACTGTTTGGTATGGGGAATCCGTCCAGTTTACGGTCCGGCTACCATAGGTCAAGTAACAAATTAAAAGGTTTTATCGGTTACGACCCGGTCCACCGTGTATATTTTTAGTTTTTTGTGTTTAAGTATGATGTGCAAGTGCCTATCTAAAAATGCAGAGTGATAGAGATAACAAGGAGTGTCACAATGTGATGCGCGGGTTCGTACCTCTCGTCTTAACTCTCTCCTCCTCTGCGGCTCTCTTGCTTTTTTCTTCTTCATTCTTCAGCCAACTCTCTGTAATAAACATAGCATGTTCTTAGGCCATTAATCTTTTACCAAATTAACAAAAACAGTATCAAGCTATTTACCTCCTCCATATGCATTCTGTAAAAATAAACTATACACAGTATTAATGCATAAAAAGAAAAACGACAAGGTAAAGAAAATCCTGCAAGTTGTGCTTAAAACCCTCTAAGTCCACTGTCTGTAACCAAAATCACAATCCTGATAGAAAAGATTCTTCCTCTTAATCCACGCCGCATCAGAAAACAATTTTTGAGGCAATAATTAGAGTGCTTAGGGCCTCTTTGGGTACTTTTGGGCACTTTTTAAATCATTATGCCTTATTTTTTGGAGTCAGTTAACACTTTTTGACCTCCCCCCTAAACTTCCCATTTATTTTTTTCCTTTTACTTAAATATGTTTTTTCCCATATCTTACTTTCTTGACATATTTCTTTTCTATAAATCACCTTTCCCGTGTTATATTTTATCCATTTCTCTGTATTTAAAATATAGTATGTATTTGTTCACAAGCACTTATTGAACATTCAAAACCGTGGAAAGGAAGGTGCATTTCCACGGTTTTTTTTTTTTTTTTTGAAACGTCCAGGTTTCATCTCAATATCGACCAACTTTTGTCGCGGGTGCTGCAAAACCGTTGAAACCCAAGGTGGATTTCTAGGAATACCATCGCTATAGAGACGAAGTTTCGTGGAACAATTACCGTTCAACTTGCAGATTTCATCGAAAAAAATTCTGTTCAAATTTGAGAATTTATCGATAGAGAGACCAACTTTCGTCAAATATGTTCCACAGTTTTCCGTGGAAACTAAATTTTGTTTAGCAGTTTTTAGCCATATTTTCGTCGGTCTAAGGATGAAAAATTGGTCGATAGAGCGACGAACGCGTGGAAGAAATTTTTGTTCAAATTCCAAAATTCGTCGATCAAGAGACAAACTTTCATTAGAGAGAATTTGAGGTCAAAAATGGGCCTCCTAAGAGATGTACTACAAAAATATAAGATATATTAAAATATTATGAGTTAGGGGTTTTATGGGGTAGGTATATATGACAACTCACCTCCTACACTACTTTTTATGCAAAATATAAATAACCATGGTTGAGTTACTTTTCTAAATTGACTATAAATAAAATTAATAAAATAACTCTACAATGATGTGACTAAGACTCATTGTAAATATCCAAAAATTTAATGTCCTTTAACATTTATTTGTCTTGAACTTGTAAATAAAATTAAGCAAAGATGAATTTAATTTATATGCATAACTAACATATTTTTTTCATATAAATATCATTCATGAATTTAATTTATTTTAAAAGTATAAGATTATATTATACATATATATTAGTTTGACATTATGATATTAAATACAATTGAGTGAATATATAATTTAAAATTAAAAAACAAGAAAATGACAATATATTATTTTATAAAAAAATGTGAAAAGACATTTTATGAATTATGAGTACTTTACTTGAAAATGACAATAATATTATTTTATGAGAAAGTGAATTGTGAGTACTTTACTTGAAAATAACAATAATATTATTTTATGAGAAAGTGTGAAATGACTTTTATTGTGAGTACTTGACTTCATGACTTAAAAGTACTTGTACCACTACCTTGGTTAACTATGGGTTTTCATCCACCATAGAAAATGTGACAAATAAGCATTCTTAACTCATGTAATGCCACCTCAACCATGGGGGATGATGTCATCTACTAGAATGTAATTGGTTGATTTTTAGAGTACATTTTGGTCCTTTTGAGGCCCATTTTTTACCTCAAATTCTCTCTAATGCACTGAACGTGCTCCACGGTTTTGTGTGCAAACAAAAAATTGTCTAGCAGTATTTGGCATATTTTCGTCGTAATAGGGATGACAACTTTGTCGATAGAGCGACAAATGCGTGAAAGAATTTTCTATTCAAATTCCAGAATTCGTCGATAGAGAGACACATGTTCATTGAACGTGTTCCACAGTTTGTCGTGGAAACTAGATTTTGTCTAGCAGTTTTTGGCCATATTTTCGTTGTTATAGGGACGAAAATTGTGTCGATAGAGCGACAAAACATAGAAAATGAATTCTAAAAAATCAATTTCAAGGCCACCGTATAGAAGACACGTGGCGACCAATTTTCATCTCTATATCGACAGCTTATAAAGTTCGTCGATATATCCAGGCAATAAGTGCCACGAAACGTCACGACCGTTATTGTCGCAAGTGAGAAGACAAAACGTGGGAATAGCAACGAAAAACCATCGCAATTTTGCTCCTATGTATTAGTGTGGCTAATGTGGCTTCTAAGCTAATTCCATCATCAAGGTTTCTAACTAATACATATTACATGGAGTTACTTTTTAGGCCCTTTGTACCATATAATATAACAAACTTGAGGGTCTTTGATGATGATGAAAAAATTATTAATTTCTTTACTTTGGAAAATACTTCCAAAGATCCGATCATCAATGAGATACAACATGATGAATCTTTAAAAGATAAGAGATAATCCCTTAAAGATCAGACATTCGAAAAATAAAGGAATCTTAGGGAATTCTATTCCAAAGGCTTTGGCCAGGTTATAAAAATTTTATGACCTCCAAAATAAGTTCAAAAAAGTAAAAAATTGTAAAACCAATAGTTCTTCAATGCAATATGAAGTCTTTAATTTACGAACATAAATAAATCCACACAAATATCAATCTTGAAACTAGATATACTCCATCTTAAAAGGTTGTATTCATCTTATTATTTAAAATATGTATTTGCTTGAACTTATGATGATCTTAAAACATTTGATCCAAAGATCACGCATCATGTCATTCCACCGAATAAAAAAGTCAACATTTCTAACAAAAACTACATAAGATCAAGGATAATTTTAGGGGCAAATTTTAGGCCAGTGGGCTATTTTTCCATGTTTTCATCCCCAAAAACATTCACCATTTTGCATTTTTTGAAGCCTTGTTTTACCCAATTTTGATGGGTAAAATTTTTTCACCCAAAAAATCGCCAAATTATTATATAAACGATATAAAATCCTTGAAAATTAAAATATTTTTTAAAAAATATTGCCAATCATTTTATAGTTCGTATTTTAAGAATTGGTAATATTCACCAACATTTATACACTTTTAAATAAGTATGGTTCCTTAAAATCATCCCTGCATAAGATTAATCCTAACATTAAACCTTTGGTTAAAGAACTCAATAAGATGCTTGTTGCAACATACGCATACAAAATGGGTATAAAATTTGGTTACCATAAAGAAAAAAATGGATATATTAAATTATGTGTTTATTTCTGGAATTTAAATAGAGCTTCTATAAAGCATAACTACCCTATTCCTCCTAAGGAACAAATTCTGCAATGTGGATAAAGCATTCTCTCCTTACAAGATGGTTTCTTTGGTTATAACCAAGTGATTGTTTCTTCTAGGCATGGCGCCTGCTCGCCGAAATAAATGTATATCAAGTATTAACGTTAGACTAGGTTAAATCAGTTGGAGACTTGCCCTTTTTCCCTAGCTAATTTCACCCTCCCCTAAGCGGCTATTTCTGTCGGGGCCTTTTCCCTTTCGAGTGATCGGGTGGAGCCACTCCCACTCTTAGGGAAGACATCGGGTCTTTCTAAAGCCCACTCTTATGGGCCAGGTTACGCAATAAAATCAAATTATGGCTTGCTCGAACATGTCCGAAGAGCAAGCACATTATACAGGTAGTTGTAATATGTAGACTAATTGAAAAAAAACTTTTAGATCCAAGTAGCGAACCTATACTTACCAAAAGAATCCTTTTGGTTTAATCAATGCGAGAGCTATTGGATGTTGTCTTTTGTGGGTTAATTTATAAATCAGTAGTTGTCTATTTGAATGACATGAATATTTTATTGAACATAAGTGGCCACCGTTTTCAGCAGTACGAAGTTTCCCTTAATCCTAAGAAATCAATTTTTACAGTAAGTGAAGGAAGAATCTTAGTATTTGTTGTCTCCTCTCTAATAATGATTGAACCTAAAATAAAAAAGGTGATTTCTAAAATTTCTTTTCGACAAAATAAAAACATATGCATCCCTTTTTTGGTAATTATAAACTGTGTGTGTAGATTTTTTTGAAGTTTTTATGAGATAGTTAATCCCCTACAAGACATTAGTGAAAAATGTATGATTTAAATGGGGTTTCAAAGAAAATGAATATTTCTTTCAAATTATAGAGGCAAAGACATAATTACATGTTTTAATTACTCTTAATTTTAACAAAGACTTTATGGTGTATACTTTTGATTTCGAGACTTCATATGCATCTATGATTACTCAAAAGAACCATGAAGATAATGACGCGTTATAGGGAAACTCCATGGGTTTCCCTTCTAATATCCATTCAATATGTATGCAAAATCATTTTTTCACAATTTGTTGAACACAATTTTAAAAAAATTATTGAAAATGAAAATTTTGAAACAGATAAGACTAACCTAGTCTTTCACTATTGTATCCCTCATCCTATGCCACATTTCTCATCATACATCCAACTAGATTACAAATCAATGTGTCCACTGGTTTACGACTCTGCCTGTTTCCTACGTGTACTCTTCTTCCTTGGGACCCTCGAGATGCAATGGGGTTGTATGAAAGAAGCACTATATCAACATGATTGGAAGTGGATCATTCCACTTTCAAACCTTCCAACCTTAACCACTTCCAAGGACAAAATTATCCAACGTTCACTGTAAAAATCCTCTCCCATCATGTAGGAGGAAAAATATAAAAGATCCAAGATCCAAAATATGATCCTCATCTCCTTGCCTTTCTTTTATAGAGTTTCTTAGGTTTATGTTGCGTGTTCATGCATGTGTGCACTTAAGCCTTCTTTTCCTACGTGTGTATGTGCACTTGAGTCTTAATATTACTGTAATTGATTTTCTTATTTTCTTATCCTTAATTAAGGGCGGATTTTAGTTTATCTTCTCTTTAACTAATTCCTTGTCTTGTTATGCACATTTTTTTATTTTAAATTAAATTATTATTTATTGTGGCATGCACATAATTAGTTTATTATTTATTCTTAACATGTAAATTGTTTTTATTAATTTATTATTTATCATTTTCTAAATTATTTTTCTCATTTATATTTTCTAAATTCTATATTTTAATTTAATTTGACCAAGGTTCTATTAAGGGTGCCATGTTCATACACATTCCCTTCAAATAGAATTCACCAAGGTTCTATCAAGGGCATAATGGTCATACACATGCCATTCAAATAGAATTCCCTAAGTTGCATCAAGGGTTCTATGGTGGTACATGTAACATCCCCATCACTCAATCTGTCCTTGGGAGGGGACATTACGCTGATTCAGGATTCCAAACTTCATCCCAAATCCAAATTTTGAATTCACAACAAATAAAATATGTGTGCAGAAGAGAAATAAACATGCACATCATAAAATGAATTGATCCATAGACGATAAACATGCATATGCCAGTATAAACAATTACATGCATCAATTAAAAAAATTGTTGGACATGCCAAGTACACTGAGAGTGGGGGGGTTGAATCAATGTGCACAATTGTTATTACTTTTTTTTAATTTTATCAATCAACAACTTATTCAATATTATGGAATTCTCACATTATCATTACATCATCATCATATCATAATTATTATCACTTGATTGATGGTGTTTAGTTCCTTGATACCATTGATTTGATGAGTATATGGTGGATCCCTCCTCCTTGTTGATGTGAAGTCTGTGGATGTGAAGACCAGCGAATCCTTCATGCCTTTGATGATGTCCATTAAAGCCTTTGACCTTGGAACTTATGCATAAGGTAACATGGTATTTGGCACCAAATGCACCTACTATCACAAGGGGTGGCATCCAGAGAGTGCATGTATGAACAAGATGATACACATGATGGCACAGCTACTTGAGAAGAACAACATCCCACTTCCTGAGGGCGCAAGGAAGAAGGGTGGTGGTTCAAGCATAGAAAACAAAGAAAGGTTCCATGCTTTGGTTGATGGTTCTTCAAACTCTTCTTCCTTCATCATAGATTCAGGAGCATTTAGGAATATGGCCTCCATAGAATAATTCTTCTCATCCATGTATTCTAACAATGGTCCATCCATTCATATGGGTCATGATTCAGAGATCCAATCCAAAGGGATTGACAGGATTGATCTTGAATATGGGTACTTCAATAATGTTTTGTTTGTATCTGATATAGAACCAAACCTACTCTCAATGTATCAAATGACTCACACTGGTGAAGCCAAGAGAGTAACATTTACTCCATACACAGTGGAGATAGAAAAAATATCTACAAACAAAGTGGTGGAATTAGGATTTGTTGATCCTAATGCAAGAATGCACAAATTATCCCATTTCCTCCCCTACTCCCAAGGGAATGCGCTTATGTCACATGCCAATGAGATAATAAAGTTGTGGCATGAGAGATATGTTCATCTCAACTACAGGTACCTCCAGGCATTGAACAAATAATTCATGGTTGAAGGGATTCCTTCTATCAAGTTCTCAAATGGAACATGCAAAGGATGTGTAGTGGGAAAGCATGCAGAGCGCAACTATGAGAAAGGGAAGGAAAGGAGAGCTATCCAAGTGCTTGATTTGGTTCATTCAAATGTTATTGGGCCTCTTCCCACACCCTCTTATGGGGGATCAAGGTATCTATTGACTTTCATAGACGAATTCTGAAGGTATTGCTGGGTATATTTCCTCAAACTAAAATCTGAAGTCTTTGAGACTCTCAAAGTTTGGAAATCCCTGGTTGAGAATGCATGTGGGAACAAGATCAAGGTCCTTATGAATGGCAATGGACATAAGTATGTGAACAAGAGCTTGCAGCGACTTTGTGAATAATGTGGCATCAAAATTCAGCATTCAATGCTCTACACACCACAAAAAAATGGTGTTGCGAAGCGCAAGAACAGGGTTTTCAAGGAGATGGTAACCTGTATGTTGGAAGAAAAGGATTTGAAACCTAAGCTATGGCATGAATCCATTAACTGTGTTGCATATGTTCAAAACAAAGCTCCTCACAAAGCTTTGTATGACAAAACACCATATGAGGTTTGGTTTGGTCATAAGTCAAGTGTTTCACATTTTAGGGTCTTTGGCTCAAAGGCTTGGGCTAGGATTCCTTTAGAGAAGAGAAAGACATTGCAACCTCAAAGCAAGGATTCCATCATGGTTGGATATGATGAATATGCAAAGGGATAAAATCTCTTGTATCCCTCATCTTAGAATACATTCATAGAAAGGAGTGTACAATTTGAAGAGGAGCTCATGTAAGAGGCCAAACTAGATCATGGGAAATGCTCACATACTCCATTCCATGATGATGTAAGTGATGAATCTCTTTCTGATTTATTTTATTTTGATATTGTTGAAGATGATTATGAAATGCATTTAGATCATGACTCACCCATTTGGCCCAGGTGGGGTGAGAAAACTATTGAAGCAACTGGAAATCTAGCACACTTCATTGATTTTTTCTTGTCACATGGCACACAAATGCAACATATTGTGCTCTACACTCAAAATCATAATGGTGTAGTTGAACAAAAATTTTCAACACTAGGATCTAGAACAATATTCACACTCAGTGTTTTCCAAAATGTATAAGAGAACAATAAAAGAGATAGAAAATAACTGGAATAACTCATGTGAATGGTGCTAAATACTAATCATATTATTATCATACATCTTGTAGATGTTATAGTATACATTTATAATGCATTGGAAAAAATTCGTGAGGCTTTGGTAGCCGATTGGAGTTGTACATGTGTCATGGTGAAAAATGACCTCAATCCCCTCTAGGTGGACCAATGGAGCTCCAACTCAGCCCAAACAGTCACAAAACAAGGTTTTAATGTTGGTGAAGTGTTTTAAGTCATTAATGATTCATAGACAAGCGTGGGTGAGAAGATAGATGTGAGTGGGAGGCTCTAGGTGGCAATAAATCCTCCTACGAGAGCCAAAATAGGCCAAATACACTACTAGTGCACTTAGTCAAACCTGGATCCCCCAAATCAAGGAGGTAGCACCCCAATGCATTAATAAGGGTGCACACAGGCTAGTTTTACCAAACTAGGGGAATGTTGTAGGTGTGAACAGACCAAAATAACCAGATATATTGCAGAATCAGTTCTCGTAAGTCTAAAACATAGTATATCATTACATGTGGGAAAATAAAGTTAGACTAAGGTAAAAACTATGTAATAAGGATGTATTACTACTCCTACACACCCCCTTAATCCATACTTAGTACAATTTAATCAAAAGTATTTATTAAGACATTGGAAACTAAGGCACAAGTCACCTTTTACAACATTTTTTATTAATCCATGTAACCGAGGTAAGGAGGAAAACCTCATGGGACAAAACCTCCCCTAAAAAATGGATATGACAGAGATCAAAAGGTCTTAAGCAGGTCCTCTTCTTCACTTGAATTAGATGAAATAAAAACTTCTTTGTGATGGACTTGGTGAAAATGCTGTGGATGCCAAGATCATGCATCAATGCATCAAAGTGTTGTAAACAAGGATCATGTAGAGAGGCCCTTTCATGGTCATCATTTGATGATGGAGGGGAATCATAAGAATGTATTTTTTTGCAAGAATATTTTGATATAATAGCATAATAAACCATGGAAAATATATCTCTACAAACTCTTTCCCAAATAACATCAAAAGATTCAACAAAATCTGCATTATGTGTAGCTGCCATATCATGAATAAAACCATTAATCTTTCTCCCAATTTGATGAAGAACCTTCATAAATATGTAAAAAATCTCACAAGGTTCTGAAATATCAGAATATATGTCATACACAGCAGAAAATATCAGAGGTATGGTTTCTCCATGAGTGAATGGATCCATAGGAAGAGAAGAGTGAGCAACTAGATCACAATTGCAATTGAGAGAACCTGGAAGGTCTGGACACTTGAAATTTGAACCATGGGTGGTGAAAGTGAGTCCAAACATATGGAATAGAAGTCCCATGAATTCCAATTATATGGATTTCCAACCATTGAAATACATACGAGACATAACAACAACATATACAAGAGACATAGCACTGGAAACTAGACAATTTTCTGAATTTCCAACTAGTGAACTCGAGGGTTGTTTGGTCTTTTGGTCATGAAATGGTTGGGGAAATGAGTCAATTAATGTCATATGATTTATATAATATTCATAATCATAATTTTAAATATCTTATTTAATTGGGAAATATATTTCAGAAGGCACATCAAAAGCTAGTGAAAAATGACTAGTTTTGGGAGGAAGCTTTGATGAATTGATTGGGAATTTTCTCAAGGAATGGATGGAGGTTTCAGGTTATGATATATCATAATTTGAATAATAAAAAGAGCTATAAGAAACAGATAAAACAGAATTGGGTTTTACCCATGCACCCAATGCATGCTCAGCCTTACCATTTCCTTGCGCTCCCATCTTTTTGCAAATTCTGGAATAGCAATATAGTTTTCCTCAAGGAGCTTGGTCATGATGTCCATATTATTTATGAAGAAATATTTCTCAATATATGAACCTATGAAATAATCACATGTGGTACTTTCTCTCTTATTTCTCCTCCTCCTGGATCTCGAGCTCCCATTAGTAGAACTAGAGCTTTATGAACTTGATTCCTTCTTCTCTTTCTACGTTTGCTTCAAATCTTTCTTCTTGCTCTGGGATTGATTTGATACACCAGAAGTAAGGGATTTATACTTGGATTTGATGATGGCACCAATTTGTGTGAGCTTTTCTTGCTCCTGATTCAAAGCCTCCATGAAATCTACTAGCGTAAGCATCTTCCAATTTCTAGTTGTAAGTTTGCTAGAGTGAAATGTCGAAACATATACCGAATACTCCGGAACCAACTTAGAAAGGATGGACAAGATAAGATGATCATATTTCTTCTCTATGCCACAATGTTTTAGATGAAGTACTAGCACTTTAAATTTGGTGAATAATTCTTCAATGGTCTGGTAGTGAGATGGGCTCAATGAGATTAGCTCATTCTCAAGCTAATGGCCTCTCATTTCATCCGTCTTCCCGAATAGTGACTCAAACTTGACACAAAATTCATTTGGTGTGCAAAGAATTTCTATATGAAAGATAATTTCTCTTGAAGTGGCGAGGAATATCATACCGAATGCCTCATGAAGCCTATTAAAATACTTAGCTTTCTCCACAGAAGAATTTGGCTCGTTTTCAGTTCCCACGGTGACCTGGTAGAGGTCCTTGGACCTCAAATGGATGACCATATCAGCCTTCCAATCAAAATAATGGAATGGAGTAAGTAGAGCTCGAGTTTAATCCATCCATCTTGTGCAACCTGTGACAAAAAAAATGTTGTTAAACCTGCAAAGCAGACACTCAAGTTTTCTAGAAATATGCCCTAAAAACAACACAAACCTCACAAGATTTTTTTGGAGTTTAAACCTGCTATGATACCATGTGAGAATTTGATTCTCAATCAGATCTAGGATCTAGAACAATATTCACACTCAAATTGTTTGACAAAATGTACAAGATAACAACAAAAGAGACATAAAATAGTTGGAATAACACATGTGAATGGTGCTAATTACTGATCATATTATTATCATACATCTTGTATATGTTATAGTATACATTTATAATACATTGGACAAAATTATTGAGTCTCTGGAAGCCAATTGGAGTTGTACATGTGTCATGGTTAAAAATGACCTCAATCCCCCCTACGTGGACCAATGGAGCTCCAACTCATCCCAAAAAGTCAAAAACCAAGGTGTGAACGTTGGTGAAGTGTGTTGGATCATTAATGAGTCCTATACTAGCATGGTTGAGAAGATAGAGGTGAGTGGGAGGCTCTATGTGGCAATAAATGCTCCTATGAGAGCCAAAATAGGCCAAATACACCACTAGTGCACTTAGTCAAACCTAGATCCCCCAATTCATTAATGAGAGTGCATATAGTCTTGGTTGACCAAATTAGGGCATTGTTGTAGGTGTGAACAAGACAAAATAACTAGATATATTGCAGAATCAGTTCTCCTAAGTCTAAACCATAGGATATCATTGCATGTGGGCAAATAAAGTTATCCTAAGGTAAAAACTATGTAATAAGGAACTGATCCTACACCCCCCCTTAATCCAGAATTAGTACAATTTAATCAAAAATATTTATGAAGGCCTTGGCAACTAAGGCACAAGTCACCTTTTACAACATTTTTTATTAATCCATGTAACCGAGGTAAGGAGGAAAACCTCATGGGACAAAACCTCCCCTAAAAAATGGATATGACAGATATCAAAAGATCTTCAGCGGGTCCTCTTCTTCACTTGATTTAGCTGAAAGAAAAACTTCTTGGTGATGGACTTGGTGAAGATGTTGTGGATGCCAAGATCATGCATCAATGCATCAAAGTGTTGTAAAAAAGGATCATATGGAGAGGCCTTTTGATGGTCATCATTTGATGATGGAGAGGAATCATAAGAATGTATTTTGTTGCAAGCATACTGTGATCTAATAGCATAATCAACCATTTTTATCAGCCAAAATGGTACTTCTCTGTTCGAGTGCTAACATTCATCATGTCGGTACACAAAAGGACAATTAGGATTGAAGTGGCCAAAACACTATAGATGTGCATGACCTTTGATGCATTATCTTCATACCAGCCTTATATATTTTTATTCTTACTTTTGGGTTGCATACATGACTATTTTCATTTCAACTCGCGTGTCATACGTGACTATGTGCAGTGCAACCCGCGTATACCTTGCATACGTGAGTTCCCTTTGAGAAACCTGCATTTCATACACGCATTTCCTATATCAATACTCACGTATACCTTAATTCAAACTTAAAAAATATAAATCACGATTAGATGAGATTATTTGGGCACTAATCCATAACTATCCCAATTGTATCAACCATCCTAACCTTCGAAACCTCTCTATTTCCCAAAGTATAAATAGAGGCCTTGGAATGGGGCTAACGAATCAATTCTGGAAGAGAAAAGTTATGCTGGTGGTATACCTTCAGAGTCTTGGAGCAGCAGAATTCAGAGTCCTCGGTTGCAGAGGAGTCCTTGTGTCAAAAGTTGGGTTGTATTCTTACCTATTCACTGTTTGTTGATAAAGAGAATTCTTCTTCCAATCTTGTATTGTGCTTATCTCATGTATATTGGTATAATGAATATGTTCAATTATCTTATTAATATGCTTTTCATCTAACCTTTGATATGTATATGTATGAGATATTGCTTGAATAATTGGCTCTTTGCAAGTGAAGAGAAGCATCCCTAGAAGCTTTCGAGAAGATTGGAGTGAGAGAAGACCAAGCTTGGATCAACCGTCATAAACTGGGTAAGCCAAGATATCTTCCTATTCTCATTCCATTTTCTGTAAAAGTTGATTGTCTGCAAGTCTAATAGTAAGTTGGTAACCCCAGACCCTGGGTTACAAGGGTGTAATTTCTTGTACAATAGAACTAGCGACTCTGCTAGGGAGTCCAGCCAACTGTGGGTTTATCCTGTAGGTTCTTTACTAGTCTTTGTTCTGATTCTAATTATGAGTGTAGTCATTTTTATCTTGCTTTTGATTTACAGTGTAGTGTGCCCAGAAGCCTTTACTATTATTTTTTCTTTGAAAATAATTTAGTTATATTCGTGGGTTGTTGTTGTACACAATCGCGTATAAGACCTTGTATACACGGGTTTCTCTATAAGACAGTCACGTATCATACGCCAGTTTCCTGCATACACGGTAATGTATATCCTGTAGCAACATAAAATTTGGGTAGGGTTTTCTTGTCCCTATCTTCTTTGGTTTTTTTATTTCTTGTAATTTTTCTATTATTGGCATGACTCTGTGAGTCTAAAGTCTTGAGTGTCACACCATTTCCTTGTCTTCAATCCTTTGAGATTTCTTTGTTTGAATTTTCTTTCATCTTATGATTTGAAGGCGGTCCTCCTGTTTGGTTTATAAGTTTAGTGATTTGTGTCTAGGTCAGTGATCAGGGCTTTGGATACTTTATACTCTGTACTGCATTTTGTAGTGTCAGTTTGTCACTTGTTCTTTTGTGAATCTAGTGGACTTTTTGGGTTCAATAATTTCTCCAAGTTAGGATTTTTTCGAGTCTTCTTCTTGATTGGTCGAAGTTGGTTATTTTGGGTCCTTTATACTTCATTTTACTTATTATATGCTCTGATAATTATTCAAACTTGCTCAAAAAATTTGCATTTAGTTGCATTGTAGTTTTTGAAGAATTTGAAAAAGTGAAGAAAAAACATTTTATACTTTTGCATTTAGTTGCATTTAGTTGTTTTCTTTTCAATATTTTTCAAATAAAATTTCAAAAATTATAAAAAGAAGTCTTATTTTTCTCGCACTTAGTTTCAATTTCATTATCTTATATTTTCAAAAAGAAAAGAAATTTGGTTTAAGTAGTTGCAATTTACTTTGGAATTTGCTTTATACATCATTTTTCTTTTTCTTATCGAGTCTATATTATATAACATCACAGTCTTTCATGTCATTTACCTTCTGACTAAGAACAACCCTTAAAATGAATGATATAATTTAAAAATTATTAGTAAGTTTTATTTTATAGGCTCATACACCAACTAGCTTAGGCTAGACTTATGGAATAAGGAGTTTAACTCTCCACAAGTGTTTAAATTTAGACCTAGTTGGCTAATCAATAGGTAAACCCTCTTCTATGTTGATTGTATCTAGGAAGCTCCTCTCAAACGGGAGCTAAGCACGAGGCCGCATGGGGGCTTGGACCGAGGAGATAACCCTCTAATTCCTTGTCAAAGTGTAGACCAAGGTTTTTGCGCATCTAGGGACTTCTGTCAATACCACCCTTTAGGCCCCGTGCAATGCCAATGTTGACAGTGTTTTGGGATTTTCTACCCTGCCCATGTGTACGAGCTAGGATTACAATTGTCCTCCCAGACTGTCAGTATAGTTGCGGTAGACTTTAGTCTCTTTGATCTCTAGGGTTTATACACAGGTACATCAAAAGGCTATTTCTGGTTGACCTTGGACAGGCTTGTAAGGTAAACCCGGTAGAAGGTGTGGGAAGGCGGTGGGTGATTCCTCCGCTTGTGCCTAAGGACATGAAGTAACTCTCTCTCAACTTTCTTCTGGAAAGCGTATCTTATACCCCTTGTGTCTGTTGTGACTTTAGGAAATTTTAGAGTGATTGTTTTGTGGTTTGTTTGTGTTTATCCGACCTTAGGGAGTGTGAAGAGTCAAATTTTCAATCGTGGAGGACCAACATTTTAGAAGGTCAAGAAGGTTGCAAAACCTTCCTCCGTTTACTACAGTGGAGCCTCCACCTCCCCTCAAAGGCAGATATTAGACATATGCGGTTCTTTTGAACCGGTAGGAATTAGTGAAGTTCCAAGTGAACCGGAACTTGGGACAAACCAAGTTGATACAACCACAGTAGAGATAGAATACTTGCAGGCTGACAAGTTTGCAAGAAACTTTAATTCACCTCTTACTATCTTAAACGATACTATGATCGTCCAATTTCATCCGTTTAATTCACCTGTGATTGGCATTCCTATGAGCAGACTAATGTCTAGTGTAGGAGAGAGTCCTTCTACCCCCATCTCAGCTATTTGAGTTTAAGGAGTGCCCCCAATTGGTACCCATAGAACGAATATACCCACTACTCCCTTAACTCCAGCTAGTCGGGTGGTTCAACCACCATCTTCCACAAATGTAGTAGGCACTTCTGGTGGGGTGGTCACTAGGATTCCCAGTGCACCTTTTGCTTCACCTTCTTTTGCATACACTGCTTAGAGTGGTCCTATCGGATCCTCTTCATTTGTCCAGGGTTTTCCTTGGAATGGGGGGGGAATTCCCCCATCCACTCCATATGTAGGACCCACACCTACATACGTAGGGGTGCATTTTGGAAACACTAACTCTTATGGTCAAGGTTTTCAAACTCTGGTTCCGGATCCTTTGAAAAGATCTCCTTTCTCACTTTTTAGTGGAGGGATACCTACTCCTGTCTTCCAAACTCCAGTTTCAATTAGAACAGCTCAAACCACATACACTGCACCACATATGAATAATCCACTGGCTTATGGGTGGAATATTTTTCAAAGTAGTTTGACTACTTCACAACCAGTAGCTGGGGGAAACCTCGCCTTTACATTTGGGAACCAGAGGGAAAGTCCTTCTACTTCCCAAGATCGTACTTTTCAGGCTCCGGTTAGGCCCAAACTTCCTTTCCTGGCAACTTTGAACTTGCCAGATTTGTCCAAGTTAATGAATGACTTGGTGAAACATGATGCACCTGGCCACCTGTCCCTACCAAGTTACCCTCGGATATTCCAAAATTTGAAGGAAAAGTTGGTGAAGACCCAGGGGCTCATATCACCACC
This sequence comes from Pseudotsuga menziesii, assembly GCA_001517045.1. NCBI lineage: Eukaryota > Viridiplantae > Streptophyta > Pinopsida > Pinales > Pinaceae > Pseudotsuga > Pseudotsuga menziesii. The sequence continues at coordinate 1,320,383 of LPNX010897916.1, forward strand.
TTTCACTTGTGGTGCTCTTCCAACTTGCTAAATGATGACACTATTCAATTGAGATTGTTCCAAAGAACTCTAACTAGTGCTGCAGCAAAGTAGTACATTGAACTGCCCTCTGCTGCATTTGATAGTTTTTGGGACTTAGCTAATGCGTTCCTTAACCATTTCCAACTTCATGTCTAGTATAATGTCGACACAGATTTACTGTCCACCTTTCAGTAGGACAAAGCCACTCATATTTTGGATCATATCCAAGAGTGGTGAAGGTGGAAGAGGCTCATTAAGGCCACTATCCCTCCCGAGTGTTTGTTAGAATGGTTCCTTAAGTCCTTATTTCTGTATATATCTAAGGATGTATCCACTTTGGGAGTAACTAATGAGGAAGAGGCTATCCTCAGGGCCCAACAATTAGATTTGATATACTCTCAGTCTGATATTCTATATGAAAACATCCCTAATGCACCAAGGCCAACACATAATGTCAAGAAACCTAAGCCTCGACCCCATGCCGATGGTGTGGTTGGTTAGTTAAATATCCCACTGTAGAATCTTTGGCAAAACAACTCCATGAGTTGTCCGTTAAACAGCCTACAGTAGAGGTAGCAAAGTCTTCCCCCTCATCCCAAAATGCAAACATTTTTGCTCAATCCTCCCAAAAGGGAAATCAACATCCTGGTGGGAAAAAGAAAAAGGGGAAGAAAAGTGAGGGGAACCAAAACAAGCCAAAACCAACAAATAATGCTGATGGGGGGGGGGGAATAGAATAAGAAGGTGAAATATCTCTGTAAGTTATGCCAGGAAGATCACTTGACCCATCAATTCCCTCTTATAGATCAAGCTCAGAAGCTGCTAAAAAATCAACAACTGGTTGTCCTAAAGGATCCATTTCCCCAAGGACAGAATGCAACTTCAGTTTCTAACACAGCAAGGGGCGCTTCTAATGCCCCTGACCAAAACTATATCAACATGTTTTGATCATAGACCTTGATCCAAACTAGAAACAAGAACTATGAGACAGAGGCTCCTGAGAAGGGTAAGTCTATAGGTGAAACTTCTAACCCTCTCACAATTGAAAAACCTGTCGAAACTATGCCTAAGATACCAAAAGGTGTCTTCAAGAAAGAATTGCACAATCCTAATGCTAGGGCTGCAGCCAATTACTCTGTAGTTGAAGATTTATCCAAAACCCCTTGTGCGATGTCAGCTTTGGAGGTGTTACAGAGTTGTCCCACCCAGCGAGATGCACTCTTAGAATCCTTGGGTTGTATGGATTCATCGAGCCTCATGGAAAAGTTTATTTTGTCTGATGTCAAAATTCTCCTACCGTATCATGTGGCTTTGTCGATAGATGACATCCATGGTAGAAAAACCATTGGAAGGCCAGTTGTTGATGAAGGTGCTTCCACATGTGTCATGTCCTTGTCTTGCTGGAAGGCTCTTGGGTCTCCAGAGCTAGTTCCATCAAACACCCTACTTACTGCTTTCGATGGAAGGTCATTTCGTCCACATGGTATCCTACCAACTTTTGAGATAAAGTTGGCAGGGAAGGCAGTTTCTGTTGAAGTAGAGGTAATTGATGCTCCATTGGATTATAACTTACTTCCGGGGAGAAGTTGGACTTATGCTATGTCTGTAATTGCATCGACCATTCTTTGGGTGGTAGTGTTTCTGTACGAAGGAAAGTTGGTTACAGTAGACCAAATCAGTTTCACTCGGAAGGGCCACATGGAAACTAATGAGTCCACCGTGCCATTGGTTGATCAGGTCAAGCCTGCTTCAGAGAGCTTAGGGGCTAGAATGTATTCATCATTAATGGGCACATTTTATATCCCATCCCCGATTAATTACTTAGGTTCTACTAGTGTAGGGAAGTCTATTTCAACGGTTGGTGATAGAACGGATCCTTGGGTTCTTCCTTCCCGTTATGAACCTGAAGTGCCCTTATCAACAGTGGAAGTAGCTTATCAAGCTATCGTTAACACCACTGTTGATCCCATTTCAGTTCCTCTTACAGTCTCAGAGGAGCCCGAAGAAGCCTATATTCCTGCTTGGGCAGAGAACTCTTCGTATACATGGTTTTCCCTTCAGACGAAGCCATTTTGGAAGCTATGAGCAGGAGAGATAAGATCTGCGAAGATATTCATCATAGATCCAACTTTATTCCAGAGTTAAGCAGGATTGAAAATCAAGATTTCCATGTGAGACTGGAAGGTGATGCTAATATACCAATCAATCCCTTACCAAGGGAGGGAATCTTTGCTAAGGGGAATATGGAAAAAAAATTTGTTACTATTCTTATCAACATCTATGCAAACCCCAACGTTGTGGAAAATGTATATATTGGTCCAAACCGCTCTCCGAGGGAGATTTCTATCTATACGGCCTTGTTTAAGGAGTTCCACAACGTGTTTTCCTGGTCATATGAGGAGATGTCAGGAATAGATCCATCGATAGTTGAACATGAAATCCAAACCTATCCCGATGCCAAACTAGTTCGACAAAAACTTAGACCTGTCAATCCACATAAAGCGGAAACCATTAAGGCTGAAGTTGAAAAGCTGCTGGAAGTTGGTTTTATTTACCCGATATCTTTGATGAAATGGGTATCCAACCCTGTTCCTATCGATAAAAAGAAAGGGATGATATGTGTTTGTACTGACTTTCACGATTTAAACAAAGCTTGTCCTAAGGATAACTAACCCACACCATTAATAGATCAAATAATTGATGCTTGTGCGGGGAGTGAGGTCTTTTCATTTATGGATGGTTTCTCCGGGTATAATCAGATTCAAATCAAGCCAAAAGACCAACATAAAATGGCTTTCATCTATCCTTGGGGTACATTTTCATACAAGAAAATGCCTTTTGGATTGAAAAATGTAGGGGCTACCTTTCAGGGGGCAATGAATTTTTCCTTTCATGACATCAAGTCTATTGTCGAACCCTACCTAGATGATCTACCGACGCATTCTCATAAGAGGATTGACCATCCAAATCACTTGCGTTTAATTTTTGAACTATGCATGCATTACAAAATACTCTTGAATCCCCACAAGTGTTTTTTCTGTGTCGATTCAGGTAGGATGTTTGGGTTCATTGTTTCTAACAAAGGCATTCAGGTGGACCCTTTGAAAGTTGAGGCCATTGTAAATCTGCCTCCTCCTTGTTCCATCAGGAAACTTCAGAGCCTGCAAGGAAATTCTAACTTTCTTCGACGTTTTACCATGAATTATGCCAAGATCACTAAAGGTTTTATGCACTTGTTAAAGCAAGACACCCCATTTGTATGGGATGAAAGCGCACAACTTGCATTCAAGGCATTAAAGAAAGCTTTGTTGTCGGCACCTTTATTACGTCCATGAGATTACTCTTGTGATTTTATATTGTATATGGCCGCATCCGAGTCAACCATTTGGGTAGTGATAGTCCAGTAGGATGATAAGCTCCAAGAGCATGTCATCTACTACCTTATCTGTGCTTTAGCTAGCCCTGAACTTAGGTACTCCCATGTCAAAAAGTTGGCCTTAGCAGCTGTGTATGCTGTTCAAAGGTTATGTCACTATACCTTACCGAGGACTACAGTAGTAGTGGGGGATGTCAATCCTTTCCAATATGTCTTTTCTCGACGTATAGTTGGAGGAAAATTTAACAAATGGATAGTCATTCCCCAAAAGTTTGACTTGGATTTTCAATCCGCCAAATCCAAAAAATCCTTAGTTTTTGCAGAACTTATTGCAAAATTTCCAATTGAAGGAGATATAGCAATTGAAGAAGACTCATTCCTAGATGAGCACATTTTCTTGATTTCCACCTCTAACCCTTGGTATGGAGATATACTTGTCTATCTCCAAACTCTGAAGTGTCCTGCAATTTTTTCGCGGGAAGAGCAACGCAAATTACGCACACATGCAAAAAAATACCTCATCATCAGGGATACTTTATATCGTAGAGGGGTAGACTCTGTTTTGCGTCAGTGCCTCACCCATGAAGAGGCTGAAATTTTCCTAAATGATGCCCATAATGGAGCGTGTGGGGGTAATTTATCTGGGTTAGCAATGAACCAGAAGATTTTACGTGCCCGTTATTTATGGCCCACGATATTTAAAGATTGTGTGGAAGCCATGAAGCACTTTCATCCTTGTCAGCTTTACACCAGAAATATGTAGTCACATCTTGCTCCATTATTTCTTGTCATCCGAGTGGGCCCGTTTACCAAGTGGGGGATAGATTACGTGACGTGCAACCCAGTTTCGGCTAGGGAGAACAAATACATCATTGTCGCTATGGATTACTTTACGAAGTGGGCAGAGGAAATGCCCACCTATAAGGCTGACAGGGAAACTGCAGATTTTTTCATTTTCAACCAAATTATTGCGAGTTTCGGTATTCCTAAAGAGATTGTCACTGACCATGGAAGTCACTTCCAAAACATCATGATGACCGAATTGGCTATTATGCTAGGGTTTAAACAACATTCCTCTTCTTTATACCTGCAAGTGAATGGTCAAGTTGAGGCAGTAAATAAGACCTTGAAGACTATTCTCAAGTGTATTATTAACGCAGCCGGTTAAAATTGGCACATCATGCTGTATCCTACACTTTGGGCTTATCGAACCACTATGAAAACTTCCACAGGGTTCTCTCCTTTCCAATTCGTTCATGGAGTGGAAGTAGTAACCCGGGTTGAATGCGAAATCCTGTCTTTAAAAAATTTCCATTCATGTGTTACCTGATACGACTGAGCTAGAGGAACGTTTGTTACACTTAGAACATCTAAATGAATAGCATAGAGATGTGTTGACTGCAAACGAGGCTCATAAAAATAGGGTGAAAAATCAATACGATAAAGGGGAGCTTGTCTTACTCTGGGACCAAGACAAAGAACCCCTGGGGGTAGGGAAATTCAGGTCTATGTGGTTAGGACCCTATGTCATGTCAAATTTTTTGAAGAAAGGGGCATATGAATTAACTGATTTTGAGGGGAATAAGCTACCTGACCCTAGAAATGGGCTCTACCTGAAGAAGTACTATGCTTAGGCTTAGCACTTTTTCTTGTAATTTTATTGCATGTAAATTTATGTACAATAGCTAGTCGGTTTGTGTTATTATATCATCTGTTGGTTATTACAGATGTCTTCCGAGTGGTTCATAGTTTTTGTATATGGTGCTAGTCGTCACACTTGCAGGCTATCTTCAACTGCATGGGTTATTTACTTACTCTCGGGATATCTAGCTACCTCTGGAGGTGCTTGCCTAGGTCCTGCTACCAATAATGTAGCTGAATATAGGGCTGTCATTGAGCTTTTATGGGATGCCTTGTCACGTGGCATCACCCAGTTAAAAGTTAGACTTGACTCTCAACTGGTGCTTTCCCAGATTAATCGATCTTATCAGGTACGAAACCCTATTTTATTACGTAAGTTTTTGCAAGTTAGATTATTGGAAAGAAATTTTGATTTTATTACATTTAATCATATTCCAAGAAAACAAAATTCATTAAATGATGCATATGCGAATTATATCTTAGATTGGCACTTAACACATATTCCATAAAAATATACAACAGACACATTGTAAAACACATGTAAATAAATCGGCAATATGTGTGTGTGTGTGTGTGTGTGTGTGTGTGTGTGTGTGTGAATATTTGTCCATATGGATAGGTCGAGTTATTGATCCTCAGATCCAGTCATAGTTGTATACATATACAAAAATGTACACAAATTGGATCGTAATCCATAAAATGTCCCTAGGTATAATCTTGACCACCTTGGTCACCTTGGTCATCCTGGTTATCCTGTTCCCAAGTCTCCTCAGCTTCTTCAGCTGCAGCAGCCTCCACGGCCTCTATGTAGACAAGTACCACCTTGGTTACCCTTCTCATAAAGCATATCTAGGTGGGTGGAATACCAAATACTAGTTCCTGCATAATGGAAGGGATCTGCTCAATACGTAGAGTTGGGACTCTTTGGGTTATCCTGGCCAGCTTCCCCTCAAGTATCCTGATCAAAACCTGATCCTCTCCTGCCACCGATGCTACATACATATGAGGATGCTCATCTGGGCGGACCGGTCCAATATCTGCATTTCAAACATTGAAAGGATTAAAAAATCTTATACATATGTATATATCTTTATGATTAAAAATTCATAAAAATTTAAAAACTTGAAAAAACCAAAATACCTTATGCTCTCCATGCTCCTCCAAGAGGGAGGACAAGGTCATTGTCACCTCGAAAATCCATTCCAGCATATGGAAGCTGATGTAGTGCTGGTAGCTGTCGTCCCCACCATAGGTAGAAGTCATCATCGTAGACACTCTGAACCAAGCCGCCGCCACCTTGGAAAAGGAAAATTTCTCCCCACCTACTCAGTCTAGGCACTCTCTCAAAGAAGAAGGCCGCCAATATACTAGAATAGCCAAATTTCCTTAGTCGATATCTCTTGCAGTCAGAGAGTTGTTTCTTCATTATCGGGATTACTCCCGAGCACCAGTCAAATACATCTCCCTATAGGCACTCTAAAATGATTCTCATTTGGTTCCGAGTAGCAATATGGAGTGATGACGATCCTGTAACCCTCACTATTGTTCTTACCAGCACCTACAATGGGAAGTTACTAATATGTGCAACAGGGATGCAAGTTCCCCTTTTCTGACTATCGCGCGTGTAGGAAGTGTTGATATAGTCCTGAACACTTAGAAGGTCACTGCCCCTACCAGTACCCTCAAGGTTGACAGGTGTTCCTCATCGTGACAAACCTAAAATGAAATATATGTCTTCCAATGCAATTTCTAGAATATCACCTTGTAGGTCAAAGGCACCTAGGTCATGATCCCAGTAGTTAATCAAAAACTCCAGCAAATGGACAGTGGCCCGCATAAGTGAGGTGCAAAAGAACTTTAACAACCCACTTTACTGCAATGCTTGCACCGTGGGGGCACTTCAAAGTGCATCTTGGTCCATATTTTCATGTTCCCTCTCCCTCCACTCCAACACCATGTTTTAGCCTACCCATAAAGGCACCATCAAACATTAAAATTCATTAAAAAAATTTGATTTTGGCCCTATTTATACTTTTCCTATGTCGCGCAATATATGCGACTGTCTTTTAGACAGGTCATGTATCATACGCGGGTTGCCTTCGGGAAAGTCGCATATAAAACGCGTGTACGTTACTGTGCAATTCACCTACCTGCATATACAACGCAACCCCATTAAAATTGGCTTAAAACATCAAAATTTTGCATAAAATTGAAAATTTGAATGGATGAAATGGAAGAGAATGAAGAGATGACTTACCTAGCACTTGCAGATTTGAAAGTCATCCACTGGTTTGTCCACACCGAATGATTGAAGTCAGAGGTAAAAATTGCCTATATTGGGTAAAAATATGAAATGGTGATTTTGATTTCTATTTTTGAACTATTTATAGAAATAATTTCAAAATGTGGGTTTTTTAGCCTATAGTTTTAATTTCTATCAAAAATCAAACTAATGCCATGTCATGTTTTCCGAATGCAACAGGTCCAAAGTTACTTAAAGTTGTTATTCACTCATATAGGATAGGATTTTGGTCATTTATATGCATTTTGGCATCTATATCTAATCCACTTTAACCCTAGGATCACTACTTTGACCACAGACTATGGTGTTTAACTATTATTACCTTGTCTATACCATTTTTCTTCCGTGGATAGGGCTTTCCTTCCATGAGTACCCTAGTTTAGAACACATTGATTGTCTTTTGGTACTCATGCAATCCTTCTTAGCTATATTTCATGCCAACTTGAGCCTAATTTTGGTCTCTTTTTACAATCTATCCCCTTTAAAAGGCTCCTGACCCTTATGAAGTTTCTTTAAGCCTAGGTCTAACTACTAAAAATATACTTGACTACTGAGTAAACTTGTCCATTCAGGCTCGTTAAGAATATGTGAATGGGCATCCACATTGGTGGTAGGTTATCACTTTCTCAAACCATGTGGAATAATACGAGAAAGGATTGCTCTCTCTTCTATGGAATTGAGAAGAGTATTCTTAGGCATAGATTTATCACTTTTTCAGACCTGAGGGACTAAAATTACGAAAAAGGAGCGCCCGGTATGAGCCTAGTTTTCTCTTTTTTGTGCTCTGGACCTAAACTTGAAAAATATTCCGAGTGCACTTTATGTTTTTGTCATGCTCGTTAAACACTAAGAAGAAATCATTGAGTTTACTATTGTAAGCCCCATTCCTCATAACCAATTGGACCTTTCCAAATGATCTTGATTTCCTTCACACTCGTAAAACTCAAGCTATAAGTTGCTCTTGAAGGAGCATTGGGTAGGTGGTAATTTAATCTTTTTTGGACCTCCCTGACTAAGTAGAAAAAAGTCATGCCTTAATTCTTCAGAAGATAAGAGAGTTATTTTGTGGTATGTTTTATACTTTTCTGGTCTTAGGAGACTAAATTGGACGAAAAAGGAACCACCTGGAGTCTTCTTAAGAGTTATCAGACTCTCTAAACATGAAAACACCAATGAGAATGTACTAGTTTGTGCTTGTAAAATCCATGAATCAGTGACATTATCAAGCATTATTGTCTCCCCTCTTCAAGCTTGTCAAAAATGAAGAGAGACCTGAGTTGACTTTCCTAGACTCGTTAAAATTTAACAGGAAAGATAAGGAAGAAATATTCTTTTTGGGTTACAGATGGTGGTAGCATGTCCTCCTTGAACATAGAACTCTCTGAACTTTCTGATACTCATGTCTCAGTGTACACTTTCAGTTCAGCTATCACTTTGAGTTTTTTACTCCTCCACTTGTCATTTATACATGGGGAATATGATCATGTCTCCTACATGACAAATAAGTCTAGTTGTCCTATCTGTAAAGTTAAAAGTTGCCTTGAGTCATCTCTGTGTCGTGCTCACTCTTCAAGGATTTATCCCTGCATCTGATTATTATCCCAATTCCATCATTATCCTATCTGAATATTACTTGTGTCTACCTTCCCTTATCCAGTTCCTAGTCACTCTTGTGATCCGTTGGAGGATCTATTACCTTCCTCATCATAGCATGGTCTCTATACTCTACAAGGAATCATGACACTAACCAAATTAATGGAGTACCACTACAAGGATAGGGAAAACAAGAAATAGGGACATGTCTCAATAGATAGAATAGAGTTATTTTTCCCTAGTGCATAGCCCACATGATTTTGTATATTGGATGCTCTTTTTCACCATCTAGTGTCAATAAATATGGAAATATTAATTATGTGGAAATGATTGTATGAGAAAGTATTTGATTACTAAACAACATTGATGATGATGATGGTGTACATCTACCTAAGTGCATGTAGGAGGTGGTTAGGTTGGTGCATTCATTTTGGAGCCTCACATGCTCCTTAATTTTAAAGTGGTTCCCATATATCTAGTCACATATTGTATTCATAATAGGGGCACATGAGATACCTACATGACTTACTAGAAAGACATGATCAGATTAATTATGAAGTAGCAAGATTGGTCTATATTTTAATCATGATTTATTTGTTGTTTCGGAGTAATAAATATTTTTGATAAAGAAGTTCCCATATTAGAGTATGGAATTCAATGAACTGCCTTTGAGGATATGTGGAGTCATGTGTTTACATATCAAACAAATGGAGGCTATTATTGGGGAAAGTAGCTCAATCAATTGATATCGTGCATGAACTAGTGTAAATGGGGCCCTGGTAGTGTCGTTGTAAGTTTAGGGAAGGGGGAGGGGAATTTTCACTAATCCTAAAAAATATTCTTATTTTCATGCATGTATCTCCCCTATTACATCCCCATGGAAAAAATAATAAGTTATTTTTCTTCTACATTTAACATATAAATATTTACAAAAACAATATCCAAATATAAAGATATTTGATAAAGAACTTATCATGGGATGATATTCATTCCCTCCTTCAGAGTGTCCATGTTGTGTATGATGTTTTTTAGTCATTTTTATTAAAATTATCCTATTGTATCCCCTACATCTATTACAAGGGAAATACCATTTTCCATCAACATCCCTTGTATCCAATGCAACTTCCATACCTAGATGCCCACACGAAGGAATGTTATCTGACATTGTTACCATAACAAACTTGGAATGATATTGAATATCTTCAAAATTAACCTGCAGTATAACTATTTGTAATGCACATAATAAAATAAAATATGTATGTATAGCAATAGTGTCGAACTCCATTAATATTTTTGTCACGTCCCCACCCCTCATCCCGACGATGGAGAGGACGCGACCAACACACTGATGCTGTCAAAAGGGAAAAATAGCCCCCTGAACATAAAAACATAAACATGCATTGGGTTAAAACATAACAGATGCATAAATCATTAACATGCATTAAACATGAATATATACACGGATCCATAGTGCATTTTACAGCGCTATCAAAACTCATTCTCTCAACATTCAAACAGTCGACATGCTCATTTGAATTCATAAAACAAATAGATTGAAAAGATTAAGCACAAGAATACAAGTAAATACTTATCTTGTAATTGCGTTGTCCCGCAACTAGCTACGTCGCTGCAATGTTCCACCCAACCATAGGCCAGTGTGCTCATCAATCTCTCAGCACCACAGCCACCCTCGAGCTGGGCATGATTCCTCAAGGAACTAAGGAACAACATGCTCATATGCATAGCCAATTACATATCAAACCTAGCCAAGCCAAAAATACATTTGGGTTTATCATGCTAATAGGGAAACAAGCCAATAGCATAAGGTTTCCTTGGAATTACTCAGCCAAGCCAACAATCACACCCAAAACACTGTCATACCCTCTAACAGATGGGTCTCTTGGACTTACTCGATCAAGCAAAGACTTTGCATCAAACGCACAGTCAACCAATTAATCAAAACATAGCCACACGCAACCGTTGGATATGAGAAAAACGTTTATGGGAAACAAAAAAGAAATGGATGAGGGGAAACAACACCTTGGAACATCAAATACGCTTTTAGGAAGTATTCTTGTGCAAATTCAGCTACCACAAACCCCCAAATCAAAATTTGATCTCATAAAATGTCTCTGAGCATTGGCGAAGCAAAACAACCATCATTCAAATCCAAAAAAGGATATCGTGGTTCCCTAACCACTGAGAAACACAAAAACAAATTTATGGGCATGGATCAATGAGGAAAGCATTAGGAAATCATGGGGAAAACGCCAAACAAGTTCAACTGCCTGAGGAAGACCAAAAACGACCTCTTGAAACCCCCAAAACGTGAATCATTGTTGCACATTCATTGAACAAGACAAAAATGGAATTTCCCAGCTATAGCAATGAGGAAAACCACAACAAAAACTCCTAGGGAGGATCCCAGCCACTAAGCATTGCCCAAATCAAATTCCCATCCATGGGAAAACAAAGGAAACAACAAAAACGTGAGGGAGAATGCCACAGCTATCTCCAGCTGTGTGAGGATGCAAACGCATGGGTGAATAAAGGCTTGGCAAGGAATTTCCCATCATTTTCTTGCCCAAGAATCCAAGAAAACGTTTTCCAGAAATGGGTAACTCCCCAAATTCGAAATTGACCCCCATACCTTTCCCATCCCAAGGAAATAACTTCCTTTACCAATTTTAGATGACTGGTCATAAAAGACAAAAATGGTGGTTGACAACTTGATGGGTTTTCCCTTTGACGTTTGGCCTTTTTCCCATAGGATCAAAGGTTTGAATAATTCCCCCTCCCTATTCCTTGTGAAACCATGCCCCCATCTATTTAACGTTGTGGCGCATAGCTAGTCGTGGTTTTTTTATTAATGTATCATTTTACATGGTGTCTCAAACACATTGTTCCTGGCTAGCACATAAACCATTGGCATCAATTTTAATCATCGATACATAAGACACTAATCCATGGTGGGGCATTTGCCTTGAGATCCACACCATGATTTAATGCAATATTTACATCATATACAATTTAATATCATGGGGTAAAACCGGGGTGTTACAATTTTGTACACCATTAATTGTAATCCATTAATCAAACGTCATTAATATTTCACCAGCAAGTATGTTGGATATGCGATGTGGTCTAGGCTCATCTAATATCCGACGTATACTCAATTATTCGATAAAATGACATGGGCGTTGGGTATTCGACGAACATTGCACATTTAAAAAAAGAAGGTAAAATATGATTTTTTTTTCCGATTTAAGCTCTATTGTCAAAGTCTGTCATCAAATTTTCTACTCAAATGTAGTAGTGAGAACATGACCCCCTTCAACAAGAAAAAAATCCATGCATTTATGGAAATTTCTTCTAATATTTTGACATCTAGTTGATCTCCCTCTTGTATACCTACTAGATGACTCACTTTCCTCTAGTATTCCTAAAATTCCATCGTTTAAGGAAGACAGATATGACAAATACCTATTTGTTTCTACCTGCACCAATATGGGATAAAAGTTTTAATGTTTTGGGTTTAGATTACACTAAGAAAAAATCAGTGGTTGCCTTTGTATTTTATTGGTAAATTTCTTAGCTATGGTTGTATTTGTTCATTATCCTTTATCATATATAAACATAGCTCAATAGTAATATTGCTTCCCATATTGAAGATTATCTTAGTTTGTCAAGAATGTGGAATTTAAAGCAAGGGTGGACATTCAAAGCCAACAAATTTTCTCATGAAATAGTTTTTTGAATAATTTTCCCTTTAATGCAAAAATTGCCTACATGTTAATGAGAAGAATCTTGTTTTTGGAAATTGTCTAATTAGAAATCCTCTTATGATTACCAAGGATATTGTATATTAGGTTATGTAGGCTAGGTAAGTCAGGGATCCCTCATAAATCAATATTTATTATTTTAGGTTATGTAGGATATGTAAGTTATGGTAGTAAGGTTATGTCAAGTGAGATTATGCCATGTGAGATTTTGTTTCCATCCCAATATAGTTCATGGGTCAATGCCCAAGTTCTTTATCTTACTCCATAATGAATTTGTTGTCCAAATTTGAAAGGTTTCCATTAGTTGTGTGTATTCATGTCTAACAATAAAGCTAGTTAATACTATTTTCCCCCATCAAGTATATATGGTATAAGTTAAGTTATTAACCTTACTTGTAGTTCTTACCACATTAGGTAGTGGAAGAGGACACACACACACACACACCACTATGATCCCTAACCCTTATAACAAAATGATTTTACCCTAATAATACTAACACCCTAACCACTATGGGCTATGAAAAAATATTCCCTTAACACATTTTGACAAAATAAAAACTAAAACCACACACACACACACCACTATGATCCCTAACCCTTATCGCCCATAACAAAATGATTTGACCCCAATAATACTAACACCCTAACCACTATGGGCCATGAAAAAATATTCCCTTAACACATTTTGACAAAATAAAAACTAAAACCTTAATATTCCCCCCGCTCCCCCNTCCCTATGGGCCATGAAAAAATATTCCCTTAACACATTTTGACAAAATAAAAACTAAAACCTTAATACATTGTAACCAATGTCCACAATTCCCTTGAACACACAATGTCACATGGAAGCTTACTAGGTTGTTTTCCTTGATATAGTACTTACTACCCTCATAATTTTAAGTTAAAAAGATAAAAAATAATAGGTGTAGGGAACTATATATACGTATACAAGGACCAATATAATATATTTATGATTGTAATATTGACAAGAAAACACCATGATCCTTAACCATATGACCCTAGACACACGTTTACCTCCATACACTATGATCCTTGACATAATAACCCCTTCACACTTTATCCCTAAACAAACTTATAAAACACTAGTACATTGTAATACATAACCATTATGATCTCAATCAAACTATGATGGCTAACATAATAACCCATTAGCACACTTTAATGAACTATTTTAACCTTGACACACTATAATATCCTAATTAACATACATTTACCTTTGATTATGTTAAGCTCGGCCTACCTTAGAACCCTTCACACACCTTAACTATTAACCACTATGGTGTCATAATTATGATCCTAGACATGGTATGGCACCTTAGAAAATTGTCCCACAACATACTTTTATCTCTAACCACTATTATCCTAAACAAATTAACCCATTTCACAAATTGAACCATATCCAATATGACTCGTACCCATTTTAATGAGCAACATATCTTTACAATTGTATTCAGAAAATAAAAAATAAATAAAAATAAATAAATAAATAAAATTATGTAATATGGTTTAAATATCAATGAAAATGAAAATATTTTAATGGATATTTTATTCAACTTGTTTGGGGTATTCATTTCAAATAAAAATGCATAAATATCATGATTTGCATTCATAATATTTTATGAACACATACTTATTCACATATGCATCATGAAGATGATATTCTTAGGTACACAACATATTCCCACCACCTTAACCAAAAATTTCTTTTAAATGTTCCATAAATAAGAAACACTGGAAATCACCAACATAGTTCAATTATGTAATTTACTTTTAATCTCTTCTCACAGTCTAGTACAAACACCTATGTTTCTCTACCATATGCATTTTTGAGCTACTCAACAACACTATCCAAGATTAGAGGTATGGAATGGTCTCTACGGTAGCCTACACACAAAAAACTATATTATTTTGAACCCAAATGGAAGAACCAAATGTGTAAGAAGCTGGGAAATAGTAAAACACACTATTACAACTGAAATCACTAAAAAAGACCCAATAATGAGGGTTGGGTGGGCATTTTTGTTAACTTGGTTAAATTGGGTTCAAAACATAAAATTTGCCACTTTGTAAGATTAACTCATGTTTGATCCTCTACATCATATTCTTTTTTAATACCCTCTTGATCTTCCTCTACATTATACTTTACCAGCCTTCCCCTTGGATCATGTCTCACAACAAATGACCAACCCCATCTTCCTGGAACCTATGAATAAAATACCTATTCACATTGGCTTGGAATAACATAGGGCCAAATTCCTAGATCAAACAACCTTATATTGACCGTGGTAAATCCATTAGCATGTTCAATAATAGTTCTATCAGGATCACGTTGATTCAATCTTAACCTGTACCATATTCCTGGAACCTATGAATAAAATACCTATTCACATTGGCTTGGAATAACATAGGGCCAAATTCCTAGATCAAACAACCTTATATTGACCATGGTAAATCCATTAGCATGTTCAATAATAGTTCTATCAGGATCACGTTGATTCAATCTTAACCTGTACCATTTCACAACGAACATAACTAATTTGAAGGATTTAAAGTCGCGGTAAATAATATCTTCCAAATAACCATAGTATCGATTTTATGAGAGTTCTAGATGTATGCCAATTCTATAGGAAACATTGGTCACCTCAAAGGATGCAGTTGTCCCACAATCATATGTTTTCTTTGTTTCATCCAGCTTTTTTATACAAAATTTACAATCGTTGCATCACATAGCCTTATGGTGTTTTACCTGCATTATGCCAAACACATAAAGATTACATTGTCAAAAGATAATTAAGTACATATTGAAAGTAATTAAATATTATGGTTGATTAATATGCTTGCATGTTTATCTTTAAAATCATATGCTAAATCAATTTCCCTTTGTGTAAGATTGGTATCTTAGTTGCGATGAGCTTCTATAACCAATGAAGCCACACCTTCCCATGATACTCTATAACTAGATTTTTGACATCGTTCAATACATACATTCATCCAATCAAGATTGTTTGCAATTTATAAATGTAGTGCATTCCAATCTTGACCATTTTCATGAGGAAAATAAAATTACAATTCACAAACGTATAATTACTTAAGATAGTCACACGTACATTTATAATTTATGCATATTGAAGATTAAAAATTAAATAAGTACGATTTACATATAAAAAGAAACAGTAAAATATATTATAATTAATCTCCACCATCTAATAATTACCTTTCACCTTCCTCAATCTACCTTTCCCCATCAGATACTCCCCTTTGAATTTGCTAATCGAGTTCGGATCACAAATGCAACCTATATTGATCTTTGACGCTAATTTAGGAATATATTCGCTAATATAAACCATGTTCTGGTATACCATATATCTCTCCACCATAGAACCATCGGGATGTTCTCTTTGTCTAACCAAATCCTTCAAAATTTTCAAGTTCCTATCAACCATCCACGTTGACCTTGAGTGTGTAGGTCTACATGATTATATCTCCTCAAATTGGTGTACAAGGTAGTGTTCTTGTGCATTGAAAAAAGTAGAAAGTAGATACTTTTACATTTCGCATATTAGATTAGGAATTTCTCTCCTCCAATACTTTGTATCTTCCTTATGGATTTCTTTAGATGACAACCATCTACAAGTGATGCAAGCAAATCATGAGATTTAACAAAAATAAACAATATAGTACATAACAATTAGTAAAACAAATGTCAAATATAAGTTCTCCAATGAATTAAAGAAACACTTTGTGCATGCAAAATATCGCTACTTACCTCATGTATTTTCCAAGATAATATATAACTTGTATGATTGTTTTTGTAAGAAACAGTGAAAATTTATATTCATGGTAACAAAAGAAGAGTACAGAGCAACAAAAATAAATTTTCTATGCAGGTCTTAGACTAACAGACCTCCTGCCCAATCTTTCAAAAATACTGGAGTTTGTGTTTTCATAGAAGTAGATACATCTTCTCTTTCCATGGCTAAAAACTTTAACAGACATATTACAACTTAAAAATTGACTATAGACAAGCTTTAAAATTACACATTTAAATAGCAAGGAAACCTAAAAACACTGGAAATCACAGAGTGAACCAAGGATGATGATATGGAAACTACAGTGTTGCATCTCCTGCATGGAATTCTAGTGTCTCTTCTAGAATTGGACAAGGTCCATATTCATCCGCTGGGTCACAAGGTTTCCTCTCATGTATCGGCAAAGCAAAAATGGTGCCGGTTGGTGTCTCATGACCTTGGTTTATAGGCGTATCACTTCTCACCATACCCCTCTGTTCATGTAGTAGTCCTGGAGAATTCCTAGTAGCGACTGAGGACGTACCACCTTTCTCGCACTGGTTCCTGCCTCCATTATCATCCACATTTCCAGTGTTGGGAAACACTGAATAATGCCTCAGGTTAAAGTTGGCTTCCAAGGATTTTAACTGCGTGTCCACTTGGGTGATACTGGTGCACAAACCTTGGGCCACGTCCCTGGATCCGTTCCATTTTACACTCGTGTCTTCTAAACAATCCCAACATGTTCTTGATCATCCAGTGATGATTGATTTTGCCCCCACTTTTCCCAGATGCTAGATGGTTTGAGACTACCTTGGAATCCCATTCATCAATTAAACATATGACCGGCATGGAAACTCGCTCTACAAACCCATCAGTGTTCCCAATAGTGGTATTTCAACGACCTCCTACTCTTCCTATGTTACCTCTGTGTGGGGTACCTCATTATTGGGGCATCTTCTTCTTCCAATTAGTGTGTATGCTCACAGTTGAGTGAGCGTAGAGCAGATGCAAAAGAATGAAAATGACCAAAGGGATGAGGCTAGCGAGTCTCATAGTTTGAATTGTTTCCATCATGGAGGTCTCTATTGGCACGTACAAGAATTAAATCCGCAGTGCTACGGTTCAGACAGGAAATGACTGAACAAGTACTTGTAGGGTTGGCAAGCATTCCACCCTCCTCTGCATTCAATTCTATCATGCTATTTCTCACCTCATTTCTTGTGCCTTCGCCACGTGTCCTGTGCTCTAGGTGTCCCTTGTGGATGGTCTGTGTGTCACCTGCATCGGAGGAACTTGTATGACATTGTTGTTAAAGTTGTCTGAGAGAGATATAGGTAGAACATGTTGTAGAAATAAAATCGTTACATTATTTCTTACAAGAGTAGACAAAAAATAAAAACAACATGCACTAGTATAAAAATTATATCAATATATATACCCGAATAATTAACTTGATGAAGATATGTCAATCATGTGTTTTCACCCCCCCAAATTTGCCTTTATTTGTTAAGATCGTCTTCATGTTAGAACAAAATCCAGTGGGAAATTCAATTTTTCAAATGACTTCTTTTACAACATTTCTTTTTTGCTCCGTTAACAACCATAGAAGTGAGCTTATATTAATTTGGTCTCCATTATATTTAATTGAATGACATCTTTCATTGCATGATTGGCTTCCTAAATGTCATTGCAAATTTTGACAATTTTTTCTTTGTCACTCCTTCCATCCAATATTTTCCATAATGTGTCAGCTACATTCTTTCTGATATGCATTGTATCAAACAAATAAACTATTTGTAGGTGCTCATAGTAGGGAAACCTACTGAATTGTTTGGGATAAATTTTCATTCCTCATGGAAAGCCCATTAATTCCTTCATGATCACGACGGCATTCATGGGTCATAGTTTATAAATAAAATATAGAAATCAATGTCAACGTTAGGATTAATAATTATCCTTTGTCCAATATAGTCTATTTGTTATTATTTCATAACTTAGGAGTTCATTTATCACCTTACTGGAGTTTTGGTGCCATTGGTGCCACTGGTGTCATTGGTGCCATTAGTGCCACTAGTGCCATTACCTACATTATAGGATCCCACTCTGAGTGCCACCGGTAGCCTCCATCAGTTGGTTGTGGTTGGTAAGCAGTTATGTTGAGTCAACCTCCAGTTACAATCAGTCAGATCACTTTCAGTTATCCTAGTGCCAGTTATGCATGTATGAACGAAGAGTGGTGCCTTTTCCCAACTACCTCATAATTTAACTGATTGTAGACTAATTTAGACACATGGAGTTAGACTAGTGAGCCTCCAGCAATGATTTAGACACACTGAGTTAGCTAGTTAGTCAATCTAAATTGGTAGATTTGAATCCTATCCATGGAATTTGAATCTTATGTATTGTAACACTGTTGTATTACTGTTGGATAAATCAAGATTAATGTTGTAATTTTTTTATCAATTCTTATCAGATTTGTCTCAAATTTGTCTTGTTTAATGTACATTGTTTTTGATATTCCACTGCATAATTTACCTCTCAATTTCTCTCATTTGCATGCATATCAATGGATCAATAATTTAACATGGTATCAGAGTTGAGGTCTCAAGCTCAATTCCTCTAAGCTACGTCAAATGGGGGTGTTGGAGTATCGATACAACCACATGGTATAATAGTCGCACCACCGAGACTATAAAAATGTGGACTAATCGCCACTCCTGATGATAGGGCCTTGTGCTTGGTTTCAAATGTTCATCAACATCTGTAGGTTTTGGTGTAACAGAAAACCTTACATGGTATCAGAGATGAGGTCTCAGGTTCAATTCCCTTGAGCTACATCAGATGGGGGTGTTGGAGTATCAGTACAACCGTATGTTATAACCGCCGCACCTCTGGGAATATAAAAATGTGGACTAACTACCACTCCTAATGATAGGGACTTGTGCTTGGTTTCATATGTTCATGAACATCTGCAAGTTTTGGTGTAACAGAAAACCTTACATGGTGTCAGAGTTGAGGTCTCGGGTTCAATTCCCTTGAGCTGCACTAGAGGGGGGGTGTTGGAGTATTAGTGCAACCACATGGTATAACCGCCGCACCTCTGGCAATACAAAAATGTGGACTAACCACCACTCCTAATGAAAGGGCCTTGTGCTTGGTTTCAAATGTTCATCAACATCTATAGGTTTTGTGTAACAAAAAGCCTTACATGTTGTAGTATCAGTACAACCACATGGTATAATCGTCGCACCTTTGGGAATATAAAAATGTGGACTAACCTCCACTCCTAATGATAGGGCCTTGTGCTTGGTTTCAAATGTTCATCAACATCTGTAGGTTTTGGGGTAACGAAAAACCTTACATGGTATCAGTGCAGAGGTCTCAGGTTCAATTCCCTCGTGCTACGTCAAAGGTGGGGTGTTGGAGTATTGGTACAACCACATGGTATAACCACCCCAACTCTAGGAAGATAAAAATGTGGACTAACCTCCATTCCTGATGATAGGGCCTTGTGCTTGGTTTCAAATTTGTCTCAAATATGGTTATTTATTTATTCTTATCATATTTGTCTCAAATTTGTCTTGTTCGATGTATGATTGTTCTTGATTTTCCACTACACAATTCCACCTCTCAATTGCTCTCATCTTCATGTATATCAATGGTTCAATAATTTAACATGGTATCAAAGCCTTGTTTGAGCTAGCAAAAAACCTTGTCTGATCTCCATTGTGCGCCAGAAGTAGTTGAGTTTCCACATAAATCCTAGAATCATAGCGTTGCTCCCTATGGATTATGTCTAGAGAAGTCTATCCAGGTGTAATGGACTCTGAGAAAGTGTACATGTCGAGGTGGAAAGCTTTGAACTAATATATGATTGCGAATTGGTTTCTTTGCAGTGATAATTTGCAGGTACAAATTCAATATGGATTCAATATTATCAGTTCCTCTTCTTACTCCATTCACAAGATATTCAGAGTGGAAATTGAAGATGATTTCATCTCTAAAGAGACAAGGTCTATATGAGGTATATATTGGACTTGGTAAAGAATCTTATGAAGATGAGAATGACTAGCTAAATGACGATGATAGATATTTTGGAACGATATGTCTGGCCTTTTCTCCAAGCTTGCACTACATTATTCATTCTACTGAATACCCAAAGAACCTCTAGACAGGATTGGATAGAACATTTGGCAAGCACAATGAGGATCATTATAGAAATTTGGAGAACACACCTAGAACCACAAGAGTTCTTTCTTCAAAAGGCTTGACCTCTATTCTCTCTAATGAATTTATTCAAGATGATGAAGAAGTAGAATCTTCAACATAGTCAATTCAAATTGAAGAAAGTCTCCTTGGAGTTACACCTTCTCCTGTTGCTCCGGAAGTTTATGGCATCTCTGATATCTCATATTCTCATATAGTTGATCCAGAAGAAGACAT
Organism: Pseudotsuga menziesii; assembly: GCA_001517045.1. Taxonomy (NCBI): domain Eukaryota; kingdom Viridiplantae; phylum Streptophyta; class Pinopsida; order Pinales; family Pinaceae; genus Pseudotsuga; species Pseudotsuga menziesii. The sequence continues at coordinate 1,341,353 of LPNX010897916.1, forward strand.
TCATGTTAGTATTTATAATCCTCCCTTGTCCATACTTGTCTATTAGATCATATTTTCCTAACTTAGGAGAAATTAATTAATATTGGGTCCAATAGTACCATTGGGTCCACTTGGGCTAATGGGGACACTAGTACCAGTCACTGGAGTGTGGGGAACACATATAGAGGTTAACTGCAACTAACTACAACTTCATGCATCAGTTTAAGTTCCTATGAGATCAGTCCCTACAATTTAGGAGCCATTGGGAGTGTCGACACCAACCTCCTTAAGTTGTTGGTAGTTGGTAGGCTAGTTAGGATAATATGTGCTCCGATTACATTCATTTAGATGTCCTCCAGTTCAATTAGCACTAGTATTGCATGGTTGCATGTGGGTAAGCACCTATTCTCACCTACCACATCAGTTAGACTAGTTTAACTTATTATAACTGATTGAGAAACTAAATTAGACAGTTGGAGTTAGACTAGTGAACTCCAATAGTGATTTAGACACTTCTACTTAGCCATGCAGTCAGATTGAGTCAGTAGATTTCAAATCATATCCACAATTCTCCTTTATGTAAGATTCATGTATACATATGGGATTAATGATGTTTATATTGTAATTATACTGAGCAATACTTATCTATTTCCTATAAAATTTGTCTTTTTCGGTGTGTATTATTCATTCCTTTACACTACATAATAATATAATCTAATTACACCCATTTATTGAAGATAAATGGAATAATAATTCAAACATGTTATCAGATCCTATTAAGGCATACAATTACAAGTCTGTCGAATCTCCATTGTACACCATAAGCAGTTGGGTTTCTACATAAGTCCCGCAAAGTGTGCATTGCTAACTCTGGATTCATTCAGAGAAGTCTCTATGGGCGTGACAGACACTGAGAAAGTGTACATGTCGAGATCGAAGTATTGATTTTGACAGATTGCGATTTTTTTTGTTTTGTAGTGATATTTTTCAAGTACAACTTCGTATGGATTCGATATTATTAGTTCCTCTTCTTAATCCATTCATAAGATATTCATAATGGAAATTGAAGATGATTTCATCTCTAAAGAGACAAATTCTCTATGAGGTATCTATTGTACTTGGTAAAGAGTATTATGATGATGAGAATGACTGGCTAAAGGACGGTGATAGAGATTTTGGAACAATATGTCTGGCATTTTCTCCAAGCTTGCACTACCTTATTGATTCTGTTGAATACCCAAAGGATCTCTGGACATAATTTTATAAAACCTTCGGCAAGCACAATGAGGATCATTATAGTAGTTTGGAGAGCACAACCAACACCACAAGAGTTATTTTTTCAAAATTCTTGGCCTCTATTCTCTCTGATGAAGTTGTTCAAGATGAAGAAGAAGCAGAATCTTCAAGACAGTCAATTCGAATTGAAGAAAGTCTCCTTGGAGTGACTCCTCCTGCTGCTCTGGAAGTTTATGAGATCTCTGATATCTCATATTCTCTCATATGGCTGATCCAGAAGAAGACATTCGAATCTATATTATTGAAGAAAAACTCTCCTTCCATTCTATGCAAAAATTCTCCAGTGATTCTTCTATTTTAAATTATGTGCATAGTTTATCGATTATTGTTTCAAAAAATGAAGACAAATTTGATTTCTCTATCTCTAATGATGTTGCTGGTGTGCAGATAAGTAATACTTTGTATTTTTTGGAAATAATATCATATTTCAGGAGTGATCCATTCACTCTCATTGATCTAGATCTTCCAACAAATTCCTACATGATTGCATGCACCAATACTCAGAGTTTTATTGAAAAAGGAGGAAATTGTGCATCTACCATCTCGGTGGAGCACTTGGAACCATTGTTCCACACTATTGGATCTGATATGAACTTAATTGGATCTGATATGATCTTATTTGGTTCAATTTTTAAGTTTCAAGATCCTATAGTAATATTTGTATATGTTCTCATCAATTTTGGTGTGAAAAATCAAGTACCAAAAGTCTCTTTCAAAATTGTTGTTGGGGATTTGATGTCAGTTTTCTCTCATGAGTTTGCTGATATTATATTTTGTGAATATTTGGATATTTTGGAAATAATATCATATTTTAGGAGTGATACATTCACTCTCATTTATCTTGAGCTTCCAGGAAATTCCTACATTATTGAATGCACCAATACTCAAAGTTTTGAAGAAGGATAAAATTGTGCATCTACCATATCGATGGAGCACTTGGATTTGTTCCACATTATTGGATCTGATATGAACTTATTTGGATCTGGTATGAACTTATTTGGATCTGATATGATCATATTTGGTTCAAGTTTTAAGTTTCAATATATTTTAGTAATGCTTGTAATTGTTCTCATCAATTTTGGTGTGAAAAATCAAGTACCACGAGTCTGTTTCAAAATTGTTGTTGAGGATTTGATGTTAGTTTCCTCTTATGAGTTTGATGATATTATATTTTTTGGATCATTGGTTATTTTTGAAGCTATATCATATTATGGAGCCCAAGCATTCTATCTCCATGATCCCAAGGCTTCTCTACCTATCTATTTGATCGCATGCTCATCTACTCACATAACTAGTAAAGATGGAGACATTCTACATTCACCTTGACACTTGCTCCTAAAGCTTGGAGCTGAGTTTACCTAACATGGTTTGATGTTCAAGGTTTCCATATATCAATTAATTCGATTTTCCTCACATGGTTCGAATTCCCAAACACTTTTTCTCTCTCATGGGTCAAGTTTTTATCTTACAGTTGTCTATGTTCATGATTCAGTTGAGCATATTTTTCTTCTTCCAAAGAAGAAAATTCCTCCAAACGTAAGGATTTAGTTTGGATTCAGAGGTTCACATGCACAGTATCAAGATGTTTTTACACATAAGAAGCAAGATACTGCATAGTACTGCAAATTGCAGCAAAATTTTAACAAAGTTTTTATTCAAAATTTATTTTTCCTGATTCACTGCTTATCTTGAGGGGGGGGGGGGTTTCCCATGAGGTTTTCCCTTATTTTCTCAGTTTATTAAGAAACATTTTTTTAATTATTTTAGATTTTAATTAGGTGACTTTTGGACTTATTTCCATGGCCCACATTTGTCCAAGTTAGGATTAAGGGGGGGTGTTAGAATTTATAATCCACCCTTGTCCATACTTGTCTATTAGATTATATTTTCTTAACTTAAGAGTCATTAATTAATATTGGGTCCACTAGTACCATTGGGTCTATTTGGGATAATGTGGACACTAGTACCAGTCACGAGAGTTTGGGGAACACATATAGAGGTTAACTGCAACTGACTGCACCTTCATGCATCAGTTTAAGTGCCTTTGAGACCAATCCCTAAAATTTAGGATCCATTGGGAGTGTCGGCACCAACCTCCTTGAGTTGTTGGTAGTTGGTAACTAGTTAAGCTAATATATGGTCCAGTTACATTCAGTTAGATGTCCTCGAGTTCAGTTAGAATTAATATTGCATGGTTGCATGTGGGTAGGCACATATTCTCACCTACCACATCAGTTAGACTAGTTTAACTAATTATAACTGATTGAGTGATTGAATTAGACAACTGGGGTTAGACTAGTGAACTCCGATAGTGATTTATACACTTCTAGATAGCCATGCAGTCAAATTGAGTTGGTATATTTGAATCATATCTGCATGATTTGAATTCTCCTTTATGTAACATTCATGTATACTACTAGGATTAATGAAGTTTATACTGTAATTATACTAAGCAATATACATGAATGTTACATAAAGGAGAATTCGAATATGTGGATATGATTCGAATCTACCAACACAATCTGGTTACATGGCTAACTAGAAATGTCTAAATCACTATCGAAGTTCACTAGTCTAACTCCAGTTTTCTAATTCAGTCTCTCAATCAGTTAAACTAGTCTAACTAATGTGGTAGGTGAGGAGTAGGTGAGAATAGGTGCCTACTCACATGCGGCCATGCAAGACTTGCGCTAACTAAACTGAGGACATCTAACTGAATGTGACTGAAGGAAATATTAGCTTAACTAGTTACCAACTACCAACAACTAAAGGAGGTTGGTGTTGACACTCCTAGTGGCTCCTAAATTGTAGGGATTGGTCTCAGAGGCACTTAAACTTATGCATGAAGGTGTATGTAGTTGTAGTTAACCTCTATAAGTGTTCCCCACACTCTAGTGACTACTACTAGTGTCCCCATTAGCCCAAGTGGACCCAATATTAATTAATGACTCCTAAGTTAGGAAAATATAATCTAATAGACAAGTATGGACAAGGGAGGATTATAAAAAATACTTATCTGTTTCCTGTGAAATTTGTCTTGTTCAGTGTGTATTATTCATTCCTTTACACTGCATAATAAATCAATATGATTGCACTCGTTCCATGAATATCAATTGCACGATAATTCAAACAATTTGAAGATATTGAAGAAAAATTTTCCTTCCATTCTACTCAAGCATTCTCCAGTGATTCTTCTATTTTGAATTTTGTGCAAAGTTTTCCAGTGATTGCTTCAAAAAATGAAGAGGAATTCAATTTCTCTATCTCTAATGTTGTTGCTGGTGTGCAAAAAAGTAATACTTTGGATGTTTTGGAAGAAATATCATATTTTAGGAGTGATCCATTCACTCTCATTTATTTAGAGCTTCCAGCAAATTCCTGCATGATTGCTTGCACCAATACTCATAGTTTTGTTGAAGAAGGAGAAAAGTGTGCATCTACCATCTCAATGGAGCACTTGGAACCTTTGTTCCACACTCTTGGATCTAACATGACCTTATTTGGATCTGATATGACCTTATTTGGTTCAAATTTTAAGTTTCAAGAGCCTCAATTCATGCTTGTAGTTGTTCTCATCAATGTTGGTGTGAAAAATCAAGTACCTCAAGTCTCTTTCAAAGTTGTTGTTGGGGATTCGATGTTAGTTTCCTCTCGTGAGTTTGTTGATATTAGATTTTTTCAATCATTGGATATTTTAGAAGTTATATCAAATTATGGAGCTCAAGCATTCACTCTCCATGGTCCCATGACTTATCTACCTTTCTACTTGATCACATGCTCATCTCCTCACAGTACTAGTAAAGATAGAGGCATCATGCATTCGCTTGGACACTTGCTCCTATCACTTGGAGTTGATTTTACCTCATAGGGTTCGATGTTCAGGGCTGCAACATATAATTTACTTGGGTTTACCTCACATGGTTCAAATTCTCAAGCACTTTTTCTCTCTCATCAGTTGGTCTCAGTTGCTCTATATGGGTCCAGTTTTCATCTTGCAGTTGTCTATGTTCTCGATTCAGTTGAGCATATTCCTCTTATTCCAAAGAGGAAAATTCCTCCATACATAATAATTTAGTTTTGAGAGGTTCACATGCATGGTCCCAAGATGCTAATGCAAAAAAGAACCAAGATTCAACGTGGCTTCTCCACAGAGTTGCATATTGCAACAAAATTTCATGATTCCTGCATATTTTGAGGGGGGGTTTCCCATGAGGTTTTCCCCATTTTCCTTATTTTATTAAGCAGTTTATTTTTCATTTAGATTGAATGGGTGACTTTTGGCCTAGTTTCCAGCGCCCAAGTTGTCCACAATTAGGATTAAGGGAGGGTGTTAGGATTAATAATCCTCTTTTGTCCAATATAGTATATTTGTCATTATTTCCTAACTTAGGAGTTCATTTATCACCTTACTGGATTTTTGGTGACACTATGAATATTGGTGACATTGGGGCCATTGGTGCCATTGGGGCCACCGATGCCATTGGTGCCACTAGTTCCATTCCCTACATTATAGGATCCCACTCTTAGTGCCACCAGCAGCCTCCATTAGTTGGTTGTGGTTGGTAAGTAATTATGCCGAGTCAACCTCCAGTTACAATCAGTTAGATCACTTTCAGTTAGCCTAGATCCATTTATGCATGCATGAAGGGAGCCTGGTACCTTTTTCCACCTACCTCATCAGTTAACTAATTGTAGACTAATTTAGAGATGTGGAGTTAGACTTGTGAGCCTCCAATAGTGATTTAGACACACTAAGTTAACTAGTTATTTAGTTTGAGTTGGTAGCTTTGAATCCTATCCATGGCATTTGAATCCTATGTATTGCAACACTATGGTATTACTGTTGGATTAATGAAGATTAACGTTGTAATTTAATGATCAATTCTTATCAGATTTGTCTCAAATTTGTCTTGTTTAGTGTACATTGTTCTTGATATTCCACTGCACAATTCACCTCTCAATTGCTCTCATTTTCCTGTATATCAGTGGTTCAATAATTTAACAGTCAATTACAATTAAAAAAAACAAAATATTAAAAAAAAATCAAAACATTAGATATATGATTATAGGTAGACAAATTGATATTTACCTTGACGATTTCTATTATATTGCAACTTCCATAGGTGAGGTGTCATGTGTCCACAGGGGATTCACTAGTGAGGCAATATCATATAACACCCATTCATATTAGGGGTTTGAGTACTCCTAAAAACCTAAAAATATATATTTCCTCATATTAAGGGGTTAAGGGGGGTTTTTAATTTGACATAGTAATATAAATACTGGGGGTTATTTTATTTGGGTGGGATGAGGAATAAAATAAAAATCATGGGAAAGATTCATATATATAACTTAATATTCATATATTTGGAGGTCTCCCACAAAGAAATATATTCCCACCAATTCCTCCTATATGTCACACAAGTATGTGCCTCATCGAATCCTGTTGGTGACCTATTCCTAGATAACTAGAAGGAACTACAAAATATTTTGGCTCAGAATGCTAATATCCATCCTCCCCTAGCAAGGATTACAGGTGTAGAATAGAGCCTAGATTACTGGGTTTTTTTTAATATTAGCTTATTTTATTTATATATATATATATATATATACACACACACACACACACACACACACACACACACACACACACACACACACACAGAGAGAGAGCATGTGTGTGCATGCAAAATAGAATTTTCTTATTTGTTTTTAGGATATTGATTTTAAATTGTTTAATATTGATGTCAAATACAGTTTTATAAAAATGTTAAGTAAAGTTAAATGTAGAAAGTGACTTTATACAAGATGTTCAATTAAGGTAGAGGAAAGTTAGCACAACGGATAATAAATATTTCATTATGAATTAGCTTTTTGTTAACATATTGTTTCAAGTTTTTTAAACATGTTGACTCATTTTTCTTAATACATTTTCCCCATGAATCAATACTATTTCTTTGTTGTAGTTTATTTTTAGATAAAATCGAGTGTTTCTTGACATCTTGTCTCAATAAATAAGATCCAATGAAATGTAGGGAAGCCCATCCAAGAAAGGGTTTCAATTTTTCATTTTTATGGAGTTTAATTTATTAAGATTTTAGAAAACACAATCTCTCTATGGCTATACTTGTATTTACATGATATAAAATGGGTAGAGTGGCATGTTATGTCGTGAAACATCTACCATTCTCATATTTTCTAAGCATTGCACTAACTATTGGACTATTGGTATTTCACATTATTCATTACATTGATCTCTTGACTGAGTTGGATTTTACACATTTTTCCTTCCCCATTTCTATTTCGCTTAGTCTTCCACTATCCAATGCTACAAATTGATTAGTCACCCCTACAATCTAATGGGATCATTATTAACATTATACTATTATTTTATTTAACATCTTTTTGCTTATACTAAGATGTGTTAGGTATCATGTTCGTTAAAGCTTGATAATATGATATAAAGGGGGTATTAAAAATGGGTTGATAAAATTGGATACCTACAATATATGATGAAACTAGGGGTTTTCTTAATTGGAAAGATGTATTATGAGGGGAGTTCAACGATACAATTTTAGGAGGAATTTTCCAATATTTAGTGAAATTAGGGATATTCTTTAATATCTCATGAACGACCGTGCTATGTAACAAGTTCACTGAGTGAACCCCCCGTGGGTGTTATTCTCTATGGTTTTAATGCAGTCTCTTCTTTCCCATTGAAAATATGTTTCTCGATACTTCGATACCTATGATTCTTAGATAGGAAGTGTCTATTAGTTTTTCTTAGATATTGTTAGCTTAGTTAGGATCTTTATTTGAAAGAATAACAAGTACAAAAATATGCATAAGCTAGAACAGATACACAAGACACAAATATTTTCACCAGGGAAACCATAAAGGAGAAAACCATGCAAACTTCCTCATAATAGTATAGTCACAAAGACTATGTCATAAGATGATCAATCCCAGTAATAAGAAGTCTTCAACGACTATCTATCTCTCCTCTTTCTCTCTCTCTCTCTCATGCGAACTTGAGTGAGTGTGAGGTGTGTATAAATGAGGGAGGGTGCCTCTCTATTTATACTAATCAAGTGACTGACCTATTACATGACTGCGGCCGACCTCTTACCCTAATAGGGATGACTTCTCCTAGAGAGACTCCAAAAATACATTACATGATGTTTCACTGGGGACTAATGCCTCAACTTGAAACATAGGTTGTACCTCAAGGTATATACACAATAATGACATCCCGAAAGGAGGTAAACACATCTCTGATGAGGGTACAACAACATACAATGTTAATATACATTAGAATATCTTCCAAAGTTACAAATACATCAACACTCCCTCTTAACTAGGAAGGTATTCTCTCTCTTCCACAATCATCAACAGAGTCTGTTCAAGTCTTCATAGTGGATTCATCATCATAGTTGTTGTCATCATCATCTTCTTATCAATCATCGAAAGGTACTATCTGTCATTGAAATTTTCTACAGATCCAACCCTTTTTCATGTTGGGTGTAGGCCTAGTCCTCATCCAGGTATTCATCACATATGTGAGCAATTCATCACATAGGAACTATCCAGTACCTTCTTTACATTTCCATGACAATAACCTGTGTCTCCTACCTTTATCTCGTCGTATCTAGATAATCTCTTTTGTCCTACACAAAACAGAATAAACACACATAGCATAGTGAGCACATACCAAATGCATACCACATATGTTCTATATCCATAGTAGTATTCCATGATATTTCACATCGTTAAGACAACTTGTAACATCCATTATGCGAGAATATCCTAGAAGCACACTCAGTGCATTACGTCTCTACATGGTCAACCTACGTTCTACCAGTACACGAGAACCACCTACGTGCATCTCAAGTGCTTCATGACCTTATCATCTTCAACATGGGAGCACACACATATATAGATGCATATTTAAGGACAGATTACAACCGAAAAACCTGCTACACTAGGTATTTTACATTCCAGTTCAACCTCAAGGACTTATTACATCTCAACAACCTACATCCAGGATCTTATCCATTCAGGCAACCTTCGTGGCATATTACCTCCCAATAACCTGCATACCATTCCAAGGCTCCTTTTTACACTCAGACAAACCACATGACTTATTACATACGAATAACTTGCGTACCATGCTAGGACTCATATTTACATTCGGATAATCTGTCTCGAAACTTATTACATCCGAATAACCTACGTACCATTCCAGGGTTCATATTTACATTTGGATAACTTAACTTAGGACTGATTATGTCTGAGTAACCTACGTATCATGTCAGGAATCGTATTTACACTCAGATAACCTACAGGACTGATTACGCCCAAGCAACCTGCTACACCAGGGTCTTTTTCGCTCAGAAAACCTGTCTCATTTCCCATGTGAGATATCATGCATCACCATATTCTGGTCTCTCACTATTTCTAGTATAGAAACATAATAGGATTGATTACATCCAAGGATAGCCTACGAGCTTTTCCAGGACTTATTACATCCAAGGAAAACCTACAGGACTAATTACATCTGATCAACCTATGATCTTCTCCAAGATTTTATGCTCAGACAACAGGTCTTTGTAGCTATGCTAGAAATCAACACTCCCTCTTTTGAGGGTTCTCATTCTGGATCGCACCAAGTCTTTCTTTGAAGTACTCAAACTTCACTCTAGCTAAAGGCTTGGTCAACACATTGGCTATTTGCTTGTCTGTTGCCACATATTAGAGCTTAACTACTCTTCTAGGAATCATATCCCTGATATAGTAGAACTTGATCTCTATGTGCTTCGACTTGTCATGGAACACAAGGTTCTCTAAAAACTTCACACAAATTTGATTGTCGTAGAAGATACAAGTCACATTTAACTGGAGATCAAACAAATCAAACAGTATCTTCCATAGCCACATTTCCTCGCAACTAGCCAAGCAAGAGGCAACATGCTCTGCCTCGACTGTACTTAGCACCACGTATGATTGCTTCCTGCTAAACCAAGAGATCATGTCAGATCCCAAACTGAAGCAACACCCCAAACTGATATTCTTATGAATGGCACTACCTGCCCAATCTAAATCAACATAACTATGTAAGTTAATCTTCTTATTCGCATCATACTTGAGCCCATAATCCAATGTACATTTTAGGTAGCTCAATACATGCTTTGCAATTATCAAGTGAACATGTCTTGGATCCATCAGGAACTGGCTCAAGGTGTTCATAGCAAAGAATATGTCGGGTCTCGTATTCGTCAGATACATCAATGAACCAATCATCTGATAATACATCATGGCATCAACCGACTCTGATGAAGCATCACATAGAAGCTTCAAGTTTGATGCCATAGGTTTGGCTATTGCCTTGTAGTCCAGCATCCTAAATATATTTAGAATCTCTATTGTATACTTTCCTTGACAAAGGAGAATTCCATATGCACTCTTCTGCACCTCAATTCCTAAGAAGTAGTGCATCATCCCTAGGTATTTCATCTCGAACTTTGTAGAAAGTATCCTCCTTGCATCTTTAATGAGTTCATCCTAGCATGTCAAAAAAAAGTCATTGATGTATAGCAATATCATCACTGGTATTCTGCCTTATACCTTGAAGTAAAGGTTGGAATCCGCTTTACTCTTGGTAAAGCCTTAGCTCATCAGGAAGTTATCCATCCTGTTTTACCATGACCTCGATGCTTGTTTCAATCCATACAAGTCCTTCTTTAACTTGCACACATGAGTCTTCCTTTCATGTGTCTTGAATCCCAATGGTTGTTCCACGTACACTTCCTTCCTGACTACACCATTCAAGAATGGTGTCTTGACATCCATCTGGTATATCTTCCATTTCATAACTGCAGCTAATGCAAGTATGGTCCTAATGGAAGTATACCTCACCACAGTGAAAATGTCTCTTCGTAGTCTATGCCTCCTTTCTGTGAGAAGCCTCATTCTATGAATCTTGCCTTGTATTTCTCGATGTTTCCATATGTATTATGCATGATCTTATAGATCCACTTTGAGGTCAAGACATATTTCTTTTCCGGTCTCGAAACTATCTCCTAGAAATCATTCTTCGTGATCGACTGATACTCCTCAATCATGGAATCCTTCCATTCTTTCTTTTCTAAAGCCTCTTCATAGGTGAAAGGTTCCTTTTCAATGATGTCACACAATAGGGCCACATAACTATTGTAAGGATTTGGCCTTTTCCATTCTCTAAGCATTCCTTCTAGAGCGTCGTACCTATCTGCGTCTTGTATGAGCTCCTGTGCCCATGTTGGTTTCCTCTTGTGGGATTCCTTCTTGAGAAGTGCCTCTACCGGCTCTTGTGGTTCTTCCATATCATGATATTCATGGTCTTCTAGAATTGCTTCTCCAATTTCCATATCTCAGACTCTCGTTTCTTCATATTGCTTTCACTGCTTCCATTATGGTTTAGTTATTTTGTTCTGTAACCCCATTTTTCTAAGGATTATATGGAATGATCAACTCCTTCTTAATCCCATACTCTCTACAAAGTTCCTTGAATTATTATGAGGTGAATTTTCTGCCATTGCCTGACCACAGAGTCTTGATATTCCTTTCAGTTTGGTTCTCGACGAAGGCTTTACATCCAAGTATTATGTGAGAAATAGTATATAAACGAAACATAGTACACATACCCGCTTAATGAGCTAAAAGACATGGGTCCACATACATCCGAGTGTCTTATCTCTAGTATTCCTTTAACCTTATTTTAAATGCTAGGAAATGTCTTCTTTGCATTCTTTCCTTGTGTATATCCTCTACAAATGCCTTCATCCTTTACTTGGATCTCTGGAAGTATGGAGACTACTTTTCTTTCCATCGGTAGTGCTCTGTAGTGCACATGTGCAAGCCTTCGGTGCCATAGTTCACTTAGTTCTATTGACTCATGAGCCATTGCTTGTTCAGGTTGTCCTTTTAGTTTGTACAAGCCACAGTCTTTGTCTGCAAGCAGTGTTGCGTCATCTATTCAACTTTCCTTTATTCCACATTAGAACTTGGCCATCAAAAAATTCAACTCTCATTCCCTTTGCATCTAGTGCAGAGATCGAGAGAAGATTCTTCTTCAATCCTGGAACATACAACACATCCTTCATGTTTAAGGGTTTACTGGAGTCTAGCTTGTATGAAGTTACTATGCTCCCTTTTATGGGGTATTGATAATCATCCCCAAGTTTCACCTTGTGAGGTGACTCATGCTCATACATATTGACGAATGATTCTTTGTTTCCAATCACTGCTCTTCATGTGAGATATTTCATGTAAGTGATGGGATTAGCACATACTCTTAATATGAATCATCCTTCTCTCTTTGGAATCTTTTTTTGTTGTTGTTTCATTGTCTTTGAAAACATGAGCATGGTGTCTCTTTTTCCTAATGGGACAGTCTCTTGCAAAGTGTCGCTTTTCATCACAAGTATAGCATCAAACATTGGAAGGATATCTCTTCATGTTATTTTGTTTCTTATCCTTCTTCTTGTTATGATGATAGCTCTCCTTCTTCTCCTTATTCTTTTAGTTCTTCCCAATGTGAACTGTGAGAGCTTGATATTCAGTTTCTCCCATCTTCTCTTCTCTTGTTACAAGCGAGCTTCTTCTTGTGTGCATTCTTCTCAGAGTCGACTAAAAGAGATCAACTTCCTTCTTGCACATATTCCTTGAATGAATGAGTCCCATAATCTAAGGAGACCATTCAAGGTAGTAATCACAATTTATCCTTCTTCGAGATTCTCTTCAACTGCTTCAAGTTTTTCTTTGATTTGAGTAACCCTTGTGAAGTACGACTGTATAGTTTCTAATTTCTATATCTTCACATTCTTCATTTGGTTCCTCAAAGTCATCTTTCGGTTGATGTTCTTTCCCTCAAACATCTTTTTCAAATCATCATATACTTCCTTCAGTGACTGGAAGGAAGACACATGGTGGATGAGGTGACCCTTAATAGAATCTTCAATGATTCTCTTAGCCTCAGCCAAGTTCTTATGAGTATCCTTAGCCTTATATCCCTCTGGTTCTAGAACTTCTCCAGTGATGTATTGATCCAAATCATTTTCTTCAAGGATCAGGGAGATTTTGTACCTCCATGCCCGAAATTTATCAACCCCTCCAAGATTTTCCTAAAGATGAGTATGGTGAGTCATCTTTTCAAATGAGAACCTCGAATGGAAATAGAAAAGATTTAGATCTTACCGATTTGAGGTGTCCGACATAGTTCTAGAGTTGGCTTACCTAGGGTTTGTCAGAGAAACCCTAATTTTCCAAACTTGGATTTTGGGAATTCTATATGGACATAAAGATGTGCCTCCTTGAGGAGAGTTGCTTAGTAGGGTCCTTTCCTGAAAACTAAGCTAGGAGGCCTCCATAACTTGATGCCCTAGTTTCTTCTGGCACCAATGACAGGGTCAAAATTGAAACTTCTTCAAATATGAAACTACTTCCACCAAAAGATGCACCCTAGGGAGGCAATTTATCCTATCCCTCTTTTCTTGATGATCTGTGGAGAGAATACCTTGAACTAGGAAGCCTTAGTTTCCACTACTACATAGTGCCTTCTTTCAGAGAGGCTCCGATCAATGTTAGTTTTTCTTATATATTGTTATCTTATTTGGGATCTTTATCTGAAAGAATAACAAGTACAACAATATGCATAAGATAGAACAGATACACAATAGACAAATATTTTCACCGAGGAAACCATAAAGGAGAAAACCCAGCAACCTTCCTCAAAATAGTACATTCACAAAGACTATGTCATAAGATTATCAATCCTAGTAAGAGGAAGTCTTCAAAAACTATCTATATCTCCTCCTTCTCTCTCTCTCTCTCTCTCTCTCTCTCTCTCTCTCTCTCTCTCTCTCTCTCTCTCNGTGTATAAATGAGGATGGGTGCCTCCCTATTTATACTAATCAAGTGACTCACCTATAACATGACTGGGGTCAACCTCTTACCCTAATGACATACCAAAAGGAGGTAAACACATCTCCGATGGGGTTACAACAACATACAATGTTAATATACATTAGAATATATTCCAAAGTTACAAATACATCAACAATTCCTATACTCATCAAACACCTCATTTCCTAAACTTTTTGAACGTCGAGATTTCGTCTTAGGAACACAAACTGGACATGCAAATTTTCCCTTTGCTTGAAGACCTAAATAGATACATTAACTATGTAAATTATAATTATATATAATGAACTGGATTATTTAAAAATCATGCACAATTGACATATCAACTTCATAAATTAAATATTATTGAAGTGGTCGTTCTAATTACATACCACAAAAATGTGTTAGACTTGGGGAATTTCACTTATGCACTAACAATAAAATTATTGTAGGAAAAAACATGTTCTTTATCATGATCATATATATGTGATGGAATATATTACATACCTTAACATATGTGTCCCTGATGTGTTTGAAACACCATTCATAACCTTCAAGTTCAGTATTAGCAATATAGTAGGGACAAGAGTTGTGTTGGATCCTTCATAAAGGAGTTCAGATGGATTATCTAGTAGAGGTAAATCATGAACATCTTCAAATTAATAATTTTCAAGATCATCATTATAATTTACCTTTCTGGTATTTAGGCACACTAGGAAAATTTTCACAAGGTAGACAATGACTAGTTTCTATGAAGGTTACAACAAACACTGTAAGAGATCAAAATGGAAATTTAGGAGGATAAACAAGGTATGGAGAGGATCATGAATGTTTAGGTTCCTATGCATAATGTGTTGTTTCCATTAAGGTTTCAAATAACAGCGAGGTTGAAGTCTACTTCTAGGCACCTAGGAGTACCAACATACGCAAATTAAAACCTTCATTGTTCAATCTCCAATGACCAATGGTGAAAATATTGTCCTTAAGGATACTTCCAGAACTATCATATGATGTCATTAATCAATTTTAAGAATATTTTTCATGTCTATTGAAAAATTGGGAATCTCTAGCGTTCACACTAGTCAAACTAGTTTTGTGGAAAACTCATAGGGAATGACTTCTAGGATTCTTAAAGACTAAGAGATGGACAAAAATTATTTGTTTCATGCATGGAATCCTTATATAAGTGTGTCAAGAGACTATCAAAACAAGAATGAAGAAAATTTGTGACAGTGAGGCTGACTTATGCTTGAAATAGTAAAACTGGTCAAATTCACATGTAAATCTAGATAAGGTCGAATCACATCACATGAACCTTTGGTAAAACAATTAAACCTACCATTAAATATTTAGAAAATATTCATTACATAATATACTAATACAAGATATAGAAATGGATCTCATAGATAGCTTAGGAAATAATCTTTTAACACAAATACATCAATATATTGAAATTGGAGACACCATTCACTGGAGAATTGGAATATTTGAATCTATGGCTTCTTCAATCAACTGGAACCCTATGGATCAAATCAGTAAACCTACAAATTGTCTCAATGATGAATACTAGATGTATTCCTCCTCCCAAGTCTTGAGTAGCACAATGCTCTCACTTTGATTCTCAAACTGTCAAAAGATTATAAAGTGGTGCACTCCTCTTATTTTATAGAATGAAGATGACTTGTTGAGCAATAAATATAGGCTATTGCTCCCTCATCCATGGATAAACTTAATTTGTTTTCATTCTTTTCTTTTTGCTTTGCTTTCATACTTTAATTTATGATTTGCTTTCATGCTTTACTTTTTGCTTTGCTTTCCTGCTTTTTCTTTTTCTTCTTTTTCTTTTCTTTTGACTAATTGTTCGTTCTTTTCTGCCTTGTCCTACTTTCACCTTATTTTATTATTTGGACCAACTTCTGCTTTATTCTACTTTCTGATTTATTTCTTCTTTTCCATATTTTACTGTGTTTTTTGCTTTATGACAACTTTCCTCTATTTTATTACATTTCCTTCTTTTTCTTCTTTCTAGCTTTAGATGATTTCTCCTTTGTTTCTTTTTTCTCAAACTTTACTTGGTAAAATCTTATCTCCCAATGCGCCCTCATGGCCCATTATCTTTATTATTTTATTAAAATACAAACTTATTCATGAAAAACAATTATCTAAAGTGCATCTTTCATGTTGGTTTATGGAGCCTAGTCTTCTAGATTCAGATATGTTATTGTTCAGCTATGTTTTTACCCCATTTTTTACTGTACACTCATCCTAGTTGGCGGGGGGGGTGGACATCGTCTCCCCGTGATATTTCAGGGCAAAGCCCTTGAAAGAAATTTTGGGATGTTTGTTGGCCAACAGTTTGCAGACGCGTGGTATTGGGTGACCCGTAGTATTTTCCCATGGTAATTTCCCTATAAAAGGAAAGAACTGTAATACGACTGTGTATTGTATTGTAGTATAGTAAGAAAATATATGTGATTGTGTGAGAGAGACTGTGAGAGTGTGAAGAGGAAGTGCAATGAGCTTGTTTTTTTTTCACAGAAACAAGTATATTTTATAAAACAATGGTGTAACCACTAAAACAATACCACAAAAAGCATAGTTTCCCTTTAGGAGCGACAATCAGACTTCAAACAACAAAAATCCTTATATAGTTTGGATTGCTACCTTTAAATCCTAAATATTTTATCATGGAAAGACAAAAAACTTCTAAATACACAATATTAATAGCCAAACTGATTTAGAAAAAACAAAACATCCTTCCTAAAATACAGAGAGTCAATTAGTTTTCTCGCCATGGCATGAAGAAGAACCTAAGGACATCACTGCTTCTAGTTTCACCACCTTCAATTCCAGCTTCTTGAATTTTATTTCCAGGTTTGTCAGCATCCATGTCAGTGTGTTTCCAGTTCGAGATATTGACCGAGCAAATTCCTTTCTCAGGTGAGCCATGTCCATATCAATTGTTTCCAGTTGACGGCCTCCCTGTTGAGCAGCAAAAAGACCACATTTTATTCATCATTTCACATACTATTTATCACCTTATTCCTATTTTTCCTTACATAAAACCATTAATATTCACCACTTTCATAAAAAAATATGGGTTTATATTACCATTTTCCAAATCATTTATTTTTGAGTATTTTGAGTGAATTTATGGTTAAATATTAAGAAAATTAACATATTTTCATTATACTTTAAATTTGGATGAGTTTGGTGATCCTTACAGGTGTATTTGAAGACTTTAACAAGCTCAAAAGTCACCACCTAGCCTCATATTCGAATTTCATCTTCAAGATGTGGGCTAATTTCAAGGAAAAGATTATGCAAATGTGGAGAGAATATCTCATCCAATATTTGTTGGAGGATTTGAAGGGAAAAGTTGAGAGAAAAGTGGATTTGTTGAGGATTTTGAGGGATAAGTTGAGAGAATAGTGGATCTGTAATTATGATTATTTATATTGAATTCATGTATAAATAGGAGGGCTCTTTCCTCATTTTGGTTAGAGGCCTCTCTAGTGGTTTGGTAGTAGAGAACTGGTTCATCTTTTTAGATAGTCATGGATTTGATCCTATTGTAATAGATTTCATATTTTAGAATAGATAGTTTGACCTCTTCATATTTTGATGCCTTGGTTATAAATTTGTATGTATTGATTTTATGTGAGCTCACAAGTTAATATTATTTGTTCTATATCAGTTTATTTCATGCAATCTTATGCTTTCATAGATTAGATTTATTTTCATGTCATTTATTTCTTTTCGTGTCATTTCTGCTTTTGCAAGTTTAATTTAATTTCAATTTCATGTATTTTTTATTTCAGTCTCTTAGAATAGCAGATTAAGTCAGCAATACTCTGCCCCTGCATATATTTCATCTGTACCTCACAAGTTTACGCTCTCTCTGGGTTGACAATTAAATCTTTGGATATATGTTATAAAATTGTTTAATATTTTCACCAACACTCCCTCTAAATCAATCCTGCTCAAATACCGATTCATATTCTTTATCTTATTTTTAATCTCTTTGATGTCATTTTCAATGAACTGGGATGGTGCAGAGGACATCGTGGACTCTGAGGACATGTCCATATTGAAGAGAACAACCTATACACTAAAAATTCCAACAAATTCCTTTCTAATGCAGATGAACCAGAGCTAAAAACCACAACCATTACAACTTCCCTGCTTTATAACCTTACCACCCTTCTCACTCAAGGATTCCATGATTGTCTAACGATCTACATCATATTTCACACAGGGGAGATGGGACATGATACCTGCGATGAGATGGAAGCGGCCTTGAACAACCGTACTCGCATTAAAACATAGTGCTTCATTGTATGTGAGATCCCACGCACCCATCACAACCAAATGATCTTGCCACGAGTTGAATAACTCGAAACCAGACGCCGCGTGGGAGGGACGTGAGCCCCAAAGGCCAAGGACCAAGGTCCTATGGGAGTTGGAAAAAAGTGTTAGCCCCATTCTTAAAAAAGACTCCAATTCCAAGGGTGGTGGCTATATTTGTGGCAAGATCCGCTTTGCTATTGAGCTTCCATAGGATGTGGAAGAACCCAATTTTATGGAAATATTTGGATAGAGTTTGATTTTTTATGATCAGCTGACGAATGTGCATCTGAGAAGGTAATGTTTTGTTAGAGAGATCTTGGATGATTAGTCTGGATTCTCCAAGCATTATCAGTTCATTAATTCCCTAATTCCTGGTTAACAAGAGACCTTGCCAGAACGTCATTGCTTCCGCTACATTGTTTGTTTCCCTTCCTAGACTCCACGAGAAATACCATTCTAGTTTTCCATCTGGGGTGATGAGAACCTTGCCCCCCCCTGTCGCCCCAGGATTTCCTTTAGAAGCCCCATCAAATAAAAGAACATCCTTATGAAGTTGGTTCATCCACCTTTCAATCTTTGTTTCTTCTATCCTTAATTCCCAATAGCAAACATTTTTCTTGACCCTTGAGATTGATTTTGGTAAATCAGGGGACATGCTATGCAGCCAAGCTTCTTTTGAAGGGGAGAGAGAAAAACTAGAGGAGTCGCACCAGAGATAGGATAGACAGTCTCCCAACAAACCATCAACTTTTGCAATGAGATGACTTTCCAATGATTATTTCCCCCTGAAGATACGAGAATTCCTTTCTAGCCAAAGCTTCCATAAAATAAACTTTGGGAGAGTCATCCAGCAAGATTTAGTCCATAGATTCTTTAGATTAGAGAATGGGGGAAAAGGTGCCAAATTAATTAGAAGATAGTGAATTTTGTCTGGGAGAAGGATTGGGCCACCAGGAAGAGAAAGGTTCCAAACATCTTTGGAAAAGGAGAAAGAGAGTTGTAAGTGTTCAGCCGATTCTTCATTATTAAGGCAGAACGAACATCTTGTTGGGCCTTCCCACCCTTTATTTTTAAGTTTATCTCCAGTCAGGATTCTTCCATGAGCCAAGGTCCAAACAAATAAGTCTACTTTAGGTCGACTTTTCACTGCCCAAACTCTTTTCCAGATAGATGAATTGTCAGTGGGTTGCAGATTTGAAATGAGTCTATAACCAATAGAAGTGGTGTAGATCCCCAATCTCTTCTGCCACCACCTAGTATACTTAGCAGTCCTAGAGACTGGGGACTTCCCTTGAAGTTTGGCAATCAGAGAAGCTTTTTCTTCATCGATATGGGGTGAAAGTAAACATGCCAACCCTTCCATTATTTAGAGTTTCCTGTACTCCATTCTGATATGTCCCAAAGAGTGAGAATGTTGTGGTTGCACAAATACTCTTTAATTTGATCAATGCCATGCTAATGTTCAAGGGGCAGGTCTCCCATTATCAAGTCCTCCAAAATTTTGATATGATTACCATTCCCTGGAATCTAGGTAAGCTTGGAAGAGAAGAATCTGAGATCCTTCGCCAATATAGAAAAAAAAGTCGAACCTTTTCTTACCAGAGGAGGGTTGTCAAGACATCTCAAATGATTCCCAGAAAAATATTTTTCCCAGAGAGCAGTCTTGCACCAATACACCTTGCCAGTAATGATATTCCAAAGAATTTTGGCTCCAAGAACCAAATCTTGAGCCACCAGAATTCTGATTTTAAACATCCTTCCATCAAGGGTTTTGACACTTTTTTCCAACTTACTAGCGGGAGCTTCCTCTCATTATTCTTTCCACCTTTCCAAAGGAACTTCCTTAGAAGAGATTCAATGAGGGAAATTACCCCTTTCGGACCTAGGAGGATGGAGCACTGATAGATGGGAATACTAGAAAGAACTACTTTAATGAACACAACTTTTCCTATTGGATTTAACCACTAAGATCCCCAGGTGTTGATCCTAGTTCTTATTTTGTCCGCTATTGGAAGCCAGTTGGAAGATTTTGGGGTAGTCTTGAAGATGGGCACTCCTAAATATTTAAAGGCATCCCATTGAGTTTTCCCCTCAATTCCCAGAATTCTACTGATATCAGACATCTCTCTAGGATTGCAGTTCCACCATAAAATTTGAATTTTCCTGTAATTGATCTAGCTCCCAAAAGCCTCTTGATAAAGATCAATTTATTTAAAAAAAAATCTTGTTGATTGGACACGAGCTCGGAAGAATTGTATCATAACCAAATTGGGAGTGGTTAACATTATTCATCCCTTTGGCAATACAGAGACCTATGAGGTCATTTTGAAGTTGGATTTGGTCAAGCTAAAAGTTGACCACTGAGGCTTCAATAGCATAGAGTCGATGAGAGAGAGGAAAACCCTGACGAAGACCCCCGGAGACTTGGAAAAATCCAGCTGCTTGCCCGTTCACCAAGGGAGAGATTCAAGGACCTATGATACAGGCTTGGATCCATCTAATGAGTCTAGGATCAAAGCCAAAACGATGCAAGACCTGAAAATGGAAATCGTATCTTACTCTATTGAAAGCATTAGATAAATCCAGTTTAATAATCATACCTTTTTCTTGGCGTTGGAGGCTAGAATGAAATGCTTCTTGGACAAGAATGGTGTTGTCAGCTATTTTCCTTCCCTTAATAAAACTGCCTTGATTCTCAGGTATTATAGAAGGAAGAAACTATTTAATCATGTTGGAAATGACTTCGGTAATAATTTTATATCCTATGTTGCAGAGAGAAATAGGTCTAAACCTGTCAAAGGAGGTGGCCCCTTTTCTTGGGGGGATCAGCGCAATAAAGGCAGAATTAGTACTTCCCCCAATTTTGTTGCAAGATTAGGATTTTCTGGCCATTTTTTGGAGATCATTCTTAATGGTTTTCCAGCATGTCTTGAGAAATCTGGCCATAAAACCATCTGGTCCTGGTGCTTTATCAGGTTCCATACTTGCAAGGGCCCTTTTAATTTCTTTTTTCGAAATAGGGGCCATGAGATTCCTATTAATAGAGTGGTTAATCATAGTTGGAACCAAGCTTAGGATTGGGGAGCTTGGAAGAATTCTCGGTGGGGTTTCTTCTGTGTAGATGTTACAGAAGTGTTCATATGCCACCTTCTTAATTTCATCAAAATCCTGAACCATTTTACCTTGACTCTGAATTTCCTTCACAACTTTGTAGTGCTTACAGACTTTACCTTGTTTGTGGAAGAATCTCGTGTTCTTATCCCCAGCATTTAGCCATAGGCATCTCGCCTTCTGCCTGCACTACTCTTCCTCTGTCCACATTCTGCATGCAGGTTTCTATGAAGAGTAGTTTCCTTTTCGAGACTTCCTATATCCATTGGATGTTCCTCCTACCATCTTTGATGCTTATCCAGACTTTGTTGAGCTTCTATCCTCTGCGTAACTGGGGATTTTAGAGTATTAGCCCAAGCTTTGAGAGCTCCTTTAAGCTTTCTTATTTTTCTTCCCAAACATAGAAAGGGGAGCCTGAGGTTGAAGTTTCGGATACCTTTTGCACGAGCTCATGAAAACCTTCCTTCTTGATCCAATTTAGACTAAAGAGGAAAGGAACAGGTCCTAGATTCTTCTCCTTGAAAATATCTAGTAGGATTGACTTATGATCCGACATGCTAAATAGAAAAATGAGAAAGTCAGCTCTGTAACCAAGCAAGGGAAGGGATTTCTGAACCAAAAAGTTATCCAACCTTGCTGCAATATTTCCAGGGCTGATTCTTCTATTGGTCTAGGTGAATAGACCATGGGACGACTTGATGTCTTCAAGATCCCAGTCCCCCATCATGTCTTCCACTTATTCTTGAAGAGGATCTATGACAATTGATCCTCCTTTTTTTGCCTTAGCACTAAGTGTTATATTGAGATCCCCAGCAAGAATGAGGTTCTCGGGATGAAGAGATACCAGAGTGTCCTAAATGCTTTTCCAACACTTTTTTTGAAATAAAAATGAGAACATAGATATTTAGAATGCTTACATGATGTCCTGATTCCTTATGGTGCAGATTTCTAAAGATCCAATGAGTGTGAGAAAGGGATTTAACAAGCTCAAAATATTCTCTCTTCCAAAGCATACCAAGCCCTCCAGAAGCTCCTCTGGAACTCCTAGCTATTCCTTCTTCATTTTTCCAAAAAAACTGACTAGTTTGGAGAAAATCCTCTTCCTCCAATTTCGTCTCCTAGATTAGAAGGATGTCGGGGTTGGAAATTCAAATTAAGTCTCTCATTACTTCATTTTTCTCCTTCTCCCTAATCCTCTGGAGTTCCAGGAGACCACCTTCATTACTTACCTTTTGAGGGATTAGTGGCCCCCTTGGAGGACTGGTCTTTTTGTCTAGTAAATCTAGGGTTCATCATTGCCTCAATCGTAGCTTGCACCCTAAGAAGTTTGTCTCTGTAAGTAGCTTCTTCTCTATGCTCCTTATCTGTTTTCCTCCCTCGCTTAGCTTTTTCTGTGAGAGTTGTGAGATGCCTATTTCTCCTTCCTCTTTCTCTGAAACTTCCTCCTTTGAGGCAGGATCCGAAGGTTCAGGTTGAACTTTTGTTTCCTGATGTTTACCCTTACGTGGAGAGACTTTCCCATATAACATAGGGCTCGATGGTGGAGGGGTCTTC
Organism: Pseudotsuga menziesii; assembly: GCA_001517045.1. NCBI lineage: Eukaryota > Viridiplantae > Streptophyta > Pinopsida > Pinales > Pinaceae > Pseudotsuga > Pseudotsuga menziesii. The sequence goes on from LPNX010897916.1 coordinate 1,364,582, forward strand.
CTCGCCTCTTCTGTCCCCAAAACGGTTTCCTGCTCCAGTATTGTTTCCAATGAGTCATTATCCAAAACTGCATACTTATTCCCTTCTTTTGGTTGGGGCTTCTGGACCCCATCTTCTTTCCTATTATTCTGAGGTCTGGGATTTCTCCCTTATCTTTCCTGAGCCTGTTTTGGATTAGCCTTAGCTCGTCTGGTTTGAGTCCACCGTTCTTATGCTTATTTTTATGTATGTTTCGTGGGTAGCTTTGGACAGCTCTTTTGAAATTTCCTGTAATCATGACAATGCGGGCATTTGAAGGGAAACTTCTCATAATCCAATTTCTGATAATGTTGCCAAACTCCCACCATTAACTTGATAGCCTCTAGAAACCCAGCTTCCAGATCCACTTTGACACATATTTTAGCACATGAGTAGTTCTCTTTAGGGTTTTCTTTATTGATGTATCTTCCCAATCTGTCAACAATGGTTTGTAGGGACAATGGGATCCAACAATGAATTGGAAGGTTAGGGAGACGAACCCATATCGGCACAGCCTTAGGGACATCCATGACAGGATTGAAATCCAGATTTCATCAATTCAGATAGAGTCCTTGAGCCCCCATGAAGTATGACCCATTGCGAAAAATCAGATCTCGATCTTCCTTGGAGATAAATTCAAAAAGAAAAAAACCTCGTCCAAGCGTGTAGCAGGTGACACTATTGGAGATCAAAGGTCTCTAGTTTTTCTCGATCCAGTTTTCATTTGACTTGGGAGAAGGCCATATCCCTGTAAACTTCCCAACCAGGGCACGGTCTATCAGGGATACAACAATATGCATAAGGTGCTGTGGTGATGGGTCAATGATTAGGACCTCATCAATGATTAGGACCTCATCCATCTTCTTCACGAACTTTGGGATAGGGGAAGATCCATATTTCAAGGATCGACCAGAGATTAGGTTACTGAAAGCAACATAGTCTTCAAGGGAGGCAGGCATTGGTGCCCCACCTCCCTCATCGGGCATGATGACAATCCAAGCCATGGCCCATATCCAAACACAGTAGCATCATAGCAGAACCTGACAACAATCAGAACACGTGCAGCGCAGCGATCAGAGTTGAGTTGGTACCATCCTTGTCTGACTTCTCAGAGCCGAGTTGGTTACAAAACTTCTTTCATACTATATGAATTTTGCAAAAACAAACAAATGTTATGATAGTGACTGCACACAATAATTCACTCTTTCACATGTCAAAATCTATAAGCAATAATATTTTCAATCCCAGGGAGATAATGAAAAAGGATTAAAAGAATAAGTGCAACAAGGTTGTTGCAGGTTGTATCCCTTCATTTTGCTAGATAGTATAATAATAAAGAACTGGAAATTTATGTATGGACATATCCCATCTTGGGTGAACCACATTGTATCCTCTTGTAATGTGTTCAATATTTGCATCTTGTTTAATTGTTTAATTGTTATTTCTCTACGATCCTATTTTTTTAGCACTTCCAACATTAGAAAATAATAATTGCCTTGTTTCAAACTTTAATCCCAAGCAATTAATGGAATTTCCTCTTAAAACCATAGGGACTAAATGGCTAACAAGATGATCCATATGTCACCAAAATGGGGACATGACAGTCCTCCCATCCCAAAACTTGCTTTTCCTCAAGCAAGGGAAACTATGAATGATGGAACATTTGGAATATTTTCTACAAACTTCTGCAAGTTGTTACATATACCATTTGAATTTCATCTCCTTCATAAATGATTCCTTTGGAAATATTTCATTTGAAATCCTTCAACTTAAACTCATAAATGACCTTTCTTTCAAAATAATCCATGGTTAATTGTGTTGCAAGGTTTGGATTGAACTTGTACAAAACATGCAAAATGGCCAACCTCTTATTGAAACACTTAGGATGGAAACAACAATGCATTAGTAAACTTCCATTACTATGAACAAGAGGATATGGGTTGTACATTATGTCTACTCCAATGATATTTCCTCAAATAAAACTACCATGCACAAAAATATTAATGAAAAACATCAAAATAAGACTTGGAGAATTGTGCTTTACCCATTTTTGCTCTTGAAGTGGTAGAGAGTGTAGAAGATAAATATGATCCACTTCATATTATTGGCACGAGATGCAACCATTTTCATAATTCAATCCCTCGTTATTGAGGCATTTCCATAGATCTCTAAGCACAAATGATGGAGAGAGACCAAGTATGGAAAACATTGAACAAGTTCACATTATCTTCTCCATTCCTTTGAAAACTCTCCTACAGTCCTCATCTCTAGAGGAAACTTATTTAATTCCTTGGAAAACTATACATGTTATTATTTGAAATGAATCCCTACATGGTACACCATGCTTACCATGTTCAATCATAGGACCAAAATGAAATATCTCTATCCTTCCAACTTCATGTTCAACAAATTCGTATGCAATGATTTCTATACCCAAATTTATGACATACCGTTCAAACCATAGGTGCACTTCCTTCAACACCCTATCATGAACCAAAATATAATCGAAGAAAATCAACACAAGCTTACCAAAGTTCTTGATATATTCTCTGCTTGTGTAAGATAGTGAATCTATAGGTGTGTTAGTCAAGCCAATTCTCATGCATAAAAATCAAGAATGGTCATAATGGCAACAAGGAGATATTTCTTGCAAAAAAAATTCTTTCAAAAGAATATGATGTTGATGGCCAAAGTGAAGAAAAATTTTGGGAGGATATTCAACCTTATGCATCTCTTTCCTCTCGAGAGGTGTCTCTATCCCACATACTGCTACATGAATTCTCCAGCTGAAATAGTTGAGACCAAAGATGATCCCAAGGTCCCAAATAAATCTCAAATTAAGGAAGTGTCTCATACTCCCGCCTATACACTTCTTAGTGTCTCCACTGAAAGCCTCATGAAAAATCCCAACCCACCAACTAGGATAGTATTGCATCCATCCACCATATGTTTTTCCANTCCTCCCGCCTATACACTTCTTAGTGTCTCCACTGAAAGCCTCATGAAAAATCCCAACCCACCAACTAGGATAGTATTGCATCCATCCACCATATGTTTTTCCATACAAGAAATCAAACCATTCCTCCTCATGGATGAACTTCTGGAAATGAAGGCTAGCTCACCCTCCTAGATCCCCCTAAATATGTTGCATTCTCCCAAACACACATACCATCAAAAACACTCTCCCACTCCATGTAATGCCTATATCCTATGGTTTATGCATCATTCCACTTGACATCTTGATCATCTGAAATAAGTTCATATTCCAAAGGATTCTAGGATCCCATAGCCATGTTGGAAGCTCATTACTTCCCATACTTATGTAAACTCTTGCCATGGAATTGCACATACAATACTCAAGTGCATGTGTATAGGATGTATCTAATGGCTACAAAATATCCTTTTGTGGCTGCTCACATGTCAAGGCAATGTCAGTTATAATAATAAAAACATTGCAGAAACAAGAGAAACCTTTACCTCCAAGGGAAACTATGAATGATGGAACATTTGGAATCTTTTCCACAAACTTCTGCAAGCTGCTACATATACCATTTGAATTTCATCTCCTTCATAAATGATTCCTTTGGAAATATTTCATTTGACATCCTTCAACATAAACTCATAAATGACCTTTCTTTCAAAATATTCCATGGTTAATTATGTTGCAAGGTTTGGATTGAACTTGTACAAAACATGCAAAATGGCCAACCTCTTATTGAAACACTTAGGATGGAAACAATAATGCATTAGTAAACTTCCATTCCTATGAACAAGAGGATACGGGTTGTACATTATGTCTGCTCCAATGATATTTCCTGAAATAAAACTATCATGTACAAAAATATTAATGAAAAACATCAAAACAAGACTTGGAGAATTATGCTTTACCCATTTCTGCTCTTGAAGTGGTAGAGAGTGTAGAAGATAAATATGATCCACTTCATATTATTGGCACGAGATGCAACCATTTTCATAATTCAATCCCTCGTCATTGAGGCATTTCCATAGATCTATAAGCACAAATGATGCAGCGAGACCAAGTATGGAAAACATTGAACAAGTTCCCATTATCTTCTCCATTCTTTTGAAAACTCTCCTACATTCCTCATCTCTAGAAGAAACTTATTTAATTCCTTGGAAAACTATACATGTTATTATTTGAAATGAATCCCTACATGGTACACCGTCCTTACCATGTTCAATCATATGACCAAAATGAAATATCTCTATCCTTCCAACTTCATGTTCAACAAATTCATATGCTATGATTTCTATACCCAAATTTATGACATACCGTTCAAACCATAGGTGCACTTCCTTCAACACCCTATCATGAACCAAAATATAATAATAATAAAATCAACACAAGCTTACCAAAGTTCTTGATATATTCTCTGCTTGTGTAAGATAGTGAATCCAAATCCATAGGTGTGTTAGTCAAGCCAATTCTCATGCATAAAAATCAAGATTGGTCATAATGGCATCAAGGAGATATTTCTTGCAAAAAAAATTCTTTCAAAAGAATATGATGTTTATGGCCAAAGTGAAGAAAATTTTTGGGAGGATATTCAACCTTATGCATCTCTTTCCTCTTGAGAGGTGTCTCTATCCCACATACTGCTACATGAATCCTCTAGTTGAAATAGTTGAGACCAAAGATGATCCCAAGGTCCCAAGTAAATCTCAAATTGAGGAAGTGTCTCATACTCCCTCCTATACACTTCTTAGTGTCTCCATCGAAAGCCTCATGAAAAATCCCAACCCACCAACTAGGATAGTATTGCATCCATCCACCATATGTTTTTCCATACAGGAAATCAAACCATTCCTCCTCATGGATGAACTTGTGGAAATGAAGGCTAGCTCACTGTCCTGGATCCCACTAAATATGTTTCATTCTCCCAAACACACATACCATCATAAACACTCTCCCACTCCATGTAATGCCTATATCCTATGGTTTATGCATCATTCCACTTGACATCTTGATCATCTGAAATAAGTTCGTATTCCAAAGGATTCTAGGATCCCATAGCCATGTTGGAAGCTCATTACTTCCCATACTTCTGTAAACTCTTGCCATGGAATTGCACATACAATACTCATGTGCATGTGTATAGGAGGTATCTAATGGCTACAAAATATCTTTTTGCTGCTCACATGTCAAGGAAATGTCAGTTATAATAAAAAAAACATTGCAGAAACAAGAGAAAGCACTTTTGTTTTCTGATACATATAAGATGTAATAAACCATCTTCTTCAAAGCTAATTATTTTCTCCATATAGGAAATTCATGAAGTCTTTCTTTCAAGGCATGCATGTCAAACAATTATTTACATATGCGACCAAGGCTTGTGCGTCGTTAAGCCTCCATTTTGGTGATATATTTATCTACCCAATCCATGAATAGATAATCATATTTGCTTGCCACCTAAAATGGCATGTTCTCATATATATCTTCCATAGCCGAGAAATATTCAATGTCCTTCTGAGGTAATACATGTGTTCTTGTCACATCACATGGTATGATCCTACAATCATCAACAGAGACTGTGGGAGACTCCTGCTCCTCATGTGATACCAAGAGAAAGAATCCCTTCACCCAATATTCATTCCCAATTGATGTGGCTAAAATAGAGCTATAGGATGAAGAATTGTGAACCAATCCTACGAAACTCTCATTCACCAAATTTGTGGATGCATCAACACGATAAAGGGATTATCTAAAACTAAGGATCTCTTATGATTATTCAATAGAGAGAGGACCCACTCCATGAGAGAGCTCAATTTCTATCTGGAAAGTGACACTTTCTTGGAACTCATCAATTGTATCTTAAAACTCCTCAACCACATGCATGCAACCATGCACGTAAATAACCACCATCTCATGAGGTTCCTCCATAGAACTCTGAATGTCATCAACCAAAGGAGAAAGGCAGACTGGAATGTAGGAGGGAATATGTGATCTTTGCAAGTCTTGGTGAAGTTTCTCTATATCCATCTTAGAATCCAAGAGGGGACTTTGAGTGCTTCTCAAAGAATATTGGGTGGCCATTAACTCATCATTGGGATTGCAAATATCCTCGTCATCCTTCGAGAATCCTCCATGCAACATATTAACAATATCGTACAAGTGATCTCTGTTCGAAATAATATATGAAAAATTACCTTGGATTATAGGCATTGCTCCTTGGACCTTCTCCATGGCTTCAAGGAAAGATGAATCTTCCAATGAATCAAATCTCCAACATAGATCTAACATTGAATCATGAGTGTCATGGAGAATGTGTAAGGCTTTCTTGATCTTCTTTTCACCCAGCTACAATTTCCTTACTAGGTAGGAAGGCTCATGAGAGTGAACCTCCTCCTCATCATCTACAGAATCAATCTCATGAAGCTCAAGAGGTGAAGTAGAATTCGATCTCGGGTCTTTTCCTTCAACTACAAGGTATATATGCTCAAAGGAATGTGTTCTTGCAACAATCTCCTCAATAGGAATCTCTATGTCACCAACATAGAGAGATGAACATCCATCAGTAGATGTCACCATGTTATCTTGGTACCCATGAGTAGGTACGTCAAAATTTAGGAACCCATCAATAGGAATCTCACCATGATACTCATTAATAAGTATTTCATCACAACATCCATCAGTAGATGCTCTTCTATCCATGTCTAGAATGTCTAGATCTTATTTTACACACCCTTCTCCTTTACTGCCAACATCTTGCAATGAATTTCGCTCACATTTATTTATCTTTGCTAGTTTTACTTCATGGATGCCACAAACAAAATGATTTCTACCCTCTTCATGCTCCTCCAAAGGTGGATCTTAAATTGTCAATTAACCCTTGTCTAACTCACTTTCCTAACAAAGATTTGATGTAGAACACTTTGATGGTGAGACTTCATTTTGTTGCAACCTTTGCTCCACTTCTTTGCACACATTGTTGAAAATAAGTTACATTCTTCTCTGATATGAGTTGCCAAAATGATCCATTTTTCTAAATATGATACTAATCTCAATTTCACATAACTCTCGAAAAGACAAGCATTCATGGATCTCTTCTTGTAATGCTTGGTATCATTGGAGGTAGTCATAAGGATCAACTTTTAGTGGATTTCCTCCAAAGAACACTATGCCACCAATAATATCAAACACCAATGGTTTGGCCCCTCTATATTCACTATAAACTTGGTTAAAATTAACCATCCTCACTGTCATGGTAGTCATCCATCCATGTAGATGATTTCTTCTTCCTCATATGTCTCGAAATATTCATCACCTACCAGTATGACCCTCATAACTGCCAACTTGAAGTTGTGATTTGAAAATTTTATTCAACTAAAGGTTTAATTTTCACATGAGTAGAGGAAAGTGATCTGATAACACTTTTAATGTACCTTTCTGGGATTTAGGCACATTATGCAAAATTTCACGAGGGCAATGACTAGTTTCTAGGAAGCTTGTAACAAACATTGTAAGAGATCAAAACGAAAATTTGGGAGTATCAAGAACATAGGCAAAGGATCATGAATTTTCAGGTTCCTATGCACAATTTTTTAGGTCCATTTAGGTTTCAAACATCAGCGAGGCTGAAGTCTACTTCCAAGCTCCTGGGAGTCCCAACATATGTAAACTAAAACCTGCACTATTCAATCTCCAACGACCAATAGTGAAAGGATTGGACTTAAGGAGAATTTCAAAACACTTATATGATGTTATTAATTGGTTTTAAGAATATTTTGCAATTATGTGGTAGAATTGGGAAGCTCTGGGGTTCGCACTAGTCAAACTAGTTTTATGGACAACTCATAGGGAATGACTTTTGGGCTTCCCAAACAACATGAGAGGGAAACAAATTCTTGGTTTCAAGCATGGAATACTTATATCAGTGTGTTAATATCATATCAAAACAAGAATGAAGAAATTTCCTAAGAGTGAGGTTGATTTATTCTTGAAATAGTAAAACTATTCAAATTCACATGTAAATCTAGACAAGGTCGAATCACATCACATGAACCTTTGGTAAAACAATTCGAAATTCCATTAAATATTCATAAATGATTCATTACATCATATATTAATGCAGGATATCAAAATCGATCTCATAGATATCTTAGCAAACAATATTTTGTCATAAATACATCAATAAACTGAAATTTGAGACACCATTCATTGGAGAATTGGAAGATTTGAATCTATGGCTTCTTCAATCAACTAGAAAAACTATGGATCAGATCAATAAACCTACAAATCAACTCAATGATGAAGACTTTGTCTTCATCATTTCAATGGAAGCAGCGGAACATCTACCAGCTTGACTAGGGGCACAAATCCCAAGTCTTGAGTAGCACAATGCTCTCACTTAAATTCTCAAACTGTCAAAAGATGGTAAAGTGGTGCACTCCTCTTCTTTTATAGAATGAAGATGACTTGTTGAGTAATCAATATAAGCTAGTGTTCCCTCCTGGATGGATAAGGTTGCTTTGATTCATGTTTTAATTTTTTATTTTCTTTAATGCTTTACTTTTTGCTTTGTTTTCTTGTTTTTGCTTTTCCTGCTTTTGTTTTTGTTTTGATTGTTTTCTCCTACTTTTATGCCTTATCCTACTTTCACTTGTTTTTTCTGCTTTGGCCTGCTTTCTGCTTTATTCTACTCTCTACTTTATTCTTGTTTTTCCAACTTTTAATTCCTTTCCGGCTTTATGCCAACTCTCCTTTGTTTTATTATGTTACCTTCTTTTTCTGCTTTCCAGGTTTAGATGTTTTCTCCTTTCTTTCTCTTTTTGCAAAATTTCCTTGGTAAACTCTTATGTCCTAATGTGCCCTCATGGCCCATTATCTTTATTATTTTATTAAAATAAAAACTTATTCATGAAAATAATCATTTCCTTGTTTCAAAATTTAATCCCAAACAATTAATGGAATTTTTTCTTAAAACTATAGGGACTAAATGGCTAATAGGATGATCGATATGTCACAAAAATGGGGACATGACAATCATCATCATCCATTATAGCATTCATCATGGATCAATGTATTTGTACCATCATATCCAACTATGTTATCAATATGATCATCCTCTTCAAATATATGATCATTAACTTTATCTTCAATGTTCGAAGCTCCATGTTCCTCTCATGCTTGTTTTGGAAGCACATCTTCCATGTGATATGCCTCGGGATTCCCTTCCTTTATAATTACAAACCATCAAGAGATATTAGTGTAAATATAAAAAAATATTAAAATAATACATATAATTACAAAAATGATCAATATAAAGACATATTTAATGAAGAACTTACCAATGGACGATATCCATGTCCCACCTCAACATGTCCATGTTGCAAACAATGTCTTTTAGTTGTTTTGATCTTTATTCTTCTCATTTTAAATCCCTTGCATTCACTACAAGGACAATAACATTTCCGATCACCCTTGCATTCACTACAAGGACAATAACATTTCCCATCACCCTTCCTTTTCACTCCAACCCACAATTTAGAAAGTAATTCTCAGTTTTGATGCTATAGATCAGGAATATTGTTATGTGACATTTTATTTTAATAAGCTTGAATGATGATTATTGATCTTAAAAAATCAAGATCCACACTTCACTATTTGTAATGATACTAGTAACAACTAAAATAATTATGGATTTTTTAACGGAAAATAGTCCATGCAAAGGTTATAACCTCCGAAAACCATCGCTAATATAGCAAATATGTTGGAATATTTCTAAAATTTCAAGTTTCTAAAAAAAATTGTCACATATCTGATGACAAACTTTTCACCATTATAGAAAATATGAAACATATGTCGAATATGCTACACCTTTAGTTGGATATTCGACATCTGTTGAATATTCAACGACAATCATGGTAAATAAAAAATAAAAATAAAAATAAAATCAAAAATTTTAAAGGTGATATCTGATAACACTTTCAATTTCATCGAATTTTTCTGGATGGCGTCATCAGATTTTGGATTCAAATCTAGTTTTGATCAGATTGTCTTTTATCATGGAATTGAAACTAGAATAATGGACGTAGACTAATAGTTAACTCATGCTACTTCCCAATACTTTTATCCTTACTTAAAACCTAAGAAAACCCTAGTTATTTAGGTAAAAACACTTACCTACTTGTACAACTAGTAAGCCACTTGGTATTTTCTCTTGATCGACCAAAACATCTAGATTGGATTCTTCAACGAGTGTTTCATGAACCATTGAAACTATTGAAACAACTTGGTTACCACAAAATGTTTGAGCGGGATCTGTTGCTATTGGTAGTATCACTTGACCAACTCAATTTACTACAAGATCTCAATCTCAGTTTGTGAATTATGCATGAGATGATGTGTGTTTTTCATGCAAATGTGTCACTCACTAGATGCGAGGTAGCACTTGTTTTGAACAATTGCTTGCTCAAAATCATTCCTGCATTATTAATATTAGTAATAAAGGTGATATTTTCGAATCTAAATCGAATCTTCCTTGTCCCTTATATAAGTTTTTGCACTCTCATATCCAAACCGAAAAGAACCACTTGAGTGGATAATAGTATACTACCATTAGAATGTTTCAATGCTAAGAGTGGAGATATTTTGTGTATAAACTTGCAAGTACAATTTTGGGGACAGTAGTACCTCATTTCTCATGCAAATGCACACCAAATGTTTCAAACCATGAGTCGCTTAGCTAGCCAAGGAACCCAATTGTTTTGCATCCAATGTCCTAATTAATCAAGATGTTAAATTTGAACATGTTTCTAAAACCCAATTCAAACCTACTCTCCCTTTGGATAGATGTAATTTGGACTCAAGAGGAAGACACCCTACATAATGGTATTTCTCATATACATTTATAATAGTTGTATTCCATGTGTTATGCATGCAATCAAAGGTATGACTATTGTAGAGCCTCTCTCTTTAATACTTTACTTAGAAGAGATACATAGAAGCTACTTTCATGAGCTATATTTTATTGACAACATGTTTTTTGGTATAGTTCATAGTATTTTAGTTTTTTAATAAACTACATGAGTTCGGACATTTTCAAAAAGTTGAAATTACTTGTAGACTTTAATTTAGTGGCAAGAGACTTGAGAGCCAGTGTGTACATGTTCCTTGTCTTGTATATGGTTCCATGTATCCAAGGATCTAGGCTATATGGTTGAGATAGCCATTTGCAGCTAATCTTAGTCTTATTAATTAAGCCTATATAAATCCTCCTCTGTATTATAGGTGCGATGGGTACACATATTTCGACATGGATGTATTAAAATTGAGCTCACAAGAATCTATGAACCAAGGCAAAAATCACAAGAATATTACAAAAGCAATTTTACTCAAAATATGATATGAAATAGTACAATAATGATTTGCAGTTGTAAATGCTTTCATTAATCAAAAGTAAAAATGGATAATTAATCCAATCTGATACATTGGTATTAATAACAAGTCAATTCGAATACATGATAGAGAAATTCGAATTGATTGACTCAACCTAACTGAATGGATAACTAGACATGTCTAAATCACTATCGGAGCCTAACTAATTAGCTCCAGTTGTCTAAATCAATGCTTGAGTTAGTTAGAATCAGTTAACTAGTCTAACTAAATGTGGTAGGTGAGGAAAGGTGCCTTCCCACATGCAGTTAATCAATGACTGGCACTAATTGAGTATAACTAGATGTAACTGACTCCTAACTAGGCTTAACTAGTCACCAATTGAACTCAACTAAAGGAGGTTGGTTTGGGCACTCCCAGTGGATCCTAAATTGTAGGAATTGGTCTAGGAGGTGCCTAAACTGATGCATGCAAGTGTAGTCAGTAGCATTTTGTAAGGTTTTGTCATTGCACCAAAACCTGCAGATGTTGATGAACATTTGAAACCCAACACAATGCCCTATCGTTAGGGAATTCCCAGAGGTACAGGGGTTATACCATTTTGAGGTTGTATTGATACTCCAATACCCCGCATCTGACATAGCTCGGTGGAATGGAACCTGAGACCTATGCTCTGATACCATGTAAGGTTTGTTGTTACACCAAAACCTACAGATGTTGTTGAACATTTGAAACCCAACACAAGGCCCTATAGTCAGGGAATTCCCAGAGGTGCGGCGGTTATACCATGTGGAGGTTGTACCAATACTCCAATACCCTGCCTCTAGCACAGCTCACAAGAATCAATGAACCAAGGAAAAACTCACAAGAATATTAAACAAGCAATTTTACTCAAAATATGATATGAACAATGCAATAATGATTTGCAATTGTAAATGATTTCATTAATCAAAAGTAAAAATGGATAATTAATCCAATGTAATACATTGGTATTAATAACCAGTCAATTCAAATACATGAGAGAGAAATTTGAATTGATTGACTCAACCTAACTGAATGGATAACTGGACATGTCTAAATCACTATTGGGGCCTAACTAGTTAGCTCAAGTTGTCTAAATCAGTGCCCCAGTGAGTTAGAATCAATTAACTAGTCTTACTGAATGTGGTAGGTGAGGAAAGGCGCATTCCCACATGCATTTAATCAATGACTGGCGCTAACTAAATATAATTGGATGTAACTGAATGTAACTAACTCCTAACTAGGCTCGACTAGTCACCAACTGAACTCAACTAAAGGAGGTTGGTTCCAACACTCCCAGTGGATCCTAAATTGTAGGGATTGGTCTAGGAGGTGCCTAAACTTATACATGCAAGTGCAGTTAATCGCAATTAGCCTCAAATAGTGTTCCACACACTCTAGTAACTGGTACATGTGGCCCAATTAGGCCATGTGGACCCAATGGTGCTAGTGACTAAATAAGGACTGAAAAGACTCCTAATTTAGACATAATTGACCAAATTGGACAAGGGAATATTATAATCCTAACACCCCCCTGAATGTTAACTTGGACAATTTATGGACCCTAATAACTAAGACCATAGGTCACCCATTACAGCGAAAAGAAAAAAGTAACTGCTTAATACAAACAAGGAAATGAGGAAAAAACCACATGGGAAAAATCCCCCCCTTAAACTAAGCAGGTAGAATCAGGATTCAAATTAAAAAAACTTGAGAAAATGTTGTTGCAACCTTCATCCCTATGGTGTAGTGAAGCAGCATGCATGATGTTCTGTGCACAGGTATTCTAGGGCCTGGCATGTAGAATTCTCCATATTCTCCCAAAATGATGATGGAAGGAAGGATGAATATAACCTTTGCCTCTTTTTGGAAGAAGAGATGTATGATCCACTCTGTTCTTATGAGAATAGTGTAGTTGATCAAGCCTTTCCATGTAGCATCTTATAGGTATTTTGTTGCATCTCTCTAAATGAGGTGATCTTTCATGACATAGCGCAAGGTTCTCTTTCTGAAACTGATCTCTTTTCCTTTGTGTATCAGATGGATTTCCAATCATCATCCTAGCTACCCCAATAGCCTTTTGTGCCCATTTGGGTTTAGGATTTGGAGTAGGGACTGGGTTTGGATCTGAATCACCTTGAATCTCAATATCTTAAACTGAAACAACTAATTATGCTTCTAATTATGAAATACTATTGGAAACTACAAAAGGATTAGATAGAATGTTTTTACCTCCCCTTTCAAGTGGCAGCTGAGAGTGCACTGGATCTGAAAATGACAGGAAGTGTGAGAATTCATATGCCTTGGAGGCATGATTTGCAGCACCCTTCTCTATGATGTTCCCAGTAGAGATATCTGTGATCTCCACTAAGTCAGGACCAAATATCACTCGCTTTGGAGCGCCAGTGTGAGTCATCTGGTATACAGATAACAAATTTGCAGCTAAGGAGGGAACATAAAGTACATATTTGAAATTTCCATGTTCAAACTTGATGGAACCCTTCCCTTTGGCTCGAATTTGACTGTCATCACCAATGTGAATGCTAGGGCCATTAGTAGACTGTAAAGAAGAGAATGATTCTCTGGATGCAACCATATGATTGGAAGCTCCTGAATTAATGAGGAAGGCATGTGTTCTTGAACAACTAGCCTTCAATGTATGGAATCTGTTATCATGTTCTTCAGTTTCTTCTCTATGGTCAACCTTACTTGCGCTAGCAGGTACAATGATGTTATTCTTCTCTAGAAGAAGGGTCATTTGATCAATTGTTCTTCTCATATAAGATCTTTTTGGATGAAAGCCCCTTCCACGGTAAGAACAAAGGATATTTCCTTTTTCATTATTCTTTCTTATCCTCGAACCTGAGGGCTCATTTGACTACTCCTTCTTCGTATGAGGCTCATTATTTTGCTTTCCCTTACCATTCATAGATTTGGGTACTCCAACAACCAATGCTTTATCTTTGGAATATCTTATGATCCCCATTTGGACCAGCTTGCCATGCTCATTGGTGAGAGACTCAATGAAGGCATTGAGAGTTAGCATCTTCCAATTCAGTGTTGTGAGCTTCCCGGTATGAAAGGTTGATACAAAGACTAACTAATCTGTGCCAATTTTTGAGAGAATGGCAAGGATGAGTTGATCATTCTCCTTCTCAACTTTACACAGCTTCAACTGGAGCACCAAGTGCTTGAATTTGGTGAAGAAATCATTCAGAGTTTCGAAGTTGCCTAGGTGAAGAGAAATTGGCTCATTCTCTAGTTGATAGACTCTCAGATCATCTTGATTATCAAACAGGGGAGCAAGTTGATCCCAAATTTCCTTAATAGTCTTCAATCTAGTGATGTGGAAGAGAAGATCCTTAGAAATCGAAAGGCACATAAATCCAAAAGCTTCATCAAGCTTATTCCAGTATTTTACTTTGTCAACATAATGAATCGTCTCTACCTCCATCTCCATTGTGACTCTATAGATTCCTTTGGAGCGAAGTTGAATCTCAATGTCCTCCTTCCACTGATGGTAGTTGAAAGGAGTGAGAGGATCCACAGAAGGGAACATTATGTTGTTGTAGCAAATGCAGTGAAGCAGACTGAAAAACCTGTAATTCACACAAACAAACATACAAGGTAAGGTCGACAACCTGCACTTTTGGAATTTTCTTCATACCCAGCTTAGTCAATCAAGATAGCTTGATCAACAATTCCTTTGATTAGGATTTATGTGGTAAATTCTCCATTTCTGGTGCAGTGATGGAGGGAGAAATTTTGCTCAAAATTTTTGATCTAGTAGGAAATCTGTAGAAGGAGAAATGCCTTGTCCTACCAAGGCTCTGATACCATATTAAAATTGAGCTCACAGGAATCTATGTGTTAGCACTTGTGCTAAATTTCTGGCATCGTTGTATAGGTAGTTGCATTATTCCCCTGTTGAGGTCTGGGACAGTAAAATCGAAGAGGGTGTAAGCCAAAACTTTTTGTATCTTGCGATTCAGGGGTGTTTGGGGAGATTTTCCTTCACCTAGATGTTGAGTTGAGATTTTCCATGGTGCAGCGTGAGAAAACGTTAAGAAATCCTGGAGTATAACCTAGCATTCAAAATCAAATATGAAGAATCTGCTCGTAGTTCTCCAATGGAGAAGATGGAAGGAGTGGTTCCAAGACAAAGGAGATCCACGGTTGACCGAGGCATGTAGGACCCACCGTCAAATGAACAAGTGTTGAAGATCGACGGTGGTTAAGGAATTCGTCGAGAAATAATACGTGAATAAATGAGCCATGGACACTCGCGAAATCAGTTAAAGCTTCCCATTTTTCAAACGGTCGAGATGGTGTGCGGTCCAAGATTAATGGCAGGAAGGGTTTTCGCATAGCCAACCTGCATGGGAGATAACATATGTCAAAGACCATGAAATTCTGGTAGGGTCCCCCTATCGCAACGATCAAGATTTCGAGCGGGCCAGATCTACGGTGAAGACGCATTTTGCGATGGGAAGGTGTACGGAAGATAAGACGATAAGGTGACGCAAAACCCTATAGGGCCTACACCCTCGGATGACGGAGAATGGGCGGAGGATTAGATCTATGGTCCAAGATAGTTTCGTGATGGAGACATGCACGATGGTTAGCAAGCATGAGGATCGTGAAACGAGGTAGGGGCCACATAATTGAACGATCAGAAACCCTCGTGGATGAGATCTTTGACCTTGGTCTGTTTCGCCATCCAAATATAATAGGGGGGATAAGGAGGAAAAGGGTTGCGAAATGAAGAGAAGGACAAATGAAATAGACGATTAGGTTGCATCCTTGGATCCCGAGGTCCGTCTCCTGATGCACATAATGATGACGAACTCCCTAGTGATTAGGATGGGTATGGCCTTTACACGATGTATGTTGAGGAAGCAGGGAAATTGAAAAACCGGGGTGCATTAGTAATCATCACGAAGGGGATCGACGAAGTGACAAATGTTAGGCTCACAAGCCACGAGATAACCAGAGGTTGATTACAAGTGAGGTTGGAAGTCACTTCCTCCTGTGATATCATGAGGTCACAACATGAAGGGGCGACATAGCTGGCGTCTCCACCTAAGGTATCATATCAATAGAACACATGACCGCTCATGCTGTCATCATGCCACTTGATGATGGTGTGTGTGAGGAATTGACGAACTCTTAGCTGAACTCCCTCTCCCAACTCATTATAATGCCACAATCTGAGTTGTTTGGAGAGACAGATTGAGTAAATATTGACAAAGAACAAGGATGACTAACTGTTGTTCTATTAAGGATCCTAGGGGTCCTAATACAGAGCCTGCAATACCTTCTATGCTCAAGAATTTTGTTGTTCGATGTGTCCTATTGACCGTTGGGCGTGGTGTGGAATTTCAATCGTCTCCAGACCTTCATGCCATAGTAGCTCCAACCATTGCGGTAGAGATGTTCATTACATTATGAAGAGTGTCTAATGTTGGTAAGGGAAGTATAAACAAGTTCATTACATTAGAAATAATTTATAATGTTGGTGAAGACAATGTTGCCCTAATAAAACACGACACCACAGCGGAAGCAGTACCTAGAATTCCCGATCATAGGAACGTCCCACCAAAACCTCCAAACAAGGTTGTGGACCCCATTACCACGATACATAGTATCTATTGCTAGGGACAGTCGGTCTGAACAAATGTTCGGACTCAGGAAGAAAGGAGTGGAGGTCTTTGTCATCATTGTCCTTGACTTGTATTTCCAACTACATCGAGGATGATGACAAGTCCAAGGAAGCGTTGCGCTGGCATAACCTGTAGGAAGGATATGGTCCCGGTAGAAGAAGCAGAGAAGAATGACAAGCCCATTAAGGATTTAATATTGTCTAAAAATAGGGTTGTCTTCTCCAGGTCTATGCAAATAACAGTGTTACCAAGAGACATGGATACTGGGCAGAGGCCAAACATAGAAGGAACATAAACCTTCCCGCCAGCTGCGAACACAGGAAGAACATGATTATCAAACATAGAATGAGCATAAAGGTCAGTAGTAGAAAGGGTCATAGGGCTAGTTCAGGTCGTACGCCAGAATGTGCGCAAGAAGAGTAAAACCATTAGAAAAGTGCTGAAACGTCGTTGTCGAAGCAAGTGAGCCTGCATCCTAAATATCGCGTGCTATTTTGAGCCAACGTGGCTATTACAACATATTTCCCTTTGTTGGTGTAGATCACGGTTAAACTTTTATTTCCTGAAGTTTGTTAGGATTTGTCATAATGATTCAGGATTTCATCCCAAAATTTTGTAACAAAATTAGGGCTCTGTTTTGAGATTAGTCTCAGAAGACCTTGCATTATAAAGATGGCCTCCTCAGAGGAGAAAAGAGGTTGGATTGAATTTCATGAGGTCTCAGTGCCATATATGTAGCTCTGCAAACATTTTTGGGAGTAGTAATGAAAATTCCTCTCTGCGGTTATGAGATTCATCCCGGTGTCTATATTTAGTTTTTGTTCTCTATTTATGCCATTTTCCATATGTGTTGATTTCTATTGAATGCTTTCTAGTTGTACGAGAAGAATTCATTTCACTAAGCGCTCTTTTCGTCAGATGTAGTATCTGTTATGTGTCTGTTATGGAATTCATCCTAGTTAGATGCTCCATCTCTGCCATTTCCCTCATCATGTTATTCTGCTAAAGGTGTTGCAAGGGATTCATCCATAGATAGGTGCCCCTTGTTGTACTGGGATTTTCTCCTTTCTCCTACCATCACTTAAAGATATTTGGTTGAATGCAACACTCACTTTTCTTCATAATACAAAGAGAAAATCATCATTCATCATCTGTTGTAATGTCCTTGAATGTTTCAGACTGTGACTCCATCGCCCAGTGGTTTTATTATATGTTTGTCTTTTAATCTTTTGATTCATAAACAACTCCATTACCAATAGAAATCTAGTCTTATGCATGCTTTTTAAAGCCATATGTATATGTGACACACCTTGTGACATGAGAGAGCCCTCTCTGACTACATTGGCTAGAGTGCAATCTAAAGGTTGGTTTGAAATGGTTACCCCTGTGACTTCCTACCGCAACCATAGGAAAATTACAGGGTGCTAACAATATGAACCAAGGAAAATCTCACAAGAAGATTACACAAGCAATTTTACTCAAAATATGATATGAAACAATGCAATAATGATTTACAGATGTAAATGATTTCATTAATCAAAAGTAAAAATGGATAACTAATCCAATGTAATACACTAGTATTAATAACCAGTCAATTTGAATACATGAGAGAGAAATTTGAATTGATTGACTCAACCTAACTAAATGGATAACTAGACATGTCTAAATCACTATCAAAGCCTAACTAGTTAGCTCCAGTTGTCTAAATCAGTGCCTCAATAAGTTAGAATCAGTTAACTAGTCTAACTGAATGTGGTAGGTGAGAAAAGGTGCCTTCCCACATGCAATTAATCAATGACTGGTGCTAACTAAATATAACTAGATGTAACTGAATGTAGCCAACTCCTAACTAGGCTTAACTAGTCACCAACTGAACTCAACTGAAGGAGGTTAGTTCCGGCACTCCTGGTGGCTTCTAAATTGTAGAGATTGGTCTAGGAGGCACCTAAACCATGCATGTGTAGTCAGTGGTAGTTATCCTCAACTAGTGTTTCCCACACTCTAGTAACTGGTACATGTGGCCCAATTAGGCCATGTGGACCCAATGGTGCTAGTGACTAAATAAAGACTGAAAAGACTCCTAATTTAGACATAATTGACCAAATTGGACAAGGGGGGACTATAATCCTAACGGGATGATCCCAGGAGTGCAAAAAAAATACCTAATAGAGGTCTTGAGAAACCAAGCATTAGAGTATATATAAAAAAATCTTATTGGAAAAATTTATTCAAATCTAATCTCTTGAGAAAGTGCTCGGCTCTTTAATAAATCAATCGACACCTTTTATACAAAGAATTCTTTGAGATGATCTTTGAACAACTAAGAATTGTAATTTTTTTCGGTCTTGAGAAAGCACGGTTTTGGAACGTCCTCAGGTCTCATAACCAGTATCAAGCCCAAAAAAAGACTTGAAAATCGAGCACCTCCAAAAAAACCAACCTCTTTTCTCGACTAGCAGTTATATAATGTTCCTTGGCCTTAATTAACCTATGGATAGTCTTTTTTTTGGGCCATTATTCATCATACTAAGTGCATAAAAAGTATGTATTATTTTATCACACTCTATATTGAGACCCAGTATCTATTTGAGAAAACCCATTTGCATATCCCCTATATTCATATTATATAAATCTTTATATCTAGAAGTTGACTAAGTTTTGATTTATCCAATCAAATAAGCAGTCTCACTAGTTATAGCACACGTGTGTGTGTGTGTGTGTGTTTTCAGTCATAGAAACCAATTTCATAACACATTCTAGGGAAATTAAGCAACATTTTTATGTTCCCTATTCCTATGATTTTGCCACTCGTATTCATTCAATAGTTTCAAAATATCTTCCCTCCCGATACTAACAACTAAGTCACCAAATCAAATATCATTCAACATATTTCCCTATGAAATTTGCTTCTACAATTGCAATAGTAGGTGATGCAAATCCTCTATTGTTATTGTGAATTACCAACATAAATGAGAAAGGATTCTCTTTGAGAAGCATGACCAAGCATTCATGGAGTAGCACTTATATAGAAAACAATTGTGGCTTGAAGAGTTGAATGAGATAACACAAAAAATCAATTCCTAAACCTACAAAAGGCGGGGACTTGCTACTTTAGAGCTTATGTTGTTATTAATCTTGTAGTCAATATATTATTTACACATTTACTAGAAAACTACGTGAGTTTATTTGTCATGTCTACAATGTTTTTTGTGTATTTAAAGTTTAACATGGTTGTTTATAAATTGTAACTACAATGAAATTCTAGAAACATTGACACAAAGTTTAATGCGATATCAAAGTAGGAAGATCTTGAGAAATAAAGTCAAAAATTTCAATGTGATCATGATTTGGACAAAAGGCTCAAGGTGAAAAATCAATTATAAGACATGTAGAAGAACAGAGAAATTCGGAGTACAAAGTGATAGATAATATATAGTAAGTTAGATAAGATAATTTTATTAATGTCTGACTAAGGACCACAAAAGTAGGTCAAAGGGACTGTTGAATACAATGATATCAATACAATGCAGGAGTACCAAAAGATCTCCTATAAAAGGTGAGATGCAGAATGTAAAGTGCAAAAAAGTAGAGTAGAAGAAAATGAAATATGCTTTGAGGCATGAAGAACCCTCGACCTCGAGCTCAGATTCCTACACTGATGATGGGATCTATCATAGGAGAAGATCCAAGGACAAGTGAATTCAGGAGAAAGGAAGTATATTTGTCATGAATGGATCCATCTCTCCTACCATTCAACGCCAAATGAAGAAAGCTAAGTATAGTCAGTTGTTTCAAGGGAAGCCTAGTGGGTCCATATAAAGCAAGAAGTAGAAGTATATATATGATTTTATAAGTAAAATATCACTTACAAATTTTTTAATATTTGAAAGAAGAGTGATATAAAATGTTTATTTCTTGAAAAAAGAGTTATTTTATTCTTCAAAGAAGAGGGGATGGAACAATTTTTTTATCATATATGTTCTCTTTATTTCCAAAGAAAGAAAAAATATCATTCCAAAAATAGAAAGATTATGCATAGATTTTTTCATTTTGAGAATATTTGATATTTTGATGAGTTTGTTTGATATTGGATGTGGAGCATTTACTCTTTCAAAAAGTGAAAATAGTTATGAATCTCAATGAGCTAGAACAATGAATCAAAATTAATGAAAGATGGTGACAAAAGGAAATTGTGGGTTTTTATTCCAAGTGGTTAATTTTCAAAACAAAAATGAATAAAAAGAAGGTTTTAAGTCAACATGGATAGTTTTCCAAGTATTTTGGGAATTTCAGAGTTTTGAAATTTGAGGAGTTCAGAAACTGGGGAAATCATAATAATTTAGAAATATGAAATTCAAGGATTTTGGAAACTCGAGATTTCAAAATAATTTGGGAATTTGAAAATTTAAGAAATTAAAAAACTTGGGAATCTATAATATTAGAAAATTATTGAATTCTACCTTATAAGGGTGAAGAAATAGCATGATAAAGAACCTATAAGTTTTCATATTGTAGAAGAGAAAAACTACTTAACTAATAATTTCTCATTTTATATTTTTGTTGTACTTGGTAATGGTTAAAAGGATCTAATTAACTAATATTTATCTAGAATATGAGCACACTTCGTTGGGGGTCCAAGCTTCTTAACTTCCAATTTTGTGTGTTACAGTTCACCTCACATAAGGGAGTACCATATCTTGTAGAATAGACGATAACCACCCTACCTGTCACCAAGATATTTAGAATATAAGGAGGTTCATTTTCCAACAAGAGGACCTTATCAAACACAATAGTGCCTTATAAAAAACTTGAGCATTTGCATGATTCCTAAAACATAATTATAATGAGTCTCCTCTTGCAACAAAGGAAACTAATTAAAAATCTTGAAGAGGAATGATCTAAGTTGATAACAATGGTTCATGAGCTTAGTAAAAGCTCCTTTACGGCCTTGAATCATCCCTCTCATGATAATGAGATAAGATGCCTCTTAAATTGTTTTATTATGTTTTGTAAATGCTTGTTAATTTTAGGAGTCTTTGTCAAGTATACGCTACAAGAAGAACCTCATTTTGTTATACAAAATCAATCATTAAGTTTTATAGGATCAAATATATTGGCTTAAAAGCAACAATATTTTTGAAACTACTATTGACTCCTCATTTTGTATTATCTCGTTGTTAAAATATGTTGCAACATCCTTTAATATACAACTTACAAACCATTTTTGTTTAAATAGCACTACAAATATGGGAAAGTCAAATTCCACTGCTAGAGTATAACCACCAATAACTTGTAAGCTTTAGTTTTTGCATGTTCCAACTTTCCTCCATTAAAATTGAAACATTATTCTAGTTACTACCATCTAGTTTGGTTGTTTACTTTATTGCCTGTAATTATATTGAAACAATATATTTTGATTTCCTTGATAAAAATTTGCACTTCATTTGAGTTTTCTTCTATTTAGTGATTGTGGATGTGACAAGGTAATACTTTTTATATATTCATTGATAAATTTGATAGATAGTGGTAATAGACACATCTATTTGAGATTCAATAATTTCTAAACTTTATTATGAAATTTTTTATTGTCTAGTGATTTTAAATGGAAGAAGTCTAAAAATTAAACAAGTTTACCCGTTTGGCAAGTTTTTGACTAGAATTTGATGATTTTTTTCTAATGAATCCCAATGTTGTGTTGCCAAGGTGATGTTTTTAATATATTCAATTATGAATTTAACGGATAATGGTAATGGACAC